>JAOUZG010047704.1:1352823-1370751 GCA_026289955.1 Argiope argentata | reverse complement strand
TTTTGCTGTCGAAAATTGATGGCTACAGAAAAGAATTCTGCAGATAGATATTATCGATATATGGAGATTAAACAAATTTTATTATTTTATTATATATAGTCAGGTTCTAAACTATTCTTTTTTCAACTAATTATTATAATGAAAAATTCCAGTTTTTTGAACAAACCAACTATTTAGCCATGTTAAATTGTGGCTTAATTATTATAATTTTGGTTAAATTCTGAAAACAGTATTGTATTCATTAAAAGTAAATATTTTACAATCTCGTACAAAAAAAAATAATAAATTTTTGATCATGATTGTCAAAATGATGACAAAAAAATTATAATTCGAAATTCTAATTCTTATTTTAAAATATTTATAAATAATTTTCTTTTTAAATATTTTTATTGATTGGAGAAATTTATTAAAATTCATAAAATGGCTCGAAATATTTATGCAAGTTTTATCGTTGATCTAGTAATTACCTTTAATAATTCCTCATTTAAATATTCCGTTATACGTGATTAATGGTCTACAAATAATATCACCACCAGATTTATAAGCATTGGCAGTTAATTTCCAATCGAAATATGATTTTGGACGTGAAAATCAAATAGGAATTTTACTAAATTATTTTTATCTTATTTTTATTAATTTTTTGTCGTATTTTTTTCTTTTTTTAAGAAATATATTTTCTTTTTTTCTGACAACTTTTTAGACTTATTACAAAAGTTATTAGATCTATCTTAGTAAGATTACTTTGCTTTAGAATTTTGTGTATGTTACAAAGAAGAGCTATTACATTAGGATTAGAACTAATGCATCCGTGAATCAGTAATCCGTCCCTTTTTTGTTTCATGAAATTAAAGTTCTTACTGCATATAACATACTCTAATTCTCTTTCCGACAACTAATGTGTATGTAATATAGATAGTTTCAGACAACTAATGTGTATGTAATATAGATAGTTTCAGACATCTAATGTGTATGTAATATGAAAGTTCGTCTTACCTTTGAAGTTTCTGAAAACTGGGATGACGAAGAATTATAATGTCAAAGAAGCTTAGAACGATCATTTAAAAACTTTTAAATAAATCAAGCATAAAGGAATAATTCTCTTTGCAACAGAATACAGAAGAAATAAATCGGGAATACAGAAGGAATAAAGAGAGACATTTATTAGAGGGTTACGAATAGAATTCACCTGATATCGTTAATATCGGATTCAATGAAACCCGATATTACGATAGAATAATAATTTTAATTTCGTGAGTTACGACATTAAAAGTCTTATGCACCATGAAAAGTACACAATAATGAAAATAGAACAACGAATCTTTTGATTATTTAAAATACAGGAATACAGAAAAAATAAAGAGAGACATTTACATAACGCTCTATCAGAGGGTTACGAATAAAGTTCACCTGATAAACTGAGCAACAGATTCAATGGAATACGATTTTATAATAGAACAACAATTTTAATTTCGTGAATAACAACATTAAACGTCCTATGTACCATGGAACACACACAATAATGAAAGTAGAATCTTTTAATCACTTAAAGTACAGGAATATAGAATTAATAAAGAGTGATATTTGCAGAACGTTCTATCAGAGCGTTACGAATATTATTCACCTGATAAATTGTACAACAGATTCACTGGAATGCGATATTACGATAAAATAACAATACTAATTTCGTGAATAACAACATTAAAAGTCCTATGTACCTTGGATCACACACAATAATGAAAGTAGAACAGTGAATCTTTTCATTACTTAAAGTACGTGTTCAAATGACTTTTCAGCTAACGAAATGCATACTTCGCATATTGTTATTCATGCTGTTAGATCAGTGGGTTGTTTTAAATCTGTATTCCATTAAATATGTGGAGGAGATATTCCTGGGGTATCCTTTCTCTCTATTTATTTCAGTAACAAACAACCAATTTGAAAATGTAAGTACTCTCTTTGCAATCTCAACTCAATGTTTTAAAAGGAAATACTTATTTCTGCATCCTTTATCTACTCTTAAATTCGTGGAAAAGGCTCTACCCAAATGTATACAATTTCTGTAAAACAAGTTAAATTTACCCTTAATTTTTATTTATTTGTGATTACATTTCGACATTCGTTTAAATATGGGAAAACATTAATGGAATTTTAGAAAATAGTGGTATAGAAATTTAAAATGTTATGAAATGATTAAAAATTATATTTAAGATATTATATATTTTGTATTTTCCATTGTATATTTTATTAATTATTTAGTTAATATCAACAACATATTTTGATTAAAATACAACATTTTAGCAATATGTGTATCATGCATATTCTTTATATTAAATACATTTCTCTGTTTATTAATTATGATATGCTGCGATTAATGTTCATTATTCTTCTACATAATTTATTTTAAAATTTCCACGTTATGCACTTACGACACTTAATATTTTTGGAATTATTTTTATATTATTCCTCTTAGTCTTTGTAGATTATTTACTTACATTACTTTTAAATCTTTAATGACTTTTAGCATCTAGACTCGAAATTTTAAATGACTCATGTTTTAAATTAATTAATAAATCATTTTGTCGGATTACCTCAAAATTTATTAATATTAACTTCATGGAAAGATAAAAAAAATAGGAACTTCGAAGAAAAATTTTCTTATTTTCTACATCATATCACTAAAAATTAGCACCCTTTTCTAAAATATACGATTAAAAGTATCAAAATAAATCTGCCAAATTAAGATATTCAGTAAAATTCAAGACCTTGCAATTTAAATTAAAATGGCTTTATACCAAGAAGACGTCTATAAAAATTTAAGCCAGAACTGCCATAGGTACCAAAGCTACCTCTTTGGTACCTATGGCAAACAAATCCATTAATTCATATTGCTTCAAGTATTTTGAGTGTTCATTAATTTCTAACACCTCGTTCTAAGATGCAATGAGCACATTTATACTGTGAATGCCTTTGAGATATATTAATGAATACGTGATTGGTAGCCGAATTGGTTATGTAATTTTATAACTGTACACAATGTTCAGATTTTTTATCCAGCTATTTACTCTTACGTAATCACGGTTATATAGAAGTGTTATCTAAGATAAAAGAGATAAGTTTAGTGTTAACTATGAGGCTAGCCTGTGCTTTACATCCACATCTATTTCCATAACCTCTTAGATAGGTAGCACAGTGCTTGCATCTTTCAAAAAGTGCAAAAATCTATACTATGTGCTGATAAATTTAATATTCCGAATATGTTATCTCTACAATATTGGATTGAGAAGAAATAAGATATATTTTTATAAAGTTTAACTTACAAAGCATTTTGTAGTGTTGCAAGCCTCAATTTTTATTTATGGTACTTTTAGTCCTATTTGGTATAGCATTTCTCATAATCACCAGCTTTCTGGTCCAGAGGTAGCGGGTCCTCCTCGTATTCTGGGAGTCTCGATTTGGGCATGATTGTTCATCTATGTGCTATCAGTGAGATGCGTGACTGTGCCACCCTGTAAAAAGGGGCTGCGCAAGCAAATGTGGTGAGTGTGTAGCTAAGTCATACTCTTGGCCTTTGTTGGCGCTGCTTCGAAAACAAGAAACGCTTCTTTCGACTTAAATCTGCCGCTGAATCAGCAAGAGGCTTGCCCATGGCAGTGCCATAAGTAACAACAACAACATATCTCATAATCAGTTTTTGATTCAAAGAATATCCCCAAGCGGGGCCATCTAATTTCAAGATGAGAAGCTTCCGCCATGGTGATTGGTTCTTGCCACGCTGGCGGGTACAGAAAAAGGTGGGGTCTGACTCCTCCCATCAATAGCGGGTCGTATTTCCCAAGGGAAGGGCTGTACATTGGCCGATGATAGGCATTAGTATTCAACCACAGTTTCCACCTGTGCTGCTGTTGTGGAAACTCGGCCATTCAGAATTATTCTGTGTGTCTTTTGGCAGGTCGGAAATAGCCAGACTTCCGAAAAAGATACACAAGGTTCAACGAGTGAGAATTGTGAAAACTTTTGTCATCTACTGACCAAATTAACCTTGGAGTACCTTGTTAGCTTCTGAGATGTAAATCTGGTTCTAATATATGAAAAACTTACAGAGAAATTAGTCCACATTTGTGTTCCTCCGCATATCCTCCAGCAGCTTATTCAAAAGTAACTAGTCTTATTTTATTAGAACACATAACAGTCTGTCAGGCTTTTGAATAACTCTGAAGTTCTAGAAAACTAACAAGTTCCAGAAAATGACGAAATCTATAATATCATTTTTCCGATTTGTACTCTTCGACCATTTAATACCATGACATTGCCCAGTAGGTCATATGTATGTGACCCAATGAGCTACTAAATGTCTTTCCTAGACTTTAAATTATAGGCATCAGATTATCCCAAAACTTTCAAATATTATAGAATATATTCTCACACCTTCGCATCCACAATCATTAGACCTACTGAATGAGTCAATGAATATTTAAAGACGACATTAAATAAGGACATCAAAAAAGTACAGATTTATTTATCGCATTCATAAGAAATTACAAAATAAATAATTACAAACAAATCCTAATATCATAAAAAAAGCATGAGAATATTACGAAATTTACGCTAAAATCAGAACATACATATTATTTTTTAAAAAAGTGTACATTACTTAAGACACTGAATTAAAGGAAATTATATAATAAAGAAAGTAATAAAAATAGAAAACATGATTGAAGGAAAAGTTATTTGGAATAAATAAGAAGATAGGGTAAAAAATATTCACACAATCATATATAATATACAGAAAAACAAAACAATCCCTCAACATTAAAATTCTCAAGCATATTTCAAAATTTACAATATAAAAGATGTTCCAGAAACCTGTTTTTATTTGTTTCTAAATTCATTATATGATCGGAAGAATGTTTAAATTTCTTCTTTCGAAGAGGAATTCATCCTTATTATTTTGTCAAGATATGGAATTATAAAACATGTTAGGAAAATAATTCAATATGTTATCCAATTTTTCGTACAAAATACAATCGACGTTAGATAATAACCATCAGATTTCTCCAGAATGCCCAAAACCATTCAAACCATCAATATAGTATTAGAAATATGAAAGAAATAAATCTAGATTTTATAAACTAAATCAGTTAGTTATATGAACAATGGAATATTTCACTTTCTAACTTCAAAAGGGGTTCCGTCCTTGAAAAATTGTTTTACAGTAGAAAGGGAATTATTAAAACTAGAAGGAAAGAAAAGAATTTTTTATGCAATCTCTCATATGCAGCTCAAACTACTAATTTTAATCTATTTTTTTCTGTGCTTTAAATGCCCATGTTTAAAAAAATCCTACTCTGAAACCAAAAGAGATTTTTGCAAGCTTTAAAAAATTGATCCTCTTAACCTGTTTAAACTGTTACTTAGTCCAAATGGTTCTTTTACAAAAATGCAAGCTTATACTGTATCAAAAAAGCGAGCGGAAAAAAGCTATATCAAATAAACGGGAAAACTCGGAAATGATCAGCTTCTGCTTTTGTTCGCCGACTTACTTCTGTTTTTCTGAATTTCCTTTTCCTGCTTTTTTCATTGAAGCTTGCAAAATCAAAACTCCTACATTATTTCAAAGAGATTAAATTTTTTCCCTTCTTGCTTTCTGACTCTCGGAGATGTAAAAAAATAATCTTGAATTCCGTCGAAGTCAGATATTTGCAGAAACTTCTGTGTTTTGCTTCGCTGCAAGTTGCACTCCTTTTAAATCCACGAAGTTCGTTGCCGTGCCATCCCATTAGCTGATTAAGTCAGTTTTAGCTGCTTCTTCCCCTTTCTTTCTCAGCCCAAGAAGGTAAAGTGGGAAGTGAGGTTTATATGAAGAGCAGCTGCAAGGTTTCTTCTTTTTATTTTCAATCTTAAGAAAGTACTTACATGGGCGGGAGTGGTGGTCGATATTTGGATTGGAAGATTTACGCAAAAATATGAATCCGAACAAAAGAAACATTGATTGAATAAGGTGGAGCTAATATTGAATAGTGCATTAAGCTAAAAATAATTTTTTTAGTATTCAATTTGCAAAAGAAATGCAGTTTCTCTTAATACAGAAGCTGGGATTTTACTATATTAATACATGCAAAAAGAAAATTTTAATTCCGAACAGAAAGTATGAATTTTAACTGTCATGGCATTTAATCATGGCAAGGAAGATTGTAACAGTCACAGCATACAAGACAAGCATTACTTATCACATGACAGGCAAGATTGTAACAGAGTCAAATGCTCATTAGTTATCGTGCCATTTTAATTTTGGTATCCAGTATCCGTCTCCAAGGGGAAGAAAGGTCGAAAAGGTTCCGCTTAACCCATTGAATGGAAATGAAGTCCAGCTCGTCATAAACTTTCCTGAAAAAACTGACACTGACGAGCTGTACTCTCCAGAAATTATTGAGGTTTGATGCTTTTTTTAGATAAGTATGTGTAAGTCATATCGAGTCCATTGCTTTTATATACTTGTGTGCATGCTTCTAGTTACCGTTAGAATGCAATTTGTATAAATCTATATGTATAAATGTTGAAGCACGTACTTACTTTCGTTTAAATACTATGTAGAACTATGTAGAATATTTTTGTTAAGCATTAATGAAGAATTAACCGACACTAATTATATACTAACAGCAAATCATTTGAGCAACAAAACGTTAACTTTCTATATCAATCCTTTCTCTTAAAACTAAGAAAATTAAATCGTCTGCCAGATCAGTGCTGACTGAAAATAAATTGTCATTCAAGGGGTTAATATTGTTTGTAATTAGATGCTGTTGCATATTGCTCATATTGTTGCTATATATTGCTTCAGCAACTTATAGAAAGCGTGAATTTTGCTTCACAATGAAAAGTATCAAGTGTTACTCATTATTGTGGCATAGAAGAGTAACAAAGTCATACAATTAAATTTCTCATCATTCCAAATGCCATTTCAATTTTAGAAGATGAAATAGCAAAATTAGCAAATAGCAAAATTCTAGGAGATGAAATAGCAAAATGATTCTGTTTAACAAAACTTGTATTTAAACAACAACTAAGTTTAGGCTGGATTTAATTTAAAATAACTAGGCTAACTAATTTTCAGTTCTATTTTGTCACAATAACACATAATCAAGTTATTGGTCTTCAGAACTAAAAGTCTGCAATTTTATTTAAATATAATTTCATGGAAAATATTTTGTACTAATGGCATATTAGTCAAATTCTGCCGAGTTTTTACCATAATATTTTAATTGTGGAATTCAAGGAAATTAGGACGATACCTGTTTATTACAACGTATAGTTAGGAGATTAAGTGATATATTTTTATTTGACAAAGATGTTATATATATTCTTCACTGTTCGTGAAAAAAAAATCTTTGAAGAAACTAAGGTACCAGAATCTCAGCTTTAAATAAAATTTGAAATTGAGTTAAAAGCGTTCTGAACACTAAGTAAATTACTATAAAAGATATGATATTCGTATCCTGGGACGCTTTTAAACCATTAGTAAAAATACTACGTTTACACATTAAAATAAAAAATAGTAGATTAATACAAATATCTTATTAATTATTATTTTATTTTAATTATTACTATCTCTTTTGTGACGGTCGAGTACATTTCTTAATTAAGAGAAAATGGTATTTTGAAAAGGATTTTAGCTTAATCCATTGATTAAAATTTCCTGAATTTTATCAAAGAGGTTATTATACGTTTTATCTGCAAAAAAAAAGAATACAAATAAATTCGAGCTTAATTTTTGTGACTACTGCTTTCAAATCAATGCCAGAATTTACGACACCGTATTAAAAAAGAACATGTCTTATCGAAACAGAAGACAACAAAACTTTTCTTTGGACAGCGAAAACATTTTAAATTGTTCTATTTGGTCTATTGAAAATTTGCACTGCAGGTTTCATCTTTTGGGACATGCAAGTGACACTGATGAAAATTAGATAAAAGCTTTATTTAGTATCTGTCAAGTACGAGTGTAAAGAAACGAGTTGGCGGATGTTGTCTTATCTTAATGATAACACTTAGTTGATTTATTTCAGTTGGAGAAATTTCGAAGTTCCTGTCATATAACAGATATTTTCCAAATTTCAAGAGCACTTATAATGAAAAGGCAGTAGTATATATATATATATTTATTTATGATCAATATGTATAATATATACATTATTTTTATATGCAGAAACTAAAGTTTCTAATTTTTTAGAGTTTTCAGGGCAAATGTTTTTTTAAAATCAAATAGATATAACTGCAAAATTAATCTAGAATTTACTATATTTTTACTCTAGAGTGATGATTTATATATGAAACAGTTTAGTTCAACTGTAAATGTTTTCGCAGTTAGCTGGAATATTATAAAAACAATATTTGACACAATTAATACCCATCGATTTTTTAATGATGCTCTTTTTTATGCCCATCAATTTATTTATTATAGACACAAAAAAGAAATTCAATAAAAAAGAGGTTATATGAGGCTATTTCAAATATATATATTATTTATAAGACATTTCCCAAAGCATATTGAAGAGTTTCTTTAAAATATATTTTTAGATGAATTACTTTGAGCCCTGAAGCTTTCATATATTGCATTTTTTAAATCGTTTATGATGATAGTCTGAAATAAAAATAAAAAAAAGTTTCTTTTCTGAGAATATTTATTGCTTAAATTATTTAATTAATAATGGCAATATCGGACTATAGAAAATCATAATAACATCACATTATAGTATTTCTGATTTGAATACTTCTTTTGAATAATATTATTTCTAGCAGACAAAACATTACATTTAAACTTTAAAAATAATTGATTTCCTAAATATGGTGAAGAGTAATCCTTTGTTTTTGTGAAGATTCCAATTTCATCTCAGTACCAACTCATATTCATCGAGAAAGAATTGGTACTTCTTTTGAATAATATTATTCATATCAGACAAAAAAATTACATTTAAACTAAATAAGATTTATTGCCTATAAGTCTAAATTTGATTAATAGTAATCATTTGTTTTTGTAAGGATTCCAATTTCATCTCTGTACCAATTCGTATTTATAGAGAAATAATTGGTACCGGATTGGAATTCTTATTTATATATGAAATCTGTTTTTAATCTGGAATTACCAATCAATTCTTCGATAGCTCACAGATCATGATTTAAGCGGGCGCATTTCTTTCCTGGCTCGTAATCTTTCACATAACCGTTTCGTACTATAACAGAGCTCAAGGAAGTCCATTATTTGGCAGTTTCATACCAAAAGACTATTCTACATGCTCAGTGCTTCACGAACACGATTACTCATAATTCATAGTTAAGGAAGCTTTTAAAAGCCTAAATGGCTTCCGATATTTATACGTTGATAAATCACTCCAGATCGTTAACTTGCTTCGATCTCCGAATAGTGTCTGGCATAGTCCCCATTTCCACTTCCTATATAATACGGCAGACAGGAAGAAGTGACTCAAAATGCCTGACTCATTTTCCTCTTCCGATAGGCATTTCACCTTAAGAATGCATGGCTCCACCAGATCACGGATGAAGGCAAAGGCGTTGAAGTGAGCCCTCCAGATACGAGGGTTATTTAGAGGGAGGCTTATAGTAGTGTCATTTGCTGAAATCGTGCGCCGTATCCAGCCATTGATCCAACCTCAGCGCCTAGCATCTTTAGTCATAGGTATCGCTTTTTCGAAGCTGAATAAATAATAGGTGCTCCTATCCTTGTTTCCTATTTCCATTTTGTTCCACTCAGGGACAAAAGGGGACACGCATTAGACTGCTGTGATCCATGCAAACGGAAATGGAAGATCGATAACATTGCTGATGGGATGTTAAATTGAATAGCAGTCTCTCTTGATGTTACAGTACAACAAAGAAAGCATCATTAAGTGAATAATAGTAAATGAAGGAAAATTGGTTTTATAGGAAAGAATATTTTGATGCTGGTTTTTGCTTCACTTTAAAAAGGAATCTATCTATCTGCATGATTGAATTAAAATGTATTAAAACATAATTGATGGGCAGTAAAATTTTAAGTTTGCTTGTTTTTACGATTTGGTTTTATTTAATGGATAAATATGTGGTTATTTATTATCGAGTTATCGGCGTTATTATTAGGGCAAAGGAGTGCAACCTTAGTCTCGAACATAAATCTTAAAAGTCTTTTTCCGCTTGTTTTCCGCTCTGTTGTCTTAATATGCAATAAAAAAGACATTAAAGCTCGACGTCATCGGTTTAAATGATGCTAATTTGTTTTTGTTCTGAAGCAATTTCGATAAATGTAAGTATTTTTTGTGCATTGATAATGATTTTATGGTATGGGAAAAATTACTATTCTGCTTTTCAGTTGCTGTTCCTACACATACTTACTAAACGAAGACATAAAATACATTAATAAATTTGTCAAGTTTGAACATTTCATAATCTCTATCTGATATTTTGCCTGTATTTTCAAACGGTAGTAAATTATTATTTTTATTTGCTTATTTAACGGAAAATTAATGTTTCTCTTTAAGACATCCATAGATATCATTCTGTAGTAAAATGATTTATTCATCATTGTTATTCATAGTATATAATTTTTTCTGAGTTGGGGTATTTAGTTAGATAATAAAAGTAAATTTATGATGGTTATCATGTTTAAACGTCCTGGTGGTAGAGTTTGTCGTACCTAATTTGCAGGTAATCGTACAATAATTACCCCCACCCTGCCATAGAATCCGTCATAAAGCTTATGACCTTCATCGTCGTGTCAACGAGGGAGAGTGTTGCATCTTTGACCTCTTCTGTCTGTGGTGGTAATGGTTGAAGAGTTTTGAAAATTTTTGTATTTAATATAAAGATGAGCTTCTAATTACTTAAATTCATTGCCATTTTAAAGAGATAAATATTTTGGGGAAATAAAAATATTTTAATAATATTGCTACTAAAAAGTAAGTATTACAAACATAAAATTTTACCCCTTTATTTTCTCTAAACATTTTTACTGACATTCTTAAAAACCTAGCCTTGATAGTGCTGAAAACAAACAAAGTTTCAAAAACTAAAAAGAAGCATCGAACGGAACTCAAAAGGAACTCTGCTGTTATAATAAACAAACAAACAAACAAACAAAATAACCTAAGGAATAAGGAATTCTGAAGGCTGTGACAATTTTTTCTTTCGAATTACAAAATTCAATAAAAATATTCATTTTATTTTAAAAGAACAGATGTTTTAGAAATTACTAATTACAGTAAATAATTTTATCTTATATATAAACATTTGAGATTTAATTAAAAATACGTGCCTGACCATTTATAAGAATAACTTTTTTTTCTCATTTACAATTTTTTTTAACAATAAGACAATAGCTTTTTGTTAGATATGCAATACAGCCCAGTGAAAAGACAATATTATATAGCTCCTTTGACTACCATGCAAGGTTTTTTTAAATTAAGACATGATAAAGTATTTATTTGATAAATTATTTAATAAATATAAAATTAATAAAAATTAAAACTAACATTCCCAACAAAATTGTAAACTCACATAAGAAGCCAATAAAAAAACTAATATGGAAAATCAGTCAAAGGTATAGCACTCTCTCGTATTTCCCCGTCCTAATGACCATGACTGGCTATGGTTTAAAAAAATCACGTAAGGGGTACTTTCCGTTATTAAAGTGAAAGTACATTTATGCCCATAAATTAAGGATAATCCGAATTCACACAAAAATCGAACTCTAAAATTTATTTATCGCCTGTAAAATAACTACACACATCTTCAAAAATCGTATGCAAATAGCAGGAAGCCACCAGAATACCACCAGGTAGAATTATCAGCCGTCTGGAATGTGGACATACCCAGCTGGAAGTATCCGATGAACTATCCAAGAATTAACCAGAGTGAAATCTCTTGGATTTGTCAACGATGATGGTATATTGAGTAGACGTTACAGCACAAATCGTCCCTGAGTTACAACGCCGAATGAGGACAGGTATTTGGCAGTTACTCCCAAAAGAAATAGACAGAGGACAGTATCAGGCATTTCTCGTCAGCTCTCTTCAGCCACTGGTACCACACTTCCTAAGCAAACCGTATATAGAAGCTTGAGTAGATTGGTCTATATAATCGTAGGCATGTCAGATGTGTTCCACTTACTACAACTAAATGCCGCCTAAGGTTAACCTGAAGTAGAGAACATGATTGTGGACACCGCAATAGTAAACTTTTTGTGGTGTTTTCTGGCAAGTCTAAAATTAGTCTGCAATCTGATACTCACCGGACTTTACATATGAAGAGCGTCAGGTACCCGTTACCACCAAGATAACAACACTGAACGACATCGTTATGGTGGTGCCGGATTGCTCGTTTGAGGAGGAATTATTCTGGGTTCCAGAACTGAAATGCATGCTAAAATTGGAGACATGACAGGCCACATCTATCGGACGCCCTTCTGGAACCTGTACTATGTTTGTTTCGGGGTGCATGGGTGAAGAATTAGTGTTTATGGATAACAACGTCCATCCCCATCATGAAAACATCGTAAACGAATGCTTTCGATCGGAGGATATCATCCGTATGAACTGGCCAGCATTCTCAACGGACTTAAATCCACTAGAGCATGTGAGGGACATGATTATCCGATGAGTTCCTAGTTGCCTGTAATCCACCTCCGACATGTCTACCTGAGCTTCGGAGAGCATCACGCTCTTGACGAGTAGTTCATTTATCCGTGATTCAGAACGGAAATGAAATTTACATTCAGTCGTTAATGTTGCCATGAAATATTTTAACAAAGTTTGCCACTATTATTTCATTACTTAGCATCAAGTTTCTGAATTTTTAATAAAATATTTCCAGTCATTTAATGCTAGATTTCTTACCTTGCTTTACTTCGCAATATATTTGCAAAGAATATTGATTAAATAAAATATTTTTAAAATTATTCCTTCCGCAAAAGGTTTATTATATATATAGTAGTCAAGAAATGAAAATTTCACAGCGTTAGATTTTATAAATGAAGGAATTTATAATATTTACTACTACATTCATTCATTAACTAATGCAATGTTTGCAATTTCTTATTCTATATATTTCGCTGTATCTAACGACAAATATGCTTCATTAAAGCGCAAAATATCTACAACATATTGCTTTTTTAATTCCATTCTAAGATATTGAAAGTATATTTGGATTAAACTTCGGCGAAATTTCATTGTAAATATATATTTTCAACTTTTCTAGCACACGAATGAATGAAATATAATCAGATAAAGTTTAACATATTGAAAAACATTTTTATAAAGTAAATACCTATCACAGTAAATACCGATTTCGTAGTAAATGTCGCTAATTGACCCTTTTAATTCATCGAATGTTTCAAAAGTTAATTAAACGGGTTATAAAGGGCATACTTTAATACCATTATTAGTCTTTAATCAAATTACCTTATGAAATATTTCCTTTTGAGAGAGCAGATTAATAATGGACTGATTCCTTTGTCGCATTTCCTGCGTGGGTGAAACTTTATATGTATGAATTGAAGAAGAGGAATTTCCTGAAATCATACTTTATATAAATGATAGTTGTTTACTCCTTGAAGCTACAGTCCAGAGAATTCGCGGAATACCATTTCTGTGGGCGTTCTAGAATAGTTGAATCGCGAGAGATATCATCTTTTGTTATTGTCACATGAGAATTTGGTTTGGGCAGACAGGGCATCAGCAGTTGCAAATTCCTTTGAGATTGGGATAAATGCCCAAATATGTTTGCGTGGGACTGAGACAGATATTTTAAATTTAAATAGCCATTATTATACTCCGGAGAATTTTGTAATGAAATCGATAAAATGTCCTCTTGACCAACTGTGAATTGAAACAAAATTTATGTAAAAGGATGTTTAGAATATTTAGACATTTTTGATAGTTATTTATATATTATAACATTTTTGTTCATTAGTCTTTTTATTACGGCACATTTCTTTCTTAAAGTAATAGGCACTGTTTTCTTTATACACATAATCCGTGTTTAAGAATGATAATTTGTGTCCTTTTTCAATTTTATTAACTATCACATAGTACATTTTTATATGGATTTTAAATAGTTCTGAAATGAGAAATTAATTTTTTATTGATAATTTTGTGCCGGTTTTCAAAAAGAGTTTGATTTTAAAATACTCAATAATTTATAACTAAATGTGCTTAAAATATTGTAGAATTTTTTTAAAATTTTAATTTAATACTACTTCAAAAAAAGAGTTTATATATTCATTATTATATTTTCTGAAAATATAGATTATATGAAAATGTCTATATGTAAAGCAAACCAAAAGAATCAAAATTTGTTTTCGAAAGAATGTAGTTGCAAAAATTAAGATAAGAAGCCTTTTTGAATCAATAGATGGTTAGATTAAGATAGTATGCATCCCGGCGTCTTGGCTTAGGGGTAGGCGTCTTTTCGGAGATCTGGGCGTCCTGGGTTCGAGTCCCGGTTCCGGCATGGTTCTTCTGTGTTCTATCTGTGAGGTGTATGAATGTGCCCCCCCCTATAAAAAGGGGTTGTGCAACCTAATGTGTCACGTTAAATAGCTACGGCCGTACTCTTGGCCCTAGTTGACGCAACTTCAAAAGTAGAGACGCTCAATAGACCGTCAGAGAGCTCGTCCATGACAAGTGCCATTAGTAACAACAATAGAAAGTATAGATTTATTAAAATAGCGGAACACATTCTAGGGGACATTCTATTTATATTTATTTTTGGTGAAACGAGTTTTTAACCCATTCCTTTCCCAGATATGAAAATAAAAGAAACTACCGGTTATTTATTTGTTCTTATATTATTATATTCATTCATGTATTATTGTACATTTTTATACCAGATCTAACATAGTAGCAATTTTAAAAAAAATATGGTAGCTCATCACTACTGTTTTTGTAGAAAATTTCATAAAGGCATATACATTATCAATTTATTTTAATTAATATTACTATACATAAAAATATCGCTTTAAATTTTTAAGTACTTTTTAATAGAGTAATAACGTAGTAAATATTTTATCTCACTTTTCAAGGGACATTTTCCCGCACCAACAAGACTGTTATGGTATTAGAAAATTTCAAGAAGTTAAATTAAAAAGTTAATTATAAAAATTAGGTTGTAATTGAGTGAAATAGGAAAGTATAATTATTTTTAAAAGTTTTATTTCCAAAGAAATTGAAAATTTTTAAACATAAAGCACAAAATTAATATAAAATGACTACAGAGCTGAATCGTTTGAAAATAAAATTATTATTATTTCGATTGAAATATTAACATTTTCTTTCAGTAGATATTGTAAAAACAATATGAAAATAAAATAATGAAGTTTAAATATAAAAACGAAAGAAGCTTCCTTTGCTTGACTTCATTGCATCGGTTTGGTTCACAGAAATATTCTTCGAATGATCCAGACATTGGAATTTCTCACAGCTAAATCTTGTGATTTTAGGATTCTCTCATTTTGTCAGATTTGCGTCTTTGACACATTGTTCACTTTATCGCAACCTAACTTTGCTTTTCTTTTCAACGCTTTTAGTTATATGTCGCTTTGGCGCTGTTTATCCAACACATTATTTCATAAGAGTACTTGCCATTTATCGTAGAATATTTCATCCCAGTATTTGTTTTTTTTTTATTATTTGACAAGTAAATAAGGTAGCTGTTTATTGAAGCTACATTATTTTTTAAATAATTAAATCTATTTTAAAAGCACATAGAAAAAACATAAGAAAACCTTAGTCAAAAATTATTATATCTTTGAAATGTAAATAGAAGTTATGCAAAGTTTTATTAAAGTTAAAAATACCAAATTTTGATTAATGGTTTATCAAATGAAACTAACTAAAATAATCCTCAAAGTCTTATTTTCATAGCAACCCATGGTAAAGGGATTCTTCTCTAGTGTATCCCCCATGCACGCCACTGAAAAGTTCATTTATAAGACGCATTGAGCAAATACGGTAACTTAGGTACCTTTTATCTGACATTCTAAAACCGGTACCTATTAGCAAACATTTTAAATTTCACTAAGCATGATAAAGAAGATTAATTAATATTGTAAAATCAATATTAATATGTGCTTCAAAAAATTATTTTTTAATGATATAGAAAAAAAAGGATTAAATTCGTATTATATTTTTTAAAACTCAAATCTATGAGTTTCATAGATTTGAAGGCCTAATATACAGAATCCTTTTGTACTAATATGACAGAAACATTTTTAAAATTCATGCTTTTTTACTTTTTCTTTTAAAGAAATTTGTGTTAATTTTACCACTAAACTAAACCAAAAGATATTTTATTATAGGTCAAGACATTTTCAACTAATGGTTTCCATCGATATAATTTCGAAATCATAAAATAACAATTTATAACTGTCTTAATTTTCTAATCATTCGGGCGGTTACTGTAAATGACAGATCATAAACTATTTCCATAAATAATTTGAGTCATTCGAAACATAGGAATTAAAATTTCTATTATCGACATCCTAGATATTTTATTCTATAGACAATTCCTTGAATATTTCGAAAGAATCCAGTACGATTACGTTTACATTCATTTATTACTAATGACAAGCGTAATATCTATTTAAGTCTCATCTTTAAAAATCAGGAATTTGCCAAAGCATAGGATTATTTATACATTATTTGCTGCGGAAGCTGAAAATGCGAAGCCGAGAAAATTAATTTGTAATATTAACAGCAATTCATGGACATAATTTTTCTTAATCATATTTCTAATATTAACCTTAACATTAAACAGTCATAATAAACTGAAAGTATCATGCCTAATTCATAATTAACTTACAATTTTTTTCATGTTTGCCAATTAACATCAACGGAGAAAGATTTACATTTTCAATTAGGTTCAGCGGAAATGACTCTCTTTTATGTTTTATCCACAAATAAAGGAAGCCTAAATTGTTTCATTTCATAAGTGGGAACAAATATTTAAGCAAACTGAACAAATTTAATGATTAGAATTGTCTAATAATACTTCAATAAACTGCTTTATTTAACAAGAATTGC
This sequence comes from Argiope argentata, assembly GCA_026289955.1. Lineage (NCBI taxonomy): Eukaryota > Metazoa > Arthropoda > Arachnida > Araneae > Araneidae > Argiope > Argiope argentata. The sequence goes on along the minus strand of JAOUZG010047704.1, from coordinate 1,353,685 downwards.
CAAATGGCTTCATTGCGTCATTTTTCAAAGCATAACGAATTTATTTTAAATTCTCATTGTTTATTGCTCTTAAGTTTTATGAAATGCTCTTTTCTTTTGGAAACTTTTTAATTTCCTTCATTAATTATCATCTTTTCTTACATACAGATTTTAAGTTTCCTTCTTCTTAACATAATTATAAATCGGATGTAATTAACTTTAATTATAGGTATATTATAAAAGTTTAGCCTTTTGAAAATGTACTACACGGATATTTTAAAACTACAGTTAATATCACACAACACTTTTTTTATCCTTTAACTGCTCTTAATGGTTTAAAAATATTCTCCACTACGTTTTTGTTTATTATTAGTTAAATTATATAAGGACATTAACTACTGATTAAAGCCTGTTAAAGGTAAATTTTTGTTCAAGAAATGTTAGAAAATCTTTTTATTAAATATAACAAATCACATTAACTTATTTTAAAGATTTTTTATTAAGTTCGGAAATATATATTATATTGAATAATTAATGTTACATAAATATGCCATATTAAATAATTAATATTAGATTATATAATGTATAAATAAGATATATACAAGTATGACTTGAAATTATCAGTAATTTTTGTATGATAGTTATTCAAAGTGATACATTTTTGCTGCATTTAACTTAAGAAGCAAAAAAAAGTTGGGTTAAAATTCTGTAAATCAGTGTAAACTTTAAATACAAAGAAATGGTGTTTATGAGAAGAATCATTGGTCTTTTCACCACAAAAATCCAAATGCATAATAATAATTCAGAAAATTGAATACTTGAGGGAGAGAAAGTAGTGTTGTGGAGGCCGTTGATCGCTCCACAAATGAGGATGAGAACAAAT
>JAOUZG010047704.1:1332297-1344069 GCA_026289955.1 Argiope argentata | reverse complement strand
TATATATATATATATATATATATATATATATATATATATATATATATATATATAATATACTAGCATTCCCGTACTCGGAATTGCTCGGGTAATGGAATTAGCGGGGGATAACAGTGCTTCGTGCACTTAGTTACGAAATTTCCCTATAATAATTACTTATTACCAATAATTTTTTTCTAATTTTGGGAGGGTTCCGGTTCCCGTGGACTCTTTATATATATGCCCTTAACCGATCCTTAACTATCCTTAACGATCCTTTTAAAGTATCGATTATCGCGGGCCATCCACATTTTAATGTTATACCTACGTTTAAGCAAGAATTTCTTTGTATACACCATTTTTTTGGGGTGGGGGTGGGGGGTTCTGGTGCTAAAATTATTAAGCTGCCTGATGAACTGAGTTTAGAGAAAGCTACATAAAATTGGCCGTGTGAAAAACAGTCTCCTCTTAAATCGATCCCTCTTACTTTTCCTTGTGACTTACTACTCTGTCCTTGTGACTTATTAACCGTTATTGCAAAGCAAACTTTTACAGGAAACTGCAGTCTTCTAAATTCAAAAGGATAGTCCGACGAAATTAGTGGAATGCGAGGTATTGAAACCAACTCTCCTCGAGCACATCCAGTAATTATCGTAGCTTCGATTACATGCTTATTAAGTCTAGACACTTGTAGTCTGGTGTCATTGCATAACTTTGGTGGACAAAGGTTTCGTAGTAGGATTATTGGTATCCCAACTTTCAGGTGAAGTATGTGAGGTGGAAAATCTGGAATGAATTCATAAGAGGAGTAATTTTTGCTGGATTGCTTTGAAAATTTATCAGACTGTGCCAAAGCAGTGCCAAATTATATATATATATATAATTTTAGTCTCATTTTTATTTATCAATGGATTATATTTGTAATGTTGAAGAGGAAAAAAGCAATAAATGACAAAAAAATTAAATGGACAATTTTTTATCAGATTTTTACAGTCTTTCACATGATTTTGAAGAATTTATCCAATTTTATGTAAAAAAAATTGATTAAGTTATCTTGAACAATTTCGGCGTAATTAAATATTTAAGCTAAATTTCGCCTCTTCGTTAAAAGATTCGCCAAAAATTCAGTTTTAAAAATTCGATTTTTTAAATTACATTACAGCATACTATATCCTATCGTATTTCAGGAAACCTATTTTCTGTATTTTTCCAGCTAAGCGTCGATTTTACTGGGCCGTTCAAAAAATAGACCCGTTAAAATTGACTTAAAACAATCGATATTTAATTTATGCGTCAATGTATCGTAAAATAAATTATACCTCTTTGGTCTACAATAGAAAGTCCATCCGATTCCACTGCGATATTGAGTATAAGTTGAACAGAAGCATAACGATATTAATTTTAAAAACGCGGTTTTACAGGAGGAAACGGTACGCCTCAGCGATCGCTGCTTCGAAAGGGCGTGTTTCACTCGGAAAGTAGCATTACAGGTTTTAATTTCACAGAAATTAAGAAGTTTTAACTAATTTCTCCCAAACTAATAGATATTTCTAAAAATAAACTATCTTATCTTTTAAGTTGGATCAAACTGCAAGTGGTGTGTAAATTTTATTAAAATCGGTTAAGTAGTTTAGGAGTCCATCTCGGACAAACAACGTCACACGTAATTCATTAGCTTTTTATTAATTAAATAAAAACTAACTTTCTCGCTAAAAATCTCCATTTCCCCACAGCCAAATAAGTAACGAATTCAGTTTATTCAGGCTAGGCTTAACATATTTTCGGCCAATTATTTTAAACGATTCTGTTTATTTTCATGAAGTTTGATGCGTTTAAAACTAAACGTTGTTAATTAATCGATTTTTCAGATTCATTTTGAAGTACATTATAATTAAAGTAATAAAGAATAAAGAAAATTAGAAATTTCTAAACTGTATTACGTTTCCCAACTGGTGTAGAAAAAGCACGCACTTTCTGTTGTCACAATTGACTTTGAATCCTCAATTGGCGTTAAAAATTCAACGTTAATAAAAATTTTTGATCAATTTTTTATAGTAATTGTAATTGTCAGGCAGGGATTGTCTGGTTGTTAGGGCGTTGGATTCACATCCCCTGAGCTTCGAGTTCGAACGCCATATATAGAGAGGACAATGGAGTTTGTCAGGAAATTCGTTTTCTATTTTGCCTCTTAATGTTGTGATTCTGTCATATTTATATTAATTGTAATTATTTAATAAAAGTAACTGAAATTAAATTTTTCTTTGTTAACATAGGTAGGAATTGATTAATTTTTTTTATATTACATGTTAATTCCTAATGCCGAAAATAGTTTATCTTCGGAAACGTGGGTCACAACAATTAATCGTCTTTCTTTGGTTAACAAATGATGATTTTAAAATTAACTCCTCGTTGATGATTATAATTTTTCCTAGATTTAATAATATTTAAATTTGTTTAGTCCTTACATACTTTTAGCTAATAAAACTTATTTTATTTTTATTATGATGGAATTTTGTAATTAATTTTTTACTCAATTTCTAAAGTATTAGAATTTTGTTATTTTAAAAAATCGTTTTTTCTTGCCAGAAGTAAAGTATCTTCGTTTATAATAATTTAAAAATTTAATGATCTGTCTATTGGTTAATTTTAGTAGAAATATGAATGCTTATGAATGATCCATATAATAATGAAAAACGACAAAACAACCATCCTTAAGATTCATCATTATTTATAATACAATATAATTTCGTATATTAATGCATGAAAGTAAACAATAAAAATAAAGAAAAATTAGAAACACATGCTTTAATTAGTGTGTTAAAATAAGTCATAATAACTTTTTACTAAAATTGTGAAGGTCAGAATAAATCAGTATGAGACGTTAAAAATAATATATAAGGAAATTAAAAATAGAAAAACTGTATAAGTGAATGAATTTATGAATAACACCATAAAATATATGTTCTTTGAAATTAAAACTTATTAATATTTATTTTCATGTATTCTAAATACATATTATTTAAGTCTGAACGTAGATCACATTACAATTTATAAAATGAAATCATTTATTCTTTTCAGCATTTCATACGTTCCCGATTTTATATTGAATTTCAGTTTTCTTGATAAATTTTCTTTTCCATTTTTTAGTACAATAATAAAAGCAATGTTTAAAATACATTTATATTTTTATAATTTATAATCGTGATTGTATTTTCCATCCTTACGACAACTGAATCAAGTTTTACAGTCAGAAGCTTTAAATGTAATTTTAAAATGACATATTTTAATGAAATAGCATCAAAATTGATATATTCTTGAAACAAGATATCTGGCATTAGTTAAACGTTAATATTAGTTCTCGATGGCATTAGTCACAAGCTGTTTTGGAGAAAAAATTTTGATGCTCTTGAGTTTCTATCCTCAACTTCAAATTTTTAAACTTCCTCAAACATAGCAGAAAAAAAGACAGTAAGCAGGATTTATTTAAAGTCTTGCCTGGATAAAGAAAATTTATTAAAAAATATTTTAGAAGATACAAACATACGTCTTTATTTTATTTTAATCTGTATTTCAAAAAGTTTTTTTCTCCTAGTGCCTTTTTAGATAAGGAGGTGTATATGACACTAAAATCGGTAACTGTAAATAGTAAATAAGAAGGAAAAACTCAACGTTTTCTATGGTTTAATGAGAGTAAAAAATTGATTAGCTGCCAAAAAAATTTCAAACTTCATACACATGCAATCAGGGACGGTATTGCAAAGAGTTTCATCACTGATCCTCGATATACATTGGTGTGCAATACATAATCAACAATGTAAATTTTATGCAGATAGCCATGAAACTGCAGAAAAGGAGTTACTGCGATCAGTACAACGAACACGTAATTCAGGAGAAAGATCAAGTGCATGCAAATATCAGGAACGAAACGTCACAGGTGACGTGAGCGTACGCAAAACGCGTGCGATTGGCGCGAGCAGCTCAAGACTACAATAAAAGGAAGGACGGAGATGCAATTAAACATATTTGCTACAAATTCTGGTAAATTCTTTCGTGAAATATAGCTAAAAAAATCACCTGGACGATTTCAAACGTGGAAAAATGATCGGAAAGGTGGAGAAGGGGCGTAGTGTGATCAGTATGACTGAAGAGCTCGGAATCAACAAAAGAGCCGTTTCGCACGCTTGGAAAGCCTTCCAAACCAAAGGTACAGCTGTTAGAAAAGTTGGTGGTGGCAGCCCCAGGAAAACAACTGCAGTCAATGACCGATATATCGTTCTACAAGCAAAAATAGCCCGAAACAAGTCACCAAGCGATATTGTTCAGCAACTGTGTACAGCAAAGGGGCAACAAGTGTCGCGGTTTACTGTGTCCAGAAGCCTTTACTAAGAAAGCCTATTGTTTGCCGTTCTGAGCACTGTATTTCTTTAAAAGTTGGCCATTGGTGGCGCCGATTAGAGCCGTGCAAGAAGCACAAAAGTTGGGCAACTCATCAATGGAGTCGTGTCCTCTTTAGTCCTCTGGAAGTCGTTTTATTCCATCAAGGGCGGCATACACATTAGGTACAAGCAGAAGCAACGAGAACGACACAAAACGGAATGAGAAGAAGATCATGAAGCTATTACCCCTGTGATTATATACTGTTAAGATTTTAATAGGGATTTTTGACACATGCCAATCACATGTATGCTTCGTGTAAAGGAATCTTAGGGATGTTTTAAAGGAGTGCGCTTAGCTGGACAATTTTTATCCCCTCACTCGGAGTATGGGGATAAATCGGCTTTTAGCCGATTCAATTTTATGAAGTCTCTGTTGAATGAATTAACTAGAACAAGTGAAATGGATCAGGAAATAAGAAAATATTTTAGAATGTAAATATTATGATTAAATTAAAATGAAAATTTGGAAATAAATTAAGGTTTAATTTAATTTAAAAATATTATATATATATATAGATATATATAGGTAAAGTTTGACCAAATAGTAGGCATTGAAAAAGGAGAATGTCTATATCTTTAGAAGATTTTTTAAAAGAAAAATTCCTTATAATTACAAGACTTTGTGAACATCCTGCATGTTTTCATTACATAATGATTATCATGTCTTTAATTCACAATTATTTAGATTGATAATAAACTGCTTGATTAATTAAGGAAAATCATTTTTTTAATGTGGTAAAATTATAAAAAGCTTACAGAGAAGTGAAAGCGACTAAAAAGCGTCTAAAATTCAGTCGTCCTTATGTAATAGACTAACTAAACACTATTTACATTGAACCTCATGTAATAAAAGCCTTGAAAGTAAATCATTCAATTACTTTACAAAACATTAGAAAAAAATACTCTTTAAATGCTCATTAGACAACTTCGGTGCCGTAAGATATTTAATAAGCCAAGAGTGAAAAAAAAAGCTTTAAAAAAAGTTTCGCGAGATCGTCACACATGCGTAAATTAATTTAATAGAAGTGATTAATGCTAAGAACGATCATTTTTCGAGCCCCATCATCTAGTATGTTAACGGCGGGCTGCGCCAGATGGCAACATACAAAGCTTGCTTAAACAAACTGAAAGAACGAGATACATCCCGATTTTTCGGTGGCGCATTAACACTGCCTACAGTTATTGGATAAATATTACTTCATTAGCTTTCTCCAGATGCTTCGAAAAGGAATAAAAATATTCGTTCGAACTTTCAGGTAAAATGGTTGCAGGGCCCGAACGAGATTTATAAATCATTAACTTAAGTCTCTTTTTTTAATGAAGAGTAGGAAAATTGGCTCATTTTGTTGATGGCGTAAACGTGGTAGCAACATTAATTTATTAGCTGTTATGCATTGAACAACCCGTGTAGTAACGGCGCAGAGAAATGCTCCTAGCTGTAGAAATCCTAAAATGACTGCTCAGAAAAGAAGCTGCATTTAATAAAATGATTAAGAGTTCATGGAGATTGATTTTAAAAAGTGTAAAAATTAGTTTCAGTGGAAGCTTAAAAATTAGTTTCAGTGGATCCACGTTCATTGTGTATCATTAAAAATGTTTATATATGAAATATATCGAATTAAAAATGTTTTACGTCGATAATAAATCAGATTTCTCACTAAAAATTTAATCATTAAAATTAATTATTTAAAAAATGTGTAATATTCTATTCAAGACAGGAAATAGAAGAGATACTATATTTGATAAATTGGTTAAGAGATCATTGAGATCGATTTTAAAAAGTGTAAAAAATAATTTCAGTATATCTCCATTCAATGTGCATCATTAAAAATGCTTAAATTTATCTGAAATATGTATAATGATTATAAAATATTTTTACGTCAGTAATAAATCAGGGTTTTTCACTAAAAATCCGATTATTAAAAGTAATCATTTTAAAATGTAATAAGTTATATTTAATTTGAGGTACAACATTCAGTTTCATCAATTTAAAATGTAATTTCAAAAATGATTCGTTTCGTCATGTGATATATACTATCATTTTTTAAATAAAATTATCAAGAAAGAATTTTCAAACATGCATTAGCAGTCCAAAATCTTAAACACTTCTGAAGAAACTTTAAATTCACGTATTGACTGCTTGTAATAATTTTTTTAGTCTCATATTCCGCAATGATAAATCACTAAAAAGATTATTGAATGAAAAATCCAATACAGCTAAAATTGATTCAACTATTTGCTACTCTATCAAATGTTACGATGAAATTTTCTAGGAAAGACGAGCTTATGATAAGTTGAATTAGCTTTGATTAATTTTTAGGCAATCAATGATGATTGATTATTTAGGGATGTAAAGATTTTACTTATTTACCAGTACATTATGCACTTGGTTTAATATTCTTTTTCACGTTTGGCGTCTTTCATTTCATGGATTTTTATAAAGAAATGACTCATAAAGCTGAAGTACCGGAAAAATATTTTAGGCTAAACTTTTAAATAAATCAAAATATGTTTATTGTAACATATAAAAGAAAAACACTGTTCATTATTGAAATAAAAACGGAGATTCTTTTCTTATTACTGAATAACATTCTAACATATTTTTCCTACTTAAAATGCGATTTGTTATTAAAATTTGATATTTTTATTCAAATAAATGTTTTGCATTTTCTCCTATTTCCCGATAATCTTATTTTTCTGGTATTTTCAGTGATACTTTATATAAAATATAGCCAGTGATGTTTTAATTCAAAGTGAAAAATTTTGGTGTGTTTGAAGACTAATGTTATCGAATTTCAAGGAAAAATTCCAAGACTTTTGGATAATTGAAAATAGTTTTAATCTATACAAGTTATGAGCCAATAAGAAAAAATAACACATTTATGTAATAGATTTTTACCGATATCCGAAATGGAGGAGCAATATGGCTAAATTGAACTATTAAGGTAAAAAGGACCTTAATCTCAAGACATCAACTACGATATTGTTAATTGAATCTATTGATTTACCTACCATATCAGCATGGTTTTTAATTTTGCTGTTTATGAATTCTGAAAATAAATGTTTAAATTATAATCTGATTAATTTCCTTCCTCATTTAAATGATTCCAAATTTGAGGGAGAAATATTCCCTTATCGAGATTGTAGGAATTTATAAAAATGATCACTATCCCATTCAGTTTACAGGGCAAATATTCTCCTCATTTTAATCATTTTTATTTAAAAGCCTGCAAAACTTATTCTAATTAATACATAGGGAATTCCTAGTGAAAGGTGATACTTTTTCCTAGTGATATTGTTATTTTATTTTAGCCAAGAAAACATATGTATTTATATATTGAACAAACGAAATGCATTTGTATGGTGTGCGCTGACCAATAATGCAAGAATAGGTTGTTTTATAAACATCGAAAACGGCCGATATTTATTATATTTAATTCCTTGATACTTGTCAAATCTTTACTTTATAAAGAGCCATTAACAATTTCAACTAAAGCAGCTATACCATGCATGAGGCTAATAACTATTTACAACAAAAAATGAGTGAAATTTATAGCTGTTTAGAAATGAGTGAAATTTACAGGTTTTGAAATGAGTGAAATTCATAGCTGTTTTGAAATGAGTGAAATTCATAGCTGTTTTGAAATGAGGGAAATTTATAGCTGTTTTGAAATGAGTGAAATTCATAGCTGTTTTGAAATGAGGGAAATTTATAGCTGTTTTGAAATGAGTGAATTTTATCGCCACATGGAAATGAGTTAGCTTAAGAAGAATAAACAAAATAACAGTTCCATAAATAAATCGATTATATTGTTACTTGAAATTTCTTTACCCTTTAGATGCAATAAATGAAAAAGAAAAATGACGATAAATTCAAATTGTGGATTTACTTTAACACATTAAACTATTTAAAAAATTAAAATGTAAAATTGTATTAGAAAACTAATTATGGATTCTAATATGCGTCATAAAATAGCTCAGATTTTAAGGAATTTCTTAACTAAGTTTAAATTTAAAAAGTAAATTCAAGATCGAGTACAACAAAATGATGACTTTAAATGTGTTAATCAGTTTTACAAATAATTTATGAAAATGTTAAAATATACGTTCTATATACTAATTAGCAGTGTCAAGGGCAATAACGGAGAGAGTTGTGATATTGTCCCAGACAGCATACATGGAAAAGACCATAAAAATAATTTTTAATCAATTATCAACGGTTAAATCTAATTGCTTGCTTAAATCATGAAAACGTCCTACCACGTTCTTGCTAATTAGAGGTTTAAAATACTTTTTTAGCAGAATTCAACTATGTTATTTTGCCTCTTTAAAACTTTGCCAATTAATCTTTGGATAATTAATACTTTAAGCAATCAGATGGTTTGTTTTGATATATTATGATCAATATTTTAAAGTGGATAAACCATTCTTTTTGAACCAAATAAAACCTTTGCTATGGAGATTTGAAAAAAAAATGCTTAAATAAAACTGAATTAGTTGTTTAAAAACAGAATACAAAGAATGGGAAAACACTATTCAACTATATCTGTTAAGTAACATAACACAATTTTAATATAATTTTCCAAGAATAAATGGATTTCAAGCAATTTATTACTCAATTGTTCAACATTTATAAATTTATTTTAATTTTAAATTTAATCGCACTTAACTATGTGACAACCCTATTAATTAAAGAGAATTAAAGGACTTGAAAGTATTCTCTAAGTTATCATTTTATATTTAATTTAAAGGTGCTGATTACAGATTTTTAAAATTGCATATCATTGAATAGGGGAATAATATCACCGAATTTCTTTTCCAAAATTTAATTATAATGTTGAAAATAAAATGAAAATGAAAATGACGTATTAAACCAAAAGAAGGATCATTGAGATAATTTTGTTTGTGAATGTCAAATTTCTTTATCACCCTGTAAATATCTTCTAGCTTGGCAATGTCATTGAAAAGTGATATTTGTTATCAAAATTTCTAGAACCTACGATTATAATTCTTTAACTCCTGGACATACCCCAGACCATTTTTCTTAGACCATTTCCTCCAAGTGGCTATTTCGGCGCTAAAAGTTACACAGCTAAAAGAGGATATATATCTAACACAATCCTTGCTGCAGATAATGTTTTATTCATCAGAACAACGGAAAAGCACGTGACTTTAGTCCTCGGACAGGTCCTGTAACCCTTACTTCTTGTGACACCAACGCATCAATCAAGTCACATAATAGCTACTAGCTATGTCCAACGACAAATCGATGGCGTCTTCCATCTGAATTAATTTCTAAATGCTTATGGATGAGACTGAAAGATATGACGTGGAAGAAGGTGTTTTGCATCGGACTCATAGTTTTTGGATTGTGGATCCATGGAGCGAAACTAATCCATCAGGAGTTTTTTTCTGGAAGGAATGAAGGACATTGTTGATGGTCTTATGGCGTTTAGTTAATCCGACATAATGGCCGATTCTGGTGAGATTTTAATGATGCTATCAAAAGAAAAATATGATAATGACTTTTTCTTTTTGATAGAATAATAATGCATGTTCTGAATATCTCAACAAATAAATTATCGGCGCATTTTCAAAAAAAAAGGTACGAAATTGATATGTTTTGTATTATTTTATTTTAAAGGCCTTAAATTCAATTAAATTCTTGAATTTAATTAAGTTGTCCATAAATTAACAAAAAAGTTTTTAAAATATATTTTAATTAATAGGAGATACATTAAAAATAAAATGTTGAAGAATTTCTTCTAAAGTGATGCATTATTTTTCAAACAAATACAAGAACATATGTAAAAAAAGAAATGAAAACAATAAATACACGATAAAAAAATTCAAAATTGCATTATAAATGCATTTAGAAATGTTTTTAGTACTATTTTACTATTTAGTAATAAATCACATTATAATTGCATTTAGAAATAGTTTTAGTACTATACAAGTGATTCCAATTTCACCAAATTTCTCTCAAATTACTGTGCCAGTTTATGTTTTAATTAGAACATTCAAAAATAATTAATTACTGAAATTGAAAAAATTCGTTTAATAATATATTCAAATCAATGACTTGAAATTCTGTTCCATGTCAAAGAAGAGAAAATAACTTATTTAAACTTTTTTTCCTGAACGTACTTTGATAAGTCTTTAAAATTAAACGCTACATTTCCGAACCATTTGTATCGCGTTTAAATACATATTAAAATATTACGCCTTACTGCATTATTTTTAAATGTAAACAAAGATATGAAAGCAATAAATGCATGATAAAAAATATTCAAAAACACATTATAATTACATTCAGAAATACTTTTAGTATTATAAAAATGATCCCACTGGCACCAAATTTCGCTGAAATTAAAGTTCCAGTTTATGTTTTAATTATAAAAATTCGAAAATAATCAATTATTGAAATTTAAAAAAATCGCTTTAAAAATATATTCAAATCAATGATTTAAAACTCTGTTCCATGTCAAAGAAGAAAAAATAACTTATTTAAACTTCTTTTCCTGAACGTACTTTGGTAAGTCCTTGAAATTAAACGCTACATTTCCGAACCATTTGTATCGCGTTTAAATACAGATTTCAATATTACGCCTTACTCCCTTTCATGATTTTGGGAGGTATCGACCGGAATATCAATGAAGAGTTAAGCGTATTCCGCAAAAGCGTTTAAAAGCATTTGGGTATCTATTCAGAAATTTTAAATTCAAAATATTCAAAATGAAGCTGCTGTAATCCTCAGTTTCGTTAAGTTTAAAATCCGATTTTTAAAAGAACACAGTTTTCTACTGAGAAAAGTATCTGCTCTTTTCTCGATATATCTGTTTGAAACAGTTTAGTTTGGAAGTTGTGGCAAATTTTCCGATGCTAAGCGAACAACGTGCAGCGCTATTCTTAAAGAATGTTACATGATTGCTGTTATTTTTCTTTGAAGGATGAATTCCTGAAGTATTGTTATCCTTAATGACAGACAAGATGCTTTACTAACGGAAACTAGCAATGCTTTCAACAGTTTTCTGTGTATAGGAAGTTTTGAGCAGTATTTTTTTCTCCCTGAATTTGTCGATGTAAACAAATATTTTAAAATAAAAAAAATGTTATGTATGGATTTATTCATTGATTTACTGAATAAAGTAAGTATTGCTGAATATACTTTATTCAGTGACTTACTGTGTTACATGATTGCTGTTAATTTTCTTTGAAGTATGAATTTCTGAAGTATTGTTATCCTTAATGACAGACAAGATGCTTTACTAACGGAAACTAGCAATGCTTTCAACAGTTTTCTGTGTATAGGAAGTTTTGAGCAGTATTTTTTTCTCCCTGAATTTGTCGATGTAAA
>JAOUZG010047704.1:1306762-1332287 GCA_026289955.1 Argiope argentata | reverse complement strand
TTTTCTTTGAAGTATGAATTTCTGAAGTATTGTTATCCTTAATGACAAACAAGATGCTTTACTAACGGAAACTCGCAATGCTTTAAACAGTTTTCTATGTATAGGAAGTTTTTAATTTAATTTCAAAAGCCTATTAAAAAGAGATTTATTTTAGTATTAGTTTTATACTTTCCAACACGGTTAATATGTTAATTTTTCCCTTACCAGAGATAGGTCCATTCATACTGCATGTAAGAACATAAAATGAGAGACTTAATATAATTTTTCTTGCTTATCATTTGGAATTGATATAAAATAAATAGAAAATTTTTATTCTTCTTAAATAGCTTCGTATTTATCACAAAATATGCATTTTAAAACCAAATATTTCGTAGATTGTTCAATTAAAATCTTATTTCTTCCATATTTTGAGAAAGTTAGTTCTTTAAATCTTCAATAAACTTCCTTCATAAAATATCATATAAATTAAATTTTGTAATTACACAGATTAGCTTAGAATGTGTTAAGATTTGAAAATCATATCTTATATTCATATATAGAAAATGACAATTATTTTTCAAAATATTTGCTAAAACGATTTGTTGCTTAAGTAAGATTTTTAAAATGAATATTTTTTTCGTTTTAATTTAATTTGTTTATAGTCATTTTTATTAATAAAAAATTCTTGGAATGTTAGTTTTTCGAATTCAGTTTTCTTCTTTCTATAATTTCCACTGAAAAACATTTTTAATGAAACATTAGTTTTCAGAAACTGCTTTCTTTAAAAAAAAGTATGAAACCTTTTATAAAAAATAATTGTGAGAAAATACCTCAAAATACATGTTTTTCTGTTTCCTAATACGTATTGTAGTGACCTTATTTAGGTGTACTTTTGTCAAAAACTCCAAGAATAAAATAATTCTGTACGGAATCGTATCTAATATTTTCTTAAAGTATTGTAAAAATATTAATACACGTTTATACGATGACTATTATGAAATCCAAACAAATGTATGTTTAATAGAACCCACCGATTTCAAATTAATATTAATTATTCCAACTGATGACAAAATTTTAACAAATGTTTCTATTTTCTAGTTGAGAAAATATTTATAATTATTAAATATATAGTTATTAAATCATGGTTAATCATGGATAATTATTAAATTTCTAATTTTATTTAAAAAGCTGTACAGATAAAAAAATCGAATTTGTAAAATATCTAATTTATAATAGGCAACTTTATTAAACAACACTGAGCGTTCCATGAAGCAAATAGTGAGATATTTTCTTGTAATTCAGTTACTTCTTTTTACATTTTCTAGATAAAATTTAGAGCTTCATTTCAATTTCCTATCCTTTTGAACTTTTAAATTAAGTATTTGCAGAAATACATACCCATAGGAAAAAAATCGAATCTCTATTAATGAATTTATGATCAAGATACAGTGTATTTAATTCAGAAATGAATTTAAATCATTTTTGCGTCCGTGTAAATCAATTATAATATATCTTCTCCTGATAACAGCAGAAATTACCTACATTTCAGACAATGATATCAATTTATGTTACCAGAATTTAGTTGGACTTTCCTTTCCTGAAAGTGTTTTGAATCGCTTCCATCATCACGACAGCAGAAGCTGGAGTCCTAAAGGTCCCGACTTTAACAGCAGTCGTATTACCCAGAAAAAATTCAAATACTTCTACTTAAGTACATCCTGTCATTGAAGTGGTGGTGGCTCGATACTCAACATTGTTATATACACACGAGGAACTAATATTTTTATGCTTATACAGTAATTTCTCATCAACGTAATGGTGGTGGCCTCCAATGAGATCCAATTCACATAATGTGATAGTTACATGTCCTTAGCATTGAATCTAATAGCATATTGTTTTGCCCCTTTCTTTCTACAAGAATACATCAGATTCATGAATTTAATTGATATGGTATATTTGATATATTTATAATAAACTCAAGTTTTCTCAATTGCATCATTTGTCATCAGAATTTATAATTTTTATTCGTAAAGGTATTCTACTTTTGATTAAAAAAATTATACAAGTTTATTTTTTGCTCATATCTTTTACGTATCATGCTTTATCTTGATCAAATTAACTTTTTTGTCATCATAAATAATAATTTTTATTCGTAAACGTATTCTATTTTTGATAAAAACTTTTTTATAAGCTTATATGTTACTCATATCTTTAACAGATCGTGCTTTATGTTGATCAAATTAAATTTTTTGTCATCAGTATTAATAATTTTTATTCGTAAAGGTATTCTACTTTTGATAAGAACTTTTTATATAAGCTTATTTGTTGCTCATATCTTTAACAGATCATGCTTTATCTTGGATCAAATAAAGTTTTTTGTCATCAGAATTAATAATTTTTATTTGTAAAAGTATTCTACTTTTGATAAATACTTTTTATATAAGCTTATTTGTTGCTCATATCTTTAACTAATTAACTGTTTTATTTTCTTCACTATGTAATAAGATGACACCTCCCATTTTGAGAATATTTTCTTATTTTGATTCAAATGGAAATCCATTGAATACATGACTTATCTATGTATTCGAAGTAATTTTAATATTGAATTATAATCGTTATGAATGGTTTATTTTTTGCTTATAACTATCAAAACTCGATAAATTGATGCACGTATGGCACTCGGGCAAAACAGTTAAGTGGCTAACGGACCATGCTTTATCTTGATGAAATTAAGTTTTTTGTCATCAGAAATAATAATTTTTATTCGTAAACGCATACTATTTTTGATAAAAGCTTTTTATATAAGCTTATTTGTTGCTCATATCTTGAACGAATCATGCTTTATCTTGATAAAATTAAGTTTTTTTAGTAAAAAAAAATCAAATTTTTCTTTAGGGAGAACAACATTCTCTTCAGTATTTGTTTAAACGCCAACAAATCTAACACTGATGTCATTTACGCTTTGTTTCATCAACTAGGAGAACTCTCTGGGGTCGGAAGAGATGAGGAAAGTTAAGAAAAGATTTTCTTGATGAATCTCAAAGATTCTTCAACTGGGCAGCCATAGGTCCTGGGGGATATTAGGATAAACCCTCGTAAAATTTAACTCGTGCAGTTTTAAATCCTCAGCAGCATTAAGAAAAGAGAAAAGTCGGAAATGACTAGGTTATGTGGGTCTCAAGCGATCGTCAACATATAAACGAAGCTTGCACGGTGAGAGAGTTACAAGAGAGGCTAAATTACAGGGTGGTTTCACCCATGATATCAACCGAGACCCCCGAGTAATTTTAAAGTTTTCAGAAAATTACTAGCGTCTTGTTAAGGGGAAAGTACCGAGGGAAAAGAACTAGAAAGAAGATGCGTCATCTGAAAGCCTTAATGATAATAATTTTCCAATTCAGAACGTTTGCGGATATTTTGCATTGGAATGGAAAATTCGTTAAAAAAAATTCCGAATGTAATTGCAGCGGAAATTATAGCGCCGGAGAACAAATAACAATGATAATCTAAAATAAGCAAACTAAAGTTCTTCAATAATTTACGAAGTTTCGGTTAGGAGTTTCCTGGCAGTTAGCCATAATGGTAGTGAATTAAATAACTATAATTTGTCATTCTATTGTGGATATATCGACGCTGTTTATGCAATTGATAACGATTATTAATCACTCGTCTTGAAGAACTCTTCGGTTTTATATTTCGAAATTTTACTGAAGAAAGTTTCTCATTTTTCATCGCACTTTTCAATAAAATGTACTTGAGACGTTTCGTTTGTTTTTAATTATTTATAAAATTCTTACAGTTCTAGTCCTTCAATAATATGTATCAAAATTGAATTTATGATATCAATTTTTGTACCCAGTTTAGTAAATTAAGACACATTTACTTTTTTGGAAATAAGTTATCCAAATTGAAGGTATTTGAATCGTAAAGTTGTACTGATTAGAGTTGAACGTTTTGCAGAAATTCTATTCTTGTATAAATGAAGTAATACTTATATAGAATTAAGATTTTAAATTTTTACGAAATATTTATCTCCCAATTAATGGACTTAAAATTTTTAGAATTTATCAGTTTGTAATAATTATTTAAGTATTTTTGTACGTAAAAAATTGTTGAATAATATTTAATTTTATTTGAATTTTATATTTCATGTGTTTGCTGCGCCTTTTCATTAAATTATTAATTAAATTCTAGGGTTGTTTGTAATTCTTATCTGTATGAAGTTTTACCCTAAATCTTTAGTGATATAACGAACATTTTAATTTGAAACATCATTTCATTATTATGATATAAAGTGAAATAGTTTGCATTTGCATTTTAAGTCTTGCTGAAAAACTAGATATTAAAAATAGAAAAGCTAAATTTAATTAATTAAAAAAGGATACCTTATTCTACTTTTAGTTCTCACGTAAAGATCCAATTAAATGAGACATAAATATTGCAGTAAATATAAATGCAACCATTACCAATAATTATTTACTCAGATCCACCAATAGGCACATGAATAAAGCTGCATGACCAGACCACCGCAATAGCAACACTAGCAGGAACCTTAGCCCTAAGGGCCATCACCAGTTACGGTACAACCCTTCCCTTTGAAAGTACGTCCCGTCATTGATGGGAGAAGCAATACCTCTTCTTTTTTGTACACCAGGGTGGTCAACCCTCATACCGGAATCTTCTAATTCCCCCTTTTTTAGGTGTCCCTAGTGGGAGGTAAATAAAATATAAAAACAATACACAAAAAAAATATTTATTATTTTTATATTTTGTTTATGCATATTCTTAGATATTTTTCACCTTTTTCACTTTAATGCAAGCTATTAATATATAAAGTATATTTTGTAATAATAATAAGAAGCAAACATATATAGTTTCAATTTAGATATTTATATTAACAATAATGAAAAGAATTTTCTTTTGAAGTAAAATTAAAATGTTCTTTTCAGAGTAAAAAATACCAAAGTAAAAATATAAATTTCATTCACCAATAAATTGAAACTTCATAAAGTTTTGAATATCATTTGAATAAAATAACGATGAAATTATTTGAATCAATAAATTGAAAGATAATGAGATTTCGTATAATAATTTATTTTTTAAATAAAGTTTTTTTTATTAACAATGGAAATTTGAATAAGTACAGATGACATTAAGAAAGCGTTTATGTTTAAAGATGATGTTACAACAAGTTAAAAAATTCAATACTAATCCCTTTCAAAAATCTTAATTTATTTTATTGTATTATATATTTCATTGTATTTCATTGTACTTACATTTATAGCGATATTTTATACTAGTTTACACTTGCAGATAATTAAATCTTCAAAATAAATAAAACTATATGTTTTGAATGAGAATAAAAATATTTCTTTGAACGAATATAAATTAAATTTTATACTAATCTTTCTTTCTGCATTTAATTAATTTATGAAATATAACGTGCAACTAACTATGTTAAGGAAATACAAATAAAAAAGATTTTACTATTATCGCCAAATACTTTATCGCAGTGAATTTTCATACTTTTATCATCTGCACTAACAACGAATTAATACTGATAACAAATGCGTTGTGAATTAAAAATTTATAAACTATTTACCAATAAGTTAACATGTTACATCCGAAAATACAACTATCTTATTCACGATTCAGCTTGAAATAATGATTATATTCCCTTCTTTAATAATGTTTTTTCTCAAACATTAAGTTACTCAATAAAGATCTTTTTTTTATTTAACAGGAATTCTTTTTTTTAGTTTTCTAATTCTTCAATCCTTATAATAAGGAAAAACAGATACAGAAAAAGAAAAACGAATTCCAACAATAAAACTGAACATCCTATTTTACTATGTAAAAAGCGAGTAAAAAGATTTGATAATTACAGCACACTTCAAAAATTACGAATGACATAATTTGTTCATTCTGCTGCTCAGCAAACGGGAAAAAATTGTGAAAGAAAAAAGTGGTAAGGAGGATGGGGAAAAAAAAGATCACGTTGACTGCTTCATGCGTAAGTGGGTGTAATAATTGATATGATAAAAATCAGTTCCCCCTTTACATGTCGATGAGAAAGATCTCGGATCATTACAGCAAGGGTTGAAAATTTGAATAAGCATTACACAAATGTCATTACGAAGACGTTTGTCGTTAAAAGAGTCGGGCTTTAATTAAAACAGCCGTCATCTTGGGTTGCGGAAATGAAGATGTTATTCGTTAAAGGAGGAATGCGGATCCGGAGATTTACTTCGCATCCCCAGCGGCGAATAAATGATGAAGAGAAAATTAAGAAAGCGTGAAAATTCCAGAGACGCATTCCATTGGTAAGAAGTAAATAGCATCCAAATTAATTGAGATTCTGTCACTAAGCTCACGAACGTAAAATGCCAATTTTTCGCTCTTGAAAAAACTAATTGCGATTTTAACAGTCTATGAAAGGTGTTCAGATTTTACGATCTCAAAAGAGATCACGAGGAAGGGCTTAATTTTGTTTATTTAATGTAATGTGGGCTTTAGATCATATAATTGCTCCAGCGTTAGGAAGTTAAATTCGTATGCTTTTGATTTGAATGAATATTCATCTTCAAAGCTTTCTAATTTCTTTTTCCCCAGTCATATTTCAAACGTAGCTTTTATATGTAAATATTTTCACACTTTGTGACAGTTAGATATTTTTGTAAATATTAACATGAGAATGGGATGCTTTCAATTTAAAATGTTGTTCGAATAAAATAAATTATTAGCTGTTTAATAAAGGAAGTAATTGTATCTCCATGCGCGTTTTGAAAGTATCTACTTTTAATACGATAACTGTTTAAGTTGAATGTGTTTAAATTGTTTCTTCCTTTTGTTTGATTAAAATGAGGAATTCGCATAATTTTGTTTTCTTTTTTCAATTCCTACTTTTAGTTCACTCTCTTCTCTTTATATATTTTTAGATCTTGTTCAAATTTTCAACCGTTAATAAACTACTTTTTATTCATCCCCTCAAGTTCAAATATGTATTTTTACACTTGTAGTGTATGACTTAATACAGTTTTCTTCAAATATTAATTCATGAATTAAATTTAATTAAATTTTAATTCCTTAAATGGAGTTTTAGCAGTTTGTAATGAAAATTGAAATCAACAGGCAGTAGCTCAATCGGTAAAATGCAAGAATTTCAGTGTTTTTTCAAGTGAAGGTGAAGAATGCGAGTTCAATTCTTGCGAAAAACAATAATTTTTTGATAAATTATTTAATAAAAAATCCCTAAAATAATATTTTTCTTTTTCAATCTAAGTAGGAATGGACTTACATTTTTTTAAATATAACTTTACTTGTTAATGAGAAAAAAATACTTGACAATAGCACTTCCATAGACAAAATGAAGTTATAACTCGCAACTTATTGAATATTAGATATGAAAAATAATACACTGATAACAAAAACTAATCTCCGTGGTATTACTGCCCATGTAGGCCAAGGCCTATAATGTCCGTATCTGCTTTCATGGCCAAGGGCTCTGGGTTCAAAGCATGTGTCCGGGTTAGGTGGCCAACTTAACACATAACTTACAGTCTTTAGCTCCTAAGCATGCTTAGTCCTCAATTTATCGACCCACTGAAATGTCGATAAAATGATAATTATTTATGATAAGATGTCATAAATTGTTTCGATGAAATTTCCAACTTTATTGCTCTTTGTAAGGTGGAACTCGACAATATGGGACACGAACCCAGGTAGCACATCCTGTAGAACAATATTGTACAATATTGTGCGATATTATATAATACTAATCATTATTCCACAATATTATACAATATTGTACAATATTTATGTGCTATTAGTGAGAGAATTTTAAAAATATAGTACATTTGTTCTACAAATTTAAAATTGATTTTAATTTAAAAATCATTGGATTTTTAAAAGGCTATTTTAAATAAATATGTCAGTGATGAATTTTCAAAGAAACAAAAATTTTGGAAGATTTTCTTGCAGATAACTTACAAGAATATCCTCATTTGGTTATTTTGTACAAAAGAAAAAAAATCGAATACTTTTGGAGTAATTAATTAAATGCTTTTTATTTTCAATATTAATTATATCTGTATGAATATCATAAAAGGATATTTTCAGAATCAAATCATGTGAAAAAAATCATGTAAAATACTCCTCTTCCAAGAAAAGAAAAGAAATAACTTATATTTAAAACCAGCCCCCATATAGAAAATTTTAAAACAAAATTTTAGTAAATTTCTGTGACATATATTCAGCAAGAAAAGATTTCTTATGCACGACATATGGCGATCATAGCAAACAAATGCATATTCTAGAAATTCATTTTGTCTATATTGAAGATAAGGAATCCATCTAGGTCAATAGACTAGAGATCTTACGAACTTCTAATGCGAATTATATGTGACCAATAGTTATAACTAATCACACTTAAAATGATGACACATTACTGACGAGCAAATGGCTTTCAAAATTATATTATTCTAATTACTATGACTTCTCTAAACTCATGCATTGTGATCACTTCTACATAAAACTGGAGAATCCATCAGCGAGCTTAACTGAATTCCACTCATGATGCTCGGATTCTATTTAGTGATGCATCTAGATGCGATCATATTGATGTGTAGTTATCAATGGCATTTTCATCGAGATAACGTGTATTCAAACAAATCTTCTCTTATCAATGATAAACGGCATTACTTAGTACCATAAAGTCGAATATCCTTTACATACGCTGCAAAGTGTTTGTGATGGTTTACAATCCTACAATTCAAGATCCAAAACTATTTACGATCGATTTTACATATTGTAAATTATCTAAGATATGCAATTTACAATTTATTCTAATTGTATATTTTGTAAATTATATGACTTCTTAATTTTGATGATTTATAGAAGTTTGTAAAATTCATTAGCACAGAAGTATCTCAGTCACAATAGGACTGTTTAAAATTTAAAAATTTGTCCAAATGTTGGCAACACATTGATTATTTATCCAGAAAAGTAAATAAAACTTTTGAAATTAAGGTTCAATATGGCCATAAATTAATTTAAAGTTTGGTATATTCTATGAATTTAAAAATGCTAGTTTCAATAATGAAAACTCATTTTCTTATTCAGTTGTTTCTTAAAATATTAATTACCATTTTCATTATGTAATGATATAGATGCCTATCATTCTTGGAGTGACACATTTTTTTATATTCATCGCGGCTTAGAATCTTTGTATATTCTTTGTGCTATCCATTTTCACTTCCTTGGCATTTTTATATTTCCATTATTCTAGTCAAAATATTACATAACATCGACGGTGATGGTGCCTCGTATATTTTATGCATGAAATAGAGACTTCGTAGACGCTCAGTAGCTAATAATTGTCCAGCCTTTCCTTCTGTTTAATGTTTCACCCAATTTTATCTAGTTTTTTCTCATTGATTGATAATTTGATTGATGATATTATTAAATCTTTGATTGATAATTTAATTAAAAGGTAAAGTAATTTCAAACGCTTTAATTAAAATATTTTTCAAGTTAATATATTCTTCTGCTCAATGTGTCATTTTTCATCCAGTGAAGTAAAACGGAAATAATATCCAAATCTATATCACATCATACAGACCATAATATGAAGCATATATGTAGGATATCCCACAGAACCATTTTAATTAACCAACATCTGCCTTCATCTTGTTTTGTCAACATCCGATGATATATGAAATCCAAAGCAAGAGTTGTAAAGGTTAGATTATTTCCCAGAGGACTATAATTTTTAATTAGTTTAGCATTCCAGAACAACGCCACCTATCGGTCTTTTGAAAGTCTGTCCCAATTAAGTTTGAGGCAGAGGCCCCACGAACTTTCGTCAAGAGAAGACGTCTGTCTTCACGCGTCAGCGATTCCCGCAAAGCTCAGCGGATACGCGGTAATATATATGTTCAGTCATAATGTTCCCTATCTCTAACGTCCTCCTAGAGGAAATAATCCAACTTTCTGATTATTAAATATCTCCATGTTTTAATAGAGAGTAGCTCTAATTTTTTTCAGAGATTTATTTAGACCTCCACATATATAATACATTTAAAATTAAACATCAACTTCCAAAAAAATTTTCTTTCTCACTATTAAGGAAATCTACTATAAGCTACTGTTTCCTTGATAAAAATTCATGTTGCCATCACTGCCACTGTTTCATCTTTTTTGCAACTAATGTTCTTCTATAAAATCCTATTTTATATTTATATGAGAACATTCGCGTGAAACTGACTTCTTTCTCTATACTTTCTTATAACCTCTAACTTCGCTAAAGTCCTCTCACAAGTGTTGGATCACATAACGGCGTCATCTAGTAGTAGGATGGATATCATCTGTTCAATCATTAGTTCAATAGTAGATATTTTTTTTATCTAATTAGACATAAAATTGATCTCTAATAAGATAACAATTTTTTATGTTATAATTTTTTTATATATGTATTTTATTATATTCGTAAAATATAAATATTATTAGGGAAATTTCATTTCCCAGTTTTTTGAAAGGATGAAATTTCAAATGTAAAAAAATCGATACAAGTTAATGTTGCCACTCGAGGGACTTTACATTTAGAGTCTACCAGGGACGAGTACATAGTGTATTAACTTTAGAGGCGTTTTTAAAATCTGAAAATCCCCAGTTACGAAGCTGAAATCTTACTAACGAAACTTCACGCCAGGTCAGCACGGCTGCATTCGAGAGGACAGTTGTCCAATAACTCTTGTAAAATATGTATTAATCTTTTTGTAATTGAATTTTGATTTAAATGACGATTCTTAGGTTGTATTTTACTCTATAAATTTTTGTATTCATTAATTCATAAATGCGAGTGATATTTAACTGAAAATAACACAGCGAAAAAGTGAGCTAAATATTTAAAGGTATTTATATAGTTAAGCGAATTATTTCTTTATAATGGATCGGAATAGCCTTCATGGTAGGGCATTGGGTTTGCATCCATTGGGTTGCGAGTTCGAACCCACCAGCCGAAGACTTCCCTCGTGTGGGATAGATGGCACATGTTAAATCTCTCGTGATCCCAAAATCCCCCATGTCAAGGGTAATACTACTGGGGTTACTGGATCAGAAGTGATCGTTCTCTATTTCAGATTTAAATTACCATCTGTAGATGAATGAATGAAATGCACCAATGAAGTCCTCCCCTTAAAAATGGTTTGTGACGTGTGCGAGCTAGAAGTCAGAATTCTGTCCTCAGGTACTCAGGGGTCCATGCCCTCGGAAGCTACTACTGCATTCCTCCTTCCGTTGTAAAGCTGAACACGAGAACAACCTCCAAATTTCTTTATAATTTCAAAGTAATTTTCAATTAATAATGGTAAGATTAAAATTATTAAATTAATTGACAATACATAGCACAATGTTTTCAAAATTTACTACGGTTGAGAGCAAAAATTTGAATCATTCTCATAAAATGAATAAAAGAATATAATAAAATAGTCATTAATGACTAAATATCGAAAATCACATTACACTTGATGCATAAATATATCGCAAAATCATAATTACCTCACAAATATCTTTTTTAGATTACTTCTGAATTTTGCGGGCTGGATACTGCTTTCTACATAATTCTTTTTCTGACTTTATGCGAAATATTACTTCTAATCCTAAACTGCACAAATAACCCTTTTCTAGTCATTTAAGGAATGCATTAATGAATGAAATGATTACGAATCCTTATAAATTTTCAATTACTTATGAGATTTAGGTCAGTGCTCTGGTAATTAGAAGTCCTTTTAATTGTAGATCATTATTAATTAAATTTGCATAAACCTGTAGCTAATTTGAATGAATTGAAGCTACAATCTACTGAAAGTTTTAATTTGTAGAGACGATTTGCATAAGCACTGTTTTATTTTATTCAAGTTTACCATTCATGAATTTTTAATCTTTTTTTCCATTTCAAAGCAAAATTAAATCTCTGAGGTACTTCAGAATTCAATGAAATTGGGAAATTTTCAATTCAATGTTATTAAGTTCCTTTCCTATCTGTTAAGAAAATTAATCTCACTTAATATTATCCAGAATATCAAAGGTACTGAATTTTAATTAATTCGTTTTGTATTGCTTCAAGCATATCATTATTTTTAAAAGGATTAGAAAAGAGTTAATGGTACTTTAATGACTATATTAATGACTTGATTAATGATTCTCTTATCTAAAAAATTTAATTATTGATTACGTCTTTTACAAAAAAAATCCAAACACAATTAAATTTTTTAAAAAATTAAGAAAATTCCTACGAATGTCAAGAGAGAAAATTTTTAGCTTAGTTACTTTTTATTGAATAATTACAATTGTTGTTGTTTATCTCATGTTCCGCATTACAACAAAAGGAGGTGTGCAGTAGCTTCTGAGGGTTTGACCCCTGAGAAGCTGAAGGCAGAAGTCTGATTCTAGCTCACACGAGCCACAAACCCTTTTTACTGAGCGCAATTCGTTCATGTATTTCATTCATTTCCCTACAAATTGTAACTGGGATCTGGAATAGAGAACGATTACCTCTAACCCAGTTCCCTCCAGTGATATTACTCTCGACATGGAAGACTTTTTGACTAAGACAAATTTAGTGTCCCCTACTCACACAGTTTTCGGCTGGCGGGTTCCAAACCGCAGCCTAATGGATGTGAATCCTAAGCCCTATCAACCCGGAAATTACTGTCTAACAATTGCAGTTACTATAAATAACTGATCAAAAAATTATACTAGCATTGCATTTTCACCACCAATTGATGTAACTTAAAATGCGTGAATTTTCTACACCAGTTAGAGTAACGCAATACAGATTAGAAATTTTTAATTTTCTTTATTCCGTATTATTTTATTTCGAAAGTACTTCAAAATTAATCTGAAAAATCGATTAATTAACAATATTTAATATTAAATGCATCAAACATTATGATAATAATTAGAATATTTTAAAATAATAGGCCTATAGTTTCCTAAGCCTAACTTCATTCATGTGGGAAAAAAGAAAACTCAATTCGTTATTTATTTTGCTGAAATGAAGATTTTAGCGAGAAAGTTGGTTTTTAATTAGTTATTAAAAATAATGAATTAATATGTGAAAAATGTGTATTTACATCAAATGTTATTCACTACTTGTTTAAAAATTTTCTTGAATTTGATTGGATGAATAAAAAGTATTTTATTAACGATTGAAAATGTGAACTATATATATATATATATATATATATATATATATATATATATATATAGGGAGAGTGCGAGTTAATAGTAGGAATTGAAAAATGGACCATACACTGTAATCATGAGTATTACGACCAATCTGCAGAGGATACAACGACAGAAAGATGCTATTTGCACCAATCATCTGTCTTTTTAGCCTTGAGAGCTGATGCGGAGTCTTTTTGAAACTCCCACTTTCCATTGCCGAAGTACGTTTTGGCCCACGGAAATACAATAACTTCTAGAACGCCACGTTAGTGCATTCTTTGTACAAGGCTGTATACAATCCCACTGCATCAATAGGACCACATAACAGATATCTATTCGTAGAATTAACAAAAGCAAAACATAAACAGCATCATTGGCAACTCTCAGTATCGCTCGATTCTGTCCAAGTCATAGATGGCTTTTAATTTTGCTCCTGCATAGTAACAAATATTATAAAGCAGGTTTACAGATGATGTTTAGAGTTTTTAAAAATTTGAGGAAATTTTCAACCGTGTGCTTCCTCTATGATTTGGATGTTTGGTAGAAAATTGATTTTTGAAATCATTTAAAAAATATTTTTTTTATAAATTTGAATAATATAGAGTTTTTTCTGGGATTCTTTTAATATGAAGAAATAGAATACAGGAAAACTGGGAAATTTTACTTCTCTATAAACATAAACAGGTTTTCATACAATATCTGAAAGAAAAAGCACAAAAGTAGCAATTAAAAAATATAAATGAGTAGCAGAAAAAAATCAAAAAATAAAACTTTCAAATTATAATATTGCTTTTAAATTCACCATATTTTTAAACATTTTGATGAATAAATACAATTTAATCACGTAAAAAATACATTCTTTAAACACAAATTTAGATATAAGATGGAAAATATGCCAAATAAAAATATGCCTGAGAAAATATGCCAAATGCATTTATACATAATTTTTTTAATATCAAATGCTATCTTTATTATACTAGACAGGAAATTAAATTCCTTTTATATAAATAGGAACATTCGGCTTAATTTTTTAAAGTTTTCGTTCCTTTCATTTTTAATTAAATCTAATTATAAAATATCTCATCTCAGTTGAGAATTTAATCATCAAATTCATCATTAAAAATTCTTAAAAATTAATGATGGTAGATTATGAAATGTAGTGACTTTTAATAATAAAATCTAATTAAATAAGTGCTGTCTTCATTAAATTTGATTAATAAATTCATGGTTTTGTACATTCTTAATGCTAGAAAAACAAGTATAATTTTTTGTCGTCATATTATATTCTAGATACCAAGAAGGAAAAACATGTTTTTTTCAGCCGTCATGTTTTGACTCATTTTTATATCTTTAAGTAGATAAAAGCTGAGAAGATGGAATTTTTTTAAATCATCCTTCTCATTTCTTTTTTTTTTCTTAACTTTCAAAATTCTAGTTTTTTTCCCATTAAAGACGCTGAGCAAATAAATGAATGAAATAGAAAAGGAACGTATCTTTTCAAAAACGAATATTGTAATAAATATTTCAAAACGTTTAAAGATAATTTTGTGAAAGTAATATCTCTAAAATAAAACCTTCATCGTTTTTTTTAAAGGTAAGTTAGAATCCTCATTACTTGAATGCATATTTACTAAATTAGGAACCTTGAATATTTTTAAATCGATTTAATTAAAATTGAATTTTCATAAGCTTCTAGATAGTATAAAATTTAAGACAAAGTTTGTGCTTACATTTTGTAACATATATAAGCTATTTCAGTTACAATATATTTATTAACTCCACTAAATTTTTTTCAATATTTTTTTATTATTAGTTGTTGTAAACTGTAGTTTATACGGCATATAATAAATTATTAATAAGCTCTTTCAATTTATTAATTAATAATTTGAAGTTAAGCATTTTTTCATTTACCTAACTTTGGCCTTACAAATAATAAATTTTATTCATTTTAGCGTTTTTGAGATATTCTATTAAAATGTCGAAACTCGTCAAATTTATGTGAATGAATTTTTCAAGAAAGCAACCCTTTCTCTTTTTAAAGAAAGTAAAAAAGTAACGATTTACATCTAAACGATTTTATAAAAAAATAATATATACTTTAAATTTTTAACTGTTTTTTAGTGTTAACTAGAAACTAAAATTAAATTACTATAGGGATATTAGAATTAAAACTATGCTTCTGAAAATGCAAATAAACTAGAGAAGAAAAAAATTAACTGAGAAACTTTGAATATAAACTTAAGTACAGCTGATAATGGTAAAATTTTGTTAACACTCTTAACTGTAAAATATTTAACTGCCATTAGTATTGGAATGTATTAATTAATTATTAATGTTTTATAATCCATTAACTTTTTAAAAATGTTAATGGATTATAAAACATTTTTTCTCCAGACAGTATTAAATTGAAAGATTTTCGATATGAATATACTAAATATTTAGCTTTGGCATCATATTTTATCGTTCAAATGTATTATTAACTAAGGTCTGTGAAATATTTGTTATTCTTGGTACAAAAAATTACTACTAAAAACAAAGAAATTCTTTAATTATTATTTTAATGGATTTAGGATGACGAACATGTGGTGTTTTAAAATGTGAGAAAATCTCCAATTAAAAGTGTTCAACCAATTAAACTTATCACCTTACGCTAATTTCACGATTAAGCAGAACTTTTATTCTGGTTATGACAGCGCATGTTGATAAGGCAGGCTTTACTGAACACGAGTACGAGTTGATGAGGCATATATTTAATTGCAGTTGATGAGCATATATTTAATATATTGAGACGAGCATATATTAAGACGAGTTGATGAGCATATATTTAAGGCTCATTCTTTGAAACCAACACCAATCTTAGGTGCATAATATTGTCAGGATCTTGATGTTGGTCTTTGAATTTAGAAGATGAAGACATTCGAAGGTAAGATAACGCTGTAGGTCTCGAAAAAAAACTTAATAATATATTTTCGGTACTTATATTTTTTTATTATGATTAATATGTAAAGTTAAATTTCTTAATTATCATTACAGTACAAGTATGGAACACCAAATGTCCACTTATCTTTTATAATCTTTTTAAAATTGATTTATTCATGTTGATTACAAAAAAGATATCTATAAAAAATAAAGGAAATACCTATATTCATATTTTTGATATTGTGTATTATAAATTTTGAGAATTTTTATTCAATTTTGTATTAATATTGTTCTTTGTGATTGTTTCCCCTTTTTTTCGTTTCTACTATCGTGAATTTTAATATTAACTTCTATTTCAATTCTAGCTTTTTCAGTCCGTAAAAATGTACATCGTATGTATCTTATGAAATAACAGTGGGAAACATAGTTTAGGCTGATTTAGATCTTGTATTTACTAGCTTTGTTTCACTATGAATACAACAATTAATAATACAAAAATATATCATAATTAATATTTATTCAGTTTTGTTCTTCACATAAACTTTATACGTTACAAAGTACTTTCCAAATTCATTTTAAATAGTAAAATTTGCAAGCATAGAATTAAAACTAAACCAAAATAGTTTAATTTAAATAATTAGATCAGGTTGCAGTTTATGCAAAATTGTTTTATTTCTAGAAAGTATTTTTTGTCATTGCGCGTCCAGATATTTCTAAATTGTACAATTTAATCTAAAAACTCACACTTATAACATTTTTAAAGCGTTTAATTAGTGTACAATTTTTCTGATTGCTGAAGCAACAGGAGGCTAGCTTGTATTCATCGCATTTATCTTGATGCCATTTTCTATGGCGTTTAAACCTTGTCAGAATCGTTCTTTTGTTCATTACTGAAAACACGAAGATTTTTTGATAACTTGTGTATTATAAATTTTGAGAAGCAACAACGCATAAGTTGTATCTTGAAACTGATACTACTTCCAAGAATTTTGAAGAGTTTGGACAATTTCGGTTGATTCTGATTCTTAGTATATCCTATATTTTTTAGACACTCATGCGACAATGTAAAATACCAAAAAAGTCACCACTTCAACTAACTATTCATCAGACTAATAATATTCATCTTCCATCAATTTCCTCTAGACGGAAGACTTTCCCAGTACCTACTATCTTTTGGTTGCTGTTATAGTATATGATATACGGTAGAGAAAAAGAAATGGCATGTTACAAGAAAACTAGCTGCAATTTCAAAACAGCGTGCCTACTTCAGACAAAACAGACCCAGACAGTATAATGTATATCTCAATTTGTTCTTCATGGTAGCATATCTTATGTAATATTGCAATATATTTTTGACTTCCATATTGGAATTTATCAAACAAATCATCAATTTATAAGCAGCGAACATTTTAGTAAATTCTGGAAATAGCATATTAAACTGATGTGACAACAATAGCCAAAAATGTTCTTTTCTCATTATTTGTATTATAAATCCAACTTTTATTTTATCAAATTTGAGTTTACTGCTTTCCATACTGCCCTTCTTTTATACATTAGAAATTTTCAAATTTACACTGCGATTCTTCTATTATATATATATATAAGCTATCTCATGACCAAATAGAAACAAACAGAATTTTTTTTAAATCTTAGTTTCCATTTATTTCATGAGGAAAAGACCAATTTATGTACATAGGATAAGTGATAAGAAATACGCCTGTCTACATCGCGACACAAGATCATAAAAGCAAAAGAGAGCGAAATTTTCCCTTTAATGGTTTTTAAAAGGGGATTTTGATTGGGATTGCTTTGACAAACGTCTTTTTAGGATAGGGAAATTTAGATTTCTTTAAAAGAATGATGGAAGCCTTAAGGAATTTTATCTCTTCAATCGAAAAGAAAGTAATATAAAAATAATCAAGCAGCTTTTTAGAGTTCATGTTGAATTAACCCTCTGCGAAAATCTCTCCCCAGCTATCCTATGTTTTACGCCAACTATAGTAAAGTTTTCTCTGTACATATTCGCATATATGTTTCTTTACTAATTATAATACATTAATATAAATTATTAGTATGTATACCGCGTATACTATAATATATTAGTACATATATATATGTACATTTAGTTTTTTATGGGCATATTAGAACAAACAAAAATAAAAACTGAAACGAGTAAACATTTACAAAGCGTTTAAAGTTTAAAAATTTTAGTGTATAGAAAAACGCTAGAAATACGTTACGGAAGACGAAAAGATTAATTAAAGAAAAAGGAGAGAATTGTGACAGGAAATAGAAGAACTTTTACAAGAAAGTTAAGGTTAAAAGTTAAGTAAAGATAAAAATTTGGAAATTAATTAAGATTTAAATTAAATTAAGGGATCATTGCATAAATAAGATTCAACTTTTTCAAATGTATTAGCATTTTTTGTTTGATTCTTGTTGTGTTTTCACTATATAGGCAAGGGCTTATTTTATAATCAGAGCGATAGTTTGAGATTTACAGAAACTTCTAAATCTCTTTTAAACCTTTACCGCATATAGGCCCTTATATGGTATTGCAGATTGGATTTAATTTTATTTCAGAATTGAGTATTATATAATAATTCAAACCATTTTAATCCGTCAAATATATATTTAGCAAAAATAAAACGCAAAAAAAAGATTTATAATTTTATGACATTTTGAAAT
This sequence comes from Argiope argentata, assembly GCA_026289955.1. Classification (NCBI taxonomy): domain Eukaryota; kingdom Metazoa; phylum Arthropoda; class Arachnida; order Araneae; family Araneidae; genus Argiope; species Argiope argentata. The sequence continues at coordinate 1,313,474 of JAOUZG010047704.1, read as the reverse complement.
AACCTCACCTTTGTGAAAGGGGGTGAGAAAGTGAATTGAAGTGCAAGTGACTCATTTCCAAAAAAACTATAACCGAGTAAAACGTAAGCACATTTGGACAAAAAAAATTTCATGGAGTCTACTCATCTTTTTCGTCAGATAATAATGTTTCCACTATTTTCTATACTATATACGAGCCTATATATGATTCCATAAAAAAACACAAAACATAAAACATTTTCATTATTTTTCTTTTAATATGTCTTATTGATCATTAAATAAAGCTATTTCCACCGTGAAACATTTTTTTCAACGCTTAATTAATTCATGCTTTAAAAGGTTAAAACAAACTTGACTCATTATTCAGAAATGATTCTTTGGTATTGAAATACCACTATAATATATGCTTAGTTTTGCAGCGATAATCCATCTACTCCTGCAATCTAAACTTCCCACTTTCAATATCTCTTCAAAATACATTGATGCCGGAGATAATTTTTAGAATACACCTATCTCTTCATCATCTCCCTCAAAGGGTATTAAGTCTCTTGAACTGTAAAGTTATCCACAGCTTTCATCACCTTTGAAGCTCGTATCTCATTTTATGTTTGCCGTTAATGGGAACTACGCGACTTGTGCTAAACATTTTAATGCATATTCTGTCCTAGATTCTTTGACTCGTCAATGCAGAAGCGAAGTGAAATTGGGAAGTAATCGTCCTTTTCCAAGCTCCTAGGAAAGGTTCGTGACAGTTATGTGCATTAATATATGTTGGGGCTTGATGAGTATCTTTTGTGGAATGTGGAAGTCATTTAGGGAGTAACCAGTGGAAACTGGCATGGATGGCATGCAGTTGCTACTGCAGTAGTCGAGAGTAGATTTCTCCCTCCATTATTACGACTGAATGATGATTTTTTTCTTGTGTATGTTTTATTTGTTTACTCTCTGCTAACCAACGAAAAGTTAAGTGTTTCGCGTATTGCGTAGGCTTTATAGCAAAAAAATCGCATTATGGTCTTAAGTGATATTTGGTTTTTATCATAAAAGCAATTTCTAGGTTATGACTTTTATTATGAACAATTAAGATTTATTTAATCATTTTTAGATTAGTTGCAATATTTCTTACAGATAAAGGCAATTTTTCTGGTTTATATTTTATTTGTGTAATGCAGTCTAATGAAAGAGGGGATATAATTTATTTCCTGGATAGTATAGATTTTGTCGATATATATCTTCTTATTTCTAAGAGATGTTGCGATTTCTTTACTATAAGGATCAAAATTGCAAAATATTTGGATAAATATTTCAGATTTTTTTTATTATCTATTCTTTTATTTCCTGTATTGATTTGAATGCGTTATGTAATTTATTTTTCATAAATATAAATATAATTTTCAGTTTCCACGACTTACTATTTTTTTTAAGATTAGATGCAATATTTCTTACAAATGATAGTCATTTTTCAGGTTCTTATTTTATTTATGTATTGGAGTCTAATGATAGAAGGTGAAAAGGGGGTATATTTTATTTCCTGGATAAGATAGATTTTGTCGATATATATCTCCTTATTTCTAAGAGATGTTACGATTTCTTTATTACAGGGATTGAAATGGCAAAATATTCAGATAAATATTTCTGATTTTTTTATTATCCTTTTATTTCTTGTATTGATTTGTATGCTTTATGTAATTTATTTCTAGTAAATATAAATATAATTTTCAGTTTCTACGACTTACTAATTATTTTTAGATTAATCATTTTTAGATTAGATGCATTATTTCTTACAAATAGAGGACATTTTTCTGGTTCATAGTTTATTTGTGTATTGAAGTCTAATGATAGAATGTGAACAGGAGGTGTATTTTATTTCCTGGATAGTATAAATTTTTTCTATACGTATCTACTTATTTTTAAGATATGTTGTGATTTCTTTATTACAGGGATCAAAATGGCAAAATATTCAGATAAATATTTCAATTTTTTTATTATATATTCTTTTATTTACTGTATTGGTTTGTATGAGTCATGTATAATTATTTCTCGTAAATATAATTATCATTATCAGTTTCTACGACTTATTAATTGTTTTTAGATTAGTTGCAATATTTCTTACAAATGATGGCCATTTTTCTGGTTCATATATTATTTGTGTATTGGAGTCTAATGATAGAGGGGGTATATTTTATTTCCTGGATAGTATAGAATTTGTCGATATATATCTCCTTATTTCTAAGAGATGTTGCGATTTCTTTATTATAGGGAAAGAAATGGCAAAATGTTCAGATAAATATTTCAGATTTTTCATTATCTATTCTTTTATTTCCTGTATTGATTTGTATGCGTTATTTTATTTATTTTTTGTAAATTTGAATATAATTTTCAGTTCCTACGACTTACTAATTATTTTTAAATTAGTTGCAATATTTCTTACAAATGATGTCCCTTTTTCTGGTTCATATTTTATTTGTGTATTAGAGTCTAATGACAGAATGGGAACAGGCGTCTAGCTGTGGAGGTATATTTTATTTCCTGGATTGTATAGATTTTCTCGATATATATCTCCTTATTTCTAAGAAATTTTGCGATTTCTTTATCAAAGGTATCGAAATGGCTAAATATTCAAATAAATATTTCAGTTTTTTTTCATTATCTATTCTTTTATTTCCTGTATTGATTTGTATGCACTATGTAATTTTTTTCTCGTAAATATAAATATAATTTTCAGTTTCTACGACTTACTAATTATTAAAACATTTCTAGAGAGAAAATAAAAAAAAAACATTTCCAACTTTTTGATTTGTACGGATATTATTACTTATAATAAATATATATTCTTAAGATAAGTCTTGTTTTTATAGTAAAAATAATATTACTACATGGTTTTTATTATAAGAATTAAACTTTTTACATTTTTTTCGTATATTTACTTCAATCTTTCAATTGATATTAATGTATTCTCAAGCATTTCTAATTAAATTTGTATATATATATATATATATATAGCAGTAAGAACAAATATATACATCTTGTAGTAAGAACAAAAATTTGCTGTAGCATTATACATTAAAACTAAGTCTAATTTAGATAGCAAGATTATTTTCGTTATTTAAATGACTCTAATACCTTGTAAAATTCCATTTAATATGAGTATTATGAAATACAAAAATTTCAACAGGAAATTGCTTATTCCACGTATTCAATAAGAAAATATGAAATGCTTTCAAACACTTATCTTAAAATTTGCATACATTTAAAAATTGGAAAGCAATTCACTAAAAAACCACTAACAGCCTAATGAATTCACCATAAAACCGGTAACAACTTAAACACTTCATCACAAAACCACTAACAGCCTAAAAAATCCACCACAAAACCGCTAACAGGCTTATTTTCTTATCATATACAAAAATTGGATTTTTAATGATTGAATTTTATAAAATGAATTTTGATATCTTTAAATAAAAGAAATATAAAGGAGCTTCATGAGCAACTAACTACTCTTATAAATCACTGCTAAATAGTTAATCAGTTTCTGACTAAGTTGACAGTTACAATGGCCAAAGGTACGTACGGAGGGAATGGAACTTGTTGGACGATAAAGGTTATCTTTCTTCTTCAACGATAGACTTCAGTTGGCGAAAAGAAAACACGCGTTAACGAAAGGATAAGAAAAGTTAGATTAATGAATTTTTGACTTAGTGCAGTTGCTAAAGTTCGGCCAATGACTGATTTATGTTTTCTGCTAATGGCGGAGGATAGAACTTTTTTTTTCTCTATCCTTCAGTTTTGCGTCTTGGTTTCTTTTACCTTCAAGTGAAAGTCGGTAGACCGAAGAAACCATTAGTTTGAAGCTTTTCGGAGAAAGTTTTTTTTTTACTTGTTATTAGAAACGTGTTATAGCTTTCTACATTATTGAATTAAGCGATGTGTGTCTTAACTTTTGGTGGAACTTGCAATTAAAGAAACGTCATTTTTTTAATTTTTGGAAGTAATGACTTTTTTTTATCGTGAGAGAAACAGAAAAAAAAATCAAAATGCAAGATTATTATTATTTTTTATATCAAGGATTAATATGTTCAAAAACTTTTTATTTGACATAAAAAATTAAATTCATTAGATTTAGGATTTTTTTAAATCAAAAAATGGGAGATGGGAAAAGGCAGGTATTAGTTTAAATACGTATTTCAATCAAAGATTTAAGACCATATAATAAAAATAGTGTAAAAGTGTCAGTGTTTTATATTTAGAGATAGAAATTATTGAGATCGAGTGTTGATTATACAAAGTATTTTATTTAGGTCAGGGACCCATTAGACTGTGTCTGAAATGACATTTCAGTCTTAAATCACTTTTTCATTCTTCTAATAAGAAAATAAAAGGTTCGAAACTGTAATCTAACCTACTTCTTCATTTACAAAGGATAATCATTATGCCATATCTGGATTTTAAACATTCTTATTTCTTCTATAGTTCTTATTAATCATATATCGTTCTTATTTAGGCTAACATATTTTTTGCAATGCTCAGGGACTTCAACTTAGTATTTCATTAATGCAATTAGGATATCAAGGGCTCTCATCTTAATTTTATCAAGTGTTTTTTACATTCTGCTGACTGTTATTCAAATCTGAGAGTCAAATGTCCTCGAATTAGTTTCAAGGAGTATGTCCCATATCATTAATTGGATACAGCGTAAGTTAAGAAATATATTCATATTTAAAAAAATTTCAGAAATTAAGTAAATATCCTGAATAAGAAACAAATGGAATAAAATAAAATTTCAGCAACAAAATATGTGTAAATAATTAATAAAAAAAGAAGAAAATGTTAATAAATGAAATTTCTGCTATAATAATAAAATAAATATACAAAAAAAATCAATTTTATTCTCACGATGCTATTTTGACGACTTAATTAAACAAGATCGCTTATTATAAGTTATAACATATATTTATTCGTATAAGTGACGCTATGGATTCCTACATGAAATAACTTTTGAGAATTCGAAGCATATCACGTCAGCATGGATTTATTTTAGTTATTGGATAGCCGGAACATAAGATTTTAAAATGTCAAAATTAACTGCTCTTAAATATCTAACTCAGGAACTTTCCAAGAAGATTTTCAAACTATTTTATAGAATAGGAGGATTTAGGATTCATAGACTTTGACCCAAGATGAGATAATGAAAATTTAATTTTTTCTTTTATCGAATTCTGCAATATTTATCTGGAAAAATTTCATCTGTAACTGTCTCAAGTAAAATATTTTCAACAGTTCATTAAAAAGCCGCATTTAATTTAAATTATTTTGATTTATTATAGTCAATATTTTTCCTCCTTTTTTGTGCCGGATGAAATTATTTTTTCAGGTGAAAATGGGATCAGGATCAGCGAGACTTTCAAGTCTCCACCTGATCTATTTGCAATAGATACAAAAAAGTTTCATATTTTTGCTTTTTTTAAAAAATGCTTCAATTTCAAATTATACCCATGTAATATTCTATGTTCTTGCTACCATTTCAGATGGTTATTTTTGTAATTAAATTAGCGTTATCGGGCTATGTTTCATAGTTTCAAGTCCCCGTTTCATTTATTTTTGCAATCGATTCAAGAAAGTTTCGTATTTTTTCTTCATTTAAAAAAATGCTTGAATTTCAAATTATACCCATGTAATTTTCTATGTTCTCGCTACCATTTCAGATGGTTATTTTTATAATTAAATTAGCGTTCTCGGGTTATGTTCCATTTTTTAGAGAAACATTAAATAACTAAATTGTCTAGAAAACTTCGAGTTAATGCAGCGAATCACTTCCTCTTGAGTTAATCAGTTTTTGAGTAAATATGCATTACCACTGAAGAAAAACTCTAAATCTCATTTGATCGACTTTTACGAAACACAGTCGGAAATCGAATGAAATAAAAGAAAAAGTGAAAGGAGGCGAAAAAATGGCGTCTAAGTTCTTTCAGGAACCCATTTTCTTGTTGTTAAGTTGATTACAGCTACGAGATTTTTTTCGGTATTTTTTATTTCTTTATTTTTTTTCCCCTGTTCCTTTCTGCCTGGACTATTTTTCTCTCTCAGACTCTTGGGAGTGTGAAAAGTTTTTCCCGGAATTAGCCAGACCTTTTCCTTCTTCTCGCCCCTCCTCTTTCTATCTTAGAGTGTTACTCCTTGGAGTCATTTTTAATCCTGATTTAGGACGTAATTTCATCGGCCTGGAGAGTCGGGGAACCGGGTCCACGGCGCACTTTCCCTATTGACTTTACCTTCGGCACATCATTCTCACCACTAGACCGGTCGAGATTGATGAAAAATACGGGTAAAGGGAGAGGTAGAAAAACCTACCGCAATCTCTACATGCTCTTACGTGTCCATTTGCGATGAGCTATGCTCAGAATTAGAGGTTTCCGGCAAGAAATTTCCTCTTTTTTTCCTTTCTCTTTTATGGCTTGCCATTCTGCTAATTTTTTTGCGAAGGGAAAGTTAGATTTATGGGTGATGATACTGAAGCCAATCCATTTTTACTGAATGGTACATGATGGCTGGGAATGTTTTTGTAGGTGGTTTATTTTGAGTCTAAGGCCATTGAATTTCGTTTTACGATTATAATTATTAATGAAATGGTGTAGCAATGGATCAAAAGAGAAAGTGAGATATCTGGAAAGAGATTCTGTAGCTAATTTATTTTTTACAAGAAAGGAAATGGGCATAGAGACTGCATTTGTACCTT
>JAOUZG010047704.1:1291688-1301721 GCA_026289955.1 Argiope argentata | reverse complement strand
CAATGTTGTAATAAAATATGTAATATAATAAATTTTCCATAAATTATATGAACATGCACACACACACATACACATGTTGCATATTCCCTGCAACTTCAGTTTCACATTCATTTAATTTAAAATTTATTCGAAATAAATGCAGTAATTTTTCTTTATAAATAAGGCACTTACCATACACATATGCAAGACAATGTTGTAATTAAATATTTAATCTAACAAATTTCCTATGAATTACACACACGCACGCACACACGCGCATTACTTGTTCTCTACAATTTTACTCTCGTGTTTTAATTAATTGTTCGAAATAAATGTAGTAATTTTTCTGCAGAAATATGGCACTGATAAAACACATACGCATGATGTAAGAAAATATTTAATATAACAAATTTCCCCTAAAAATATGGATAAGCATATGCACACACAAATTACTTGTTCTCTGCAACTTAACTCTCGTATAGAAGTTTGTTGTTTGTTCGAAATAAATGCAGTAATTTTTCTACAAAAATATGCCTTGACAATACACATCTGCAAGAACATGATGTAATAAAATATTTTCAACAAAAGATTATATGTCTTAAAAATATCGTCATCCGTTCGAAGTCTTTCACCTACGCACGCTTTTGAATTTGATGGAATTTAGAAGATAAACACACTTACAGGAAAATATATTTCTTTCGCTTAACTGATTCAAATATTTCGAAATGCTTCCAAATCCCAAAATAAATTAAGAATACGAATACATATTTATTGAATTCATGCGTAAAATATTCTTAAGATTGAAGTTACGAATTCAACTCAAATATTTTATAAATATTATTATTTATAAATATTATACTTGATTTAAGATAAATAACTATTATTTAGTATACATTAAATAATGATTAGAAATAAATCAAAATGTATTTGCGGGAAGTAACTACCATTTGACGTTACATTTACTTCTGCAGCAGAGTAGTTATACTAAGGGAACAGAATGACTATTTATTATGCTAGCATTTATAATTATTTTTTTTATCCTGAAAGCATATAAGTAATAATTTATGACTGCTTTTAAAGCATTTTTTCTGAGGAATTTGGTAATAAAAATTGTTTCTGAGTATAGCAATTTTACAATGGCTTTATAAAATTGTGTAATGAAATAAGAATTGAAAACATTCTCATAAAAATGCATTTGTGTGATCGAAAAAAGTATCCGGAATGTGTCATTTTAATTATATTTTTTGTTGATATAATCTGCAAAATTTATCAAATATTTTGACGACTTCTGTAAACATCTGTAATTGTCAGAACATCTTTCATTTTATCATCCGAAAAGAAAACTTATTTTAATGATAATGAGTTTTAATATTGTTAATAAAATGGCAGATGTAATTAATTAAAGAATACTAATTAAAATTTATTCGAACAAAAGCAATTCTTGCCACAAAAATATTTGGAATTTTGTTAAGAGCCTTTTCAAAAACTGCTTATAAAAAACAAGAGTTTTAGAGGAGAATAAAAGATTTAAAGACGTCATAGATGAACCAAGTTATGGTAGAGAATCCAATCATAAATGGCTATTCAAATCAGAGAATAGTATTTAGTGGTCATCTTTTAACAATTAGAAATGCTATTGAACAATTTATTTTACGAAAAAGTCGAAAGTAAGAAAAATAGCTCACACTGGAATAATTCATTGACTTTGCAATACATTACTTTGCCATTTCATAGTAGCATTATTATTTATGGAATTGTGACAAAATTAATTAAACATGGATCCATTCGAATCGTATTCCACGATATGGCACCGTGTGATTTTTATCTTACTTCCTTGATTTTAATTGTTTTTTTAGATCCCCGATTTTTGTTCATTGATTCAATAAAAGAAAATTCTCTATAGTTTCGATAAAAAGACTTTAATACATGCTTTGGTGATAGAGACATACGCTGACAGAAGCTCATTACAGTTTGAAGATATTATTTTGAAGCAGAAGTAATAAATTTTGTCCGAGATATTAAAGAATTTGGTTTTATGCCGCAATTTAGAGTACATTTTAATCACAATAATATTTAGAATTAATATTATATATAAACTCAGTGTCTCCCTTTCCTTTAATAAAACTTAAAATTTTTCTTAAATTGTGAATTTTAGTTTTTCTTTTCTAAAAAAATTCAAATAAATTAAAGTATCAAATGTTTTTCTAGAATTCGTGAATTTGCCGTTGCAAAAGAAATTTACTCGAAAGAGAATGCCGAAAGTGAAAAGCAAAAATTAATTGTATGTAGGATTATGAAATTATAAAGTAGTAAAATTAATTATGAAAGATTTTTTGATAAATGTTTTTCTTATACAGAATTATTTATTAGAATATCAAGCGTAGGAAATACTTTGATGGATGGGAACCAAAAAAGCTGCTGTCCAAATGTAAATACTGAAAGGGCACAGAAATGCGGGCATAGTTTGTAGTAGATATTATTCTTGAGTGAGTTATTTTCCTTCAGGGTTAGAGTCTATTTCGGGTTTGATGAGATACTTTTATAAGTAGTGTAATTGTTCTTTATTCAACAATCGCCATTTTTCATTTTTATTATGTGGAATGAAGTTTCTAAAAATACAAATGTATATACTTAATGAATAAGAAAATGATTCAGAATAATTTCATTTTGAGTTTCGTTTGTTCAATTGATTACAGCTCAATAATCAACAAACTGAATCGTGATCAAATATATATCATATTTACAAAAATCTAAACATCAAATTTAGACTATCAAATAACATTTCAATTATCGGTAACTTTCTAGATTTATGTATTATCTCAGCAATGCCATTCACAACAGTTCGTTCCTTTTAAATGGATAATGACTTTTATAGTCTTTGATGTTAATATTGTATTGATGAAGATCTTCGTCAGTCGCTAACAAAATCCATAGCACTATCATTTTATAGAAGAATTATAAGGGAAAATTGCCCACATTTGTGTCACTTCCCCCCAAAAATTCATTAAAACAAAGATTTAAACACTGATTTATTTGTACTATTATGTGCTAACATACTCTTAGCTTATTGCTTTATAATTTGATTTAGAGGGAACAAAAACTGTTTTATAAATTCAGTAGAGCAAAAGGTTATTAAAATGCAATTTAAATAAACTAAATATTTGGGTGATTAGCGGATAGTGCTAGGCCCGAACTCCCAATCTTATGGTTAGTAGCCGAGTATCATACCGATAAAGCAAAAGAGATCCTTCAGCTCGAAGGATATTAATTGCTTATATAGCAATCACCACAAATCATTTAACAGTGTGCAATCTATATTCAACTTTTTCAATCTGAATATGTTCTATAGTTAATTTTCAATCGATTTATAAAAAATACATGAACATTCTATTTTTTTTTATTTTTTGTTATTTGATAAATGGTCAAAAATAGGTATGACATTTATCTTAGAGAACATCTTGTTCTCGCAAAAAATACTGTTCTTAAGTTTTCTATCAGCGATATATTCCCAGAAATAGGATACATTCCAGACAAAATTGCTCAGTTAGTCAATTCAACTCGACTAAACTGCTCAGTGAGAATACGCAAGTATTCATTGTAGGATAGGTAGGAGTTTTTATTCTTTCATCCATCCCATGAGATGACGAGTTGATGATATGTCTCTCCTACCCATCCCACATGGCGCAAGGGACATTCCTCCTTCGATATTTTCCCTTCCTTTTGTTTTTTCAGCCTTATTATGCTCTTTCTTTTTCTTTTTCTGATTGTACTGAAGTTCACTTTCAAGCTGACGTATCATAAGGTCCTTGGAGACAAGGGGGGGGGGAGTCCAGGATAAGCTACGAAATGAATCTTGAATTCAAGACTTTAAATTCGCTTCCAGTCTGTCTTGACTTTTTTCATCAAACAATGCATGAGTTTTGTCTTCTAAACAAGTCCCTGAGAAAATGCGAATTCCGAGCATCGACGGAAAATGGTAGGAGCATACATTCTATACGAAGAAATTTTGTTTTGTCTAGAGTGTATATTCTAGTTTTCAGTTACGGATGCGTGTCATTAGATCCTTCCTTGTTCCTGATGTGTACTTTGATATTTACAATATTATTCCGCTCATGTACCTTCCAGTTAGATAAAAGAAAAAATAACAACTCTCATCTGCCTTAACATTCGTTTTCTAGAATATGCATACTAGAAAAATGGAATATCTAAGCTCTCAGTCTTCGTTTCTCAGATATTAATGTAGGGTCGAAAGAAAAGTAGAGCGTTTCTTAAAATACTCACGTAATAAATTTCTGAGAAATGAATTTGAAATTGGGTTTGATGAATATTAAATAAGAAAGGTAATTTTCATACTGATGCAACTTTATACATTGTTTGTTCTAATAAATCTTTCTTAGATTATTTCTGGGAAGCTAAATGTTGATAATAAGGTTGAAGCAAAAAATTTATTTGAGCTCTAGAAATTTAAAATATTACAGGATAATATACTATAAAAAACGTTTTAAGTAAACATGACATTTTCAAGGAATTTCACGACAGATAGTATCCCTAAAACTGGTCATTGGAAGAACATCTAAGAGCAAATCAAATTAAATCCACCATATTCACATTAAAATACTTAAAAATCAAACTTAAACTTTCATTTTTAATGATAATTAAAAATTATTCATTTTTGAATCCTTTCTTTCTCTGTCGAAGGAGCAGAAATTCCTTTTAATTACCTTTTTTTAACAAGGCGGTTATTTTATTTTATTTTTTTGTTTATACAACAAAAATATTTTTTTATCTATGTGCGAGCAATCAATTGTTTAAGAGTGTTTTAACAACAATTTTTAAATCGATTTAGAGATAAGACGTCGATAATGAATTGTAGTAATCTTCAATCCTATAAAATATTACGCAACTTGTCAAATTAAATTTTCCAAAATCATTATGTGCAAAGATGCTAAAAGTATTTATTATTTGCTAGAATAGCTTGTAGCTGCAATTTGCTTCATGTTTGAATTTTAAATAACGATTGTTAATATCGCTATGTAACCTAACTTTATCATTTTCAAAAATAAGAATGATTTCAAATCTATAAATAAAAGGTGAAACTTTGAAGATTTATTGTATGGTATCTAAATTTGCAATTATAAAACTCAAGTAGGAGTATTATTTTAAAATTAAAAGTCTTTCTGAAATTATTTCTTGATAACACATTGGTTCTAGAGTAATTGAATGAGTATCAAATCATCCAATATGCTATAATATTTTACGAAAAGGATAACGATTACACTAAACTCTTTCTAAATAAACATCTTATTTAGAACTTCAGATTTGATTTGTACGTTTAGGAAATATTCAGATAAAAAAAAACCTATCAGAAAAACAGTCAACAAAAATTGTCGACAGATTTTAATTTTACAATTTAATTTTTTCGATCTATTTATTTACTCATTATATTAAAATTACAAAGCTGAATCTTTAATATTTCAGATGCTATTTAAATTTTTATTTTTGATGGCAAATAAAATACACTCTGAAATAGCAGCTTTAAATGAATTTTAGTCCAAGTTAGGTTTTTTTATGCTTTTAAATTTCTAAGGATTTTTTCCAATTTAAAGTAGCTTTCGAATATTTAATTCATGTTTATTGTGATATGAAACCTAAAACTGCACATGTAATAGAAATTATGTAATTTTAATTAAAGTATCAAAAAAATTTAATGTAATTTTTATTTACAGTATTAAAAAATAAATTATATTTTTAAAAAATCACTTTGCATAAAAATTATATAAACGTTTATTTGATGCAAAATTGTTGATAATTTAAAAAGAAGCAGAGCATTTTTAAAATGGATTTTTTTAAAGTTAAAATTTAAAGTTTATAGGCAGAGCTAAATATTTTTTTTCTTTTCAGGGTGATTTTATTTTCATGTCATTTAACAACATTATTAAAAATTTTGAAATATTATTTGGAATAAAATTTTTCTAGAAGGTGCCAATCTTCCAAATCATAAATGAATGTAAAGTAAGGCAAGTTTGTCATTGTAAGTATTCAGCCTTTAATAGAATATTAAATTCAATTTAAAAAAAAATCTTTATATGAAAGAATTCTTCATGGACCTATAATTGTTCATTGAAAAGAAACTATTGATGTCATACCAAATAAAATTGATAAAATATATCGTTGAAGATATATTTTTCTTATTTTAATTATAAAAATATTCCTCCTATTTTTGATTGTAGAAAGCTTTAAATTAATAAAGTTCATTTCACTTTTCCCTGTATTTTTACAATTGCCAGAATAAATACATAAAATTTTCAAATTAATTTATTTTCTAGAATTAATAACAATCTATTATACTGTAAAATTCATATTATTTACATACTAAAATATGTATCCAATAATAGGAAATGAATAAAAAATAAATTTTAAATTCATTATACTAGTAGAAATTTAATAGTTATGAATTTAAAATAAGACTTTAAATTTTATAATTATTACATCTTTATATCAATGTAGTTTATCACAATAAATTTCTACACAGTTTGAAGAATGTGTTACTGATGCATGAGTATTTAGACGGAATCAATATGCACTTAAGAAATGCACTTAAAATGATCTTGTCCAATTCGCCATTGAACAATGGAACTGAAATTAAACTAAAGGGGAAAGAGCATGTCACTACAACGAAGCTTTAGACAAACTGTAGTTTGGTTTTTCGTGTGTATTGATTCCATTTTTATGGATTCCACAGCAGTCTTCTTTCTTTTAACCAAATCGAGAATTATCTTACTCAAAGTAATTCTCGAGTTTGTAGTAATTGTTGTTGTTATTAGTGGCACTTTCCATAGACAACTTTCGCCAAGGCAGCGAGTTTTAAGCTGAAAGAAGTATCTCTTTTTTGAAGTAGCGCCAACTAAGGCCAAGTATACGACTTAGTTACACACTCATCACAGTTGCTTTCACAGACCCTTTTTACAGGGGGAATAATTCATACACTTTATAGCTAGAACACAGAAGAACAACCATGCCCAAACCCGGGAGCCCCAGCTCAAGGGGAAGACTCGCTACTCCTATAACAGGACGCTGGGTCGAGTTTATTTCATAAGGATGTCTTCGATAGTTATTTATAATCTGAACAAAGCTGATTGAATCACACATGATACATCTCCATCAAAATGAAGGAATTTTCTTTAGATAAAAATAATGTATTTCTAAAATATTTTTTGTTGCATTCTTATAGAACATCATTTTAAAAGCATTTAAACATCATATTTTAAAAAAAATATTTTAATGGATGAGAATTTTAGATGCTAAATTATCGAAATTTTATGAAAGATTTTTGCATCTCATGGTTTTTATTACATTTATTTATTAAGTTCTCCGAATTTTTGAAATTATATAGCACACATTTTTATGAATTCCACACATAATATCTTCAATAAATTATAAAGATCAAATTATATTTCAAAATTTTTCCCACCAGGGTAAATATTTTTTAAAAAAAAGCCTTAATGACTTCTTTGCATTATTGTTTGTTTACTTTAGAATTATTGTGCCTTTTTCAATGAGTATAGGAAATTTGAATAAGATATAACTCACAAAATAAGTATAATCATTTATAAAGTTAAAAAAAGATTTCGATGAAAAGAAATCACTTTTGAAAATGTATAGAAATTTGAACGTTTCCTGCATAAAGTATAATTCCCACATTCGATAAGCATTATCAAATATAAAGTTCAAATAATATTTCAGAATCTTTTCAGTTGGATAAATAGGGGAAGAATCCTGAATAAGTTTTATTATATTTTAAATTTATTTTGCTATGTAATATTTCTTCTTTTCATGATGTTCAGTGAAAATTTGTATTATTCGTTTCGAAATTTTTTTTAATCAGAGTAAGTTAAAACAATATTTAAAAAAAAAACTTGTCACCTGGAAAATTTCCAGTTTTGAAGAAGGAAAAATGAAATTTCAGTTTTATTCCTGTGAAATAGTATAAAATTTGATCGAAACAACAATAATAAAATGCCTTTTTTACCGACTTAATCGAATTTATGATATTTTATTGTGTATTTCCGAAACATGAACTTCACATATTGTAAAGAATTTCTTTGTCATTGCCTGCTTTCAATTAAAGAAAAACATACACATAAAAGTGATAAAAAATTTGATATCTGCATTATTCTACGAAGTAAGGAAAAACTTTAAAGAAAGCAGAGCACACACTATCCTCTTTGACAAACTCCCTTAAGTGAATAATGAATTGTTCTCTATTAGACAGAGAGAGTTCGTCTATTGACGTTTTGTAACATATTGTTTCCCCCTATTGTAAATAAACCATGCAAATTCTTTTTCGTGGTGGGCTTTTGTCCCCCTGCTTCGGTGGGCGTAAAATATCGAATGCAGCTGTTTACGCTAACAATGGCTGCCTAGATCGACAAGGCTGAAACGTCACTGTTTCTAATTGAAAGTAGTCAAGGAACTTAGATGGCTAATACTTTAAAGCCTCCTGCTCTATAATAACAAGAGCATGTTTACTTTTTCAGAGCGATAACTTCCCAAAGCTTTTAATCTTTGCTATAAAAATGGAGCTATTGTTTTTTTTCTCTCAGTTTTGGATGTCTTAATCTAAAATGTAATGGTGTGTGTCATCTTTACGGTAAACAATGCTACTGTTCCGGTAAAAATCTTACGTTTAAAATAGCTTTTGAATAAAGTTGTTGTTGTTTTTAATGAACAAAGCTTGTGAAATGACGTTTTTTTTCATATTTAATGAAAAGTATCCATTCAAAGATTGCTTAAAGAAATCTATTGTTTAGAAACATAAAAGCCAAAATTCCGAATGAGATATGATTTTAAAGTATTGAATGTAAGATTGCGTTTACGATTTCGTTCCAAATATTAGTTTTAATAAAAAAACATTTCTTAACTCGAAATACAAATGAAAATTAATTGAAATAGATATGAGATGGTATAATATTTTTTGTTATAAATATCAACATAAATTAATTTTTTTTCACAAAAAAATAATACGTTTGCGAAAGTAATTACGTCGAATATTTCGCTTGAAATTTTGATAGGATATTTTTAAATATACACAACACTGCGGAAGCATTCTTTTAATAACTAATTAAATCTCTGCTTTAAAAAAGTTTTGTTATTCTTCAAGTTAAATAAATACGGGAAAGAGAAAGAAAGGTTTTGTTTTTCGTCTTCCTTCAAAATTAAATGAATTATCTGATAATCAACAAACTAGAACCTGTAAAAGCATAAAAATGTGCAAACTTTTATAAATACTTAAATTTCGAATCCTTTAATAAAAAAGAAAACTAATGTACAGAGCATATATTTCACTAAACGTTAGTTATTATTTTTATGAACTGATGCTCCATAATCAAACGTTATATCACTGAAATCTTACGTGAAAATGGAGTTCAGGGTAACGAAATTGTACTTTTTAATCAGTAGATAATACGTTCATTAGTTTAAAACAATTCGACTTTCAACAGGAAATAAAAACTAATTATTTATTTAAAATTGTTTGAAAATTTCAAGTTTTTTAAAAAAAAACATTAATACTTACGGATTTTTAATGTGCGTAGATATTAGTTTCTATATTCTAGTATCTACCCGTAACAAAAATCGAATATTAGTTTCTTTATTCTTCTTTATTCTAATAGATTTACATTTCTAAATCCTTTCATTTAGAAACATATTAATTTTAAAATTAGTATTAAATAATTATCTGAGTTCTTTAACCGTAAACTATATACTTTTAATAAAATTTTATTACTAAATACTATTCAATGGTAATATTTTACTTACTAGTATAATATGTATTGTGCAAAATATTCTAAATTTATTTCTGATGTGAAAGACACAGACTACAATGCCTGTTTTGAGTATAGATTACTAATAAAAATATTATACGTTTTTTTTTTCGTTCGGAGTTTTAATTTTTTTATATTATTTTGGATTTTATAGATTTTTCAATTGACCTCTTACAATAAAACACTTCTCAGCTTTATTATATCACAAATAAAACATCAGATCAAAATTTTTG
>JAOUZG010047704.1:1262226-1284328 GCA_026289955.1 Argiope argentata | reverse complement strand
TGAATATCTATCTGATTCAGTGTTGAACAATAAAAGAATATAAGAACTATAAAAGTTTCCCCAAAGACACTAAGGTTTCAACATCTTTGTCTATGTGTACATTCATGAAATGCAAAGTGATTCATAAGTCAATTATAAATATTTGCAGTACATCGAAATAAAACATTAATTTTGGACAACCACTTTTTAAGATGTTTACCCATAATTGAAATATGCTGTTATATCGCAAATTGTCAGAAAAAAGTAGACGTTACTAACTCTGCATTTTCATAAAATTGTCTAAAATAACATTCTATTAATTCTTTAACCCTGCTTCTGATACTCTTAACAAAGATTTTGCAAAAATTCCGGAACAACGGGGAAAAAATCGGTTTCTTATGTTTCCAATTTCCTTTTTGAAAGACTTAGATTTGTACATTACCGGGAAATCCCTTCCAAATTGGAAGGGCAAGGGAAAAAATCCTGTAAAAACAAAACTGCCCTTTCTCTCCGCTATTCTTTTTTGAAGTAATCAATCTACAAGTACTAGAAGGCCTCCTTACCCTAGAACTCCCCTCCCCCCTTACTTTTACAATACAGCCAGTCCAACAGTTTCTTTCGAAAAATACATCCCGTTTCAAGTTTAGCTGGAGAAATCACAGATCAATTCTGCCCCGTTACGCATGGCTGATCAGTGGGAAAAAGCTACAGCCCAAATAGTGCGCGAATTAGAAAGCGCAGACTTGATTTGTTTTCGAGTTTTTCTTTCTGTTTGTATTTTACTTTTCCTTTTATAACTTTCAGCCTTACTTTTTTAACTTCTATATTTTTATTCTTTAAGTTCGATAGGTTTGGATGGATGGTTCTTTAGATAAGGGAGGGGGTAAAGCGATTGTTTCTTGAAGCGAAGTAACGGCGTTTGAATTACTTTTAGCTAATGATTTTATCAAAAGAGTATCAACTTTCTTCCTGGAAATGCAATTTAATTTTCCAATCAACGTTTTGCCCGGAAAATACTTGATAAAATGAAAATAATTTGAAATAACCAAATTATGCCTATGCCTATGGTTAGCGGCTGTGTTTTGTATAATATAAAAAAATGAACGAGTAAGGTCTTTTTTAATAGTTAAGCTAACTATTGAATTTTTACTACGATGTTACTAATATTTACATCACTGAAGCTCTTATCTCTTTCAAGCTATCAATGAATTCTTCCGATATTGATTAAGTAAATTTATTTCCCTTTTTTATTTCAGATAAGTAAAAATTAAAATAATAATTAGTTCAAAATTGTAACTAAATTAAATAATTAATTCAAAATTGTATCTAATTTTCAATAATCAATTCAAAATTGTAATTAAATTTCAATAATTAGTTCGAAATTGTAGCTAAATTTCAATAATCAATTCAAAATTGTAATTAAATTTCAATAATCAATTCAAAGTTGTAGCTAAATTTCAATATTTATTTCAAAATTGTAACTGAATTTCAATTAATTCATGTTTTTAATTGTTGATGAAATATAAATAGATATTAGGTTGTAATCTTTTTGTCCTTTTCATATCCTTATTCATTTATATATTATTGAAATTTTGATTAAAAAATAAGTAAAATGTATTACCGGATTGAGGAAAAAAATTATCTTTGAATAACTATTCAAAGCCTTTCCTTTTGTTCCTTAAAATACAATAGGAAATCTGAAAATATTTTATAAATCAAGGAACGTTTTTATATCTATTTAAATTACAAATTAACTCATAGTCTTAAAAAATATTGATAATAGCGAACGAATTATACAAGCCTATTTAATTCATAGCTTAATTAATTAAATGGATTCTGTGATAAATATTTTCATCCAATTGTTTTCATACTTCTTTATGAATTATATGAGTTTTTAAGAGCAGAATTGTCTGCATTTTCGAGTGTTTCTCTGTTAAATGATTATGCTTCTATTTCAGCATGTTTTTATTAACATTTTTTTTTCAGTAAGAAAGTGATTATTCTCGTAGCTTCTGATTTTATTAATATCATAATCGTTTCACCAAATTTAATTGATATACCTTGTGTATTTCTCTAGTAATAACTCCAGGAAAATATTAAAAATTTTATTTATTTCAGAGAAGTGATTATTACAATATTTATTCGAATTATGTATTAAATTAAAAATAAAAAGTCTTAAAGAAATTTTTTCAGAGATTTAGTCGTTTTATTTCCTTTGATATGTTGCTTTTATTGCCTTTGAGTAAAGATAATAAATTTTGTTATGGGGCATAGCAGCAGGATTTTTCTCTTTCAATTCCTACTATTAGTTCACACTCTCTATACATACCTTGTTCAAATTTTCAATCGTTAATAAAATCCTTTTTATTCATCCATTCAAGTTCAAATACATTTTTTTTCAACTTGTAGTGCATGACGTTTGATGCTTTCAAATATTAATCCATTAATTAAATTTAGTTAATTTTAAATAAAGTTTTAGCAGTTTGTAAGGAAAATTGAAATCAACAGGAAGTATCTCAATCGGTAAAATGCAAGGATTTCAGCATTTTTCAAGAGAAGATGAAGAATGCGAGTTCAATTCTTGCGAAAATAAATGATTTCTTGATAAATTATTTATATTAATTGTAATTAATTAATAAAAAGTAACTAAAGTTAAAAATGTCTTTGTTGATCTAAGTAGGAATTGACTTAATTTTTTTAAAAATATTACTTCTACTTATTTACCACTCACACTCAACTAATGCTGTAAATGAAATTATTACTGTCGAGAAAGAATTTCAAATTCGATGTTGTGAATTTTCTCCTAAAAAAATATCTGATGATTTTATCTGATATTATTCGAAAGATTATCATGTTTATTTGAAATAAAATTAAATTTCAAATTCGATTATATGAATTTTCTTCTACAAAAATATCAGATGATTTTATCTGATATTATTCGAAAGATTATCATGTTTATTTGAAATAAAATTAAATTTTCTTCGATAATCCATAATGTCATAATTAATTTATGTCAGAAAAATTTAGTTAACAATTGATGAAATAAATTTTGGGAAACAAGATTATTCACTGAGTTTTCAAAATATTTACCTACCTAAATATCTATGAATAAAGCTTGTTTCATTGAACAGTAATATTCACGCTGTAGCATCAGTAATATGACAACATTAACATAACATTAAGCCGGGGTCCTTGCATATAGAGATAGGGATCTCCGGGAGCTGGCATCCCAGGTTCAAGACCCGTTTCGGGCATTATTGTTTTTCGGTGTTCTATCTCTAAGGTGAATGAATGTGCCCTCCCCCCCCCTGTAAAAAAGGGGTCGTACAAGCGACTGTGACACGTAAGTAGCTAAGTCGTACTCTTGATCATAGTTGGCGCTACTTCAAAATAAGATACGTTTATTTCGGCTTAAAACTAGCTGATGCTTCGGTGAAGCTTGTCCATGGCAAATGCTACTAAAACAACAACATAACAGTAATAAAAATAACATTAACATAAAATCAATAACAATAACATTAATGTAATATAATAACAATAGCAATAACGTAACATAACAACAATAACATTAAAAGTAAATTCATGTTATAAAACTAATAGTAATACAACATAATTATTACAACAGTAATAAAAAATTATTTTATTGGTGTTTGAAAAGTACTTGGACACATTTCATTCATTTATAACCAAAAAGTTCAAGAACATTGTTTAATTTTCTTAAATGGACGGAAAGTTAAAAAATAATGTACATAGCCAAAAAAAACATTTTAATTTAAAATACCGTGAAATGCCATTTGCATCGATAATTACCTAAAATTGAATAAAATCTTACAGGTTATATTCGGCGACAATCTGATAATATTTTAGAATTTTTTTTGAAATAACTATACGTTAATTTTGATAAAATTAATAATTTCATTTTCAGAATAAATTAATTTATAAGAAACCAATGGAGTTAAATGGTTATAGAATCTTATTTATTATAAAACGTTTTCTCAAAATAATTTACTTCATTTTCATCAGTATCTAAACAGTTTTTTTTCTTCATTAAGTAAGATTTTACACAAAGCAATACATAACCTCCCATCTTATAGAAAACAGGCTTTATCGATTGCTACTTTTACGCGATATTAAATAAAAAGTAAGTGTTCTCTTCGGAATGCCCTTTGCAAAAGAGATAGTATATTGTGGATTTATTCGGTTGCATTTAAAGAGTCGTAAAATGAGATTACTCCATAAAATTTCGACTCTAAAAATTTAAATTCGACTATTTTAAGCACAGAATATGCCTTTTTTTATTTTGTAACTACTAAGTTTAACAAGCTTTCTGAAATTCAGTCTGCAGTGATAAAGTGAAAAAAGGAAAATGTATTCCTCTTCTCATAGCAAAAAATGTATTCCTCTCTTTTTATTAGTAGAAGTCTTTTTATAATAGAATTCTCTAAAAATTCATTCCTGAATTTGATTCTGTAACTTCAATATCGATTTGAAATAAAAGCTGAATGAAAACAAATTTGATCTGAATATTTTAAAATCATTCATAATTTCATATTTAAAAAAAAGTCTCTTTTTACGACGATCGCCTTTCGGTTCAAAGGATAAAAGTGTATTTTTGCGCATGTTTTGAAGAGTCTAAACTGGGATTTTATTGATTTTTTTATGGGAGTGTTTATTCGTTTTTTGCAACCTCCCTACTGGGAATTAAAACGAAACTTTCAAATGCAGCTTTATTTGCGCTTACTAAAAATATTTTAGAATTCTCTGCACTTTTCTAAAAATTGAAGAAATCCCTATAAGGACAAGATACTGTAAGATATCTCTGAGATATTTTACCATATTCTGAAAGCTCTACAATATCATTAAAATATTGTATAAATAGGAATTAATAGATTTCAAAGAAAAATAACCTTAAAATGAAGGGATAGCTATGTGTTAAAAATCAAGCCAAATTCGGCTATGTGTATATAAAATATCCATCTGCGTTGACGGTACACAATGAGAATTTTGAAAAGGCTTTGGTTATTTTGTTCCTGATTCAGACGAAGAGAACGTCACCTAAGGTAGCACTCTAAAAACTTCAGCAGGGTACCTAAGAGAGATTCACTGACATTAAGTTCCTCTTGCAAACGATTGTTATTTTTTTTTATCTGTTGACTCCAGAATTTTAATCAGCTTATAAAATGATGTTTAATTCCAATAGCGCATCTGTGTATATTGTAAACGTAAATATAGCAAGATATATATAAAAAAATCAGTCAGTTCCTACTTAGATAAAATATCCATCTATGTTGACGGTACACGATGAGAATTTTGAAAAGGCTTTGGTTATTTTGTTCCTGATTCAGATGAAGAGAAAGTCACCTAAGGCAGCACTCTCGAAACTTCAGCAGGGTACCTAAGTGACATTAAATTCCTCTTGCAATCAATGTGATTGTTTCTTTTTATCTGTAAACTCCAGAGTTTTAATCAGCGTATAAAACGATGTTTAATTCCAATAGCACATCTGTGTATATTGTAAACGTAAATATAATAAGTATTATATGAAAAAAATCAGTCAGTTCCTACTTAGGTCAACAAAGAAAAATTTTATTTTAGTAACTTTTTAATGAATTTTTGCAATTATTATAAATAATTCATCAAAAAATTATTGAATTTTGCAGGAACTGAACTCGCATTCTTCACCTTCAGGTGAAAAATACTGAAATTCTTGTATTTTACCGATTGAGTTACGGCCTGTTGATATCAATTTTCATTACAAACTGCAAAAATTATGAATGATTAAAATTTTATTAAATTTAATTAATGAATTAATATTTGAAAAATCTGTATTAGCATCAAGTGTCATCCACTACGAATGTAAAAAAATGAATTTCAACTTGAGTGGATGAATAAAAAATGTGTAATAAATGATTGAAAATTTGAACAAGATGTATATGTATATATAACAAGGTGAACTATTATTAGGAAGTGAAAAAAATGTTTCTAAAAAAAATATGAAGAAGACATTTATATGTTTTCAATTATTTGAATTAATAAATATCTTTGTAATAAAATTCGTAAATTTCTAAATTTTAACTAAATTTTTATCTGAAAAATAATTTTAAGAGAAAAAAAATGGTTATGAAATTATGATAAAAAGTTTTAGGAGTTTATCGAGATCGAATTGTAATGTTAAATTATGAAAGTTATAAAGAATTTCTTTGTTTGATTCTGTAAGAATGATAAGAATATCTAGCCGCTAGTATTAACATCCCTTCCTTAAGGGTGAGGTAAATGTAAGGTCCAGCGACCAGGCAATAGATGGCGTTGGCAGCATAGAGGAATATTCGATTGTAGCAACATTTTATTCTTTGTTCATTTAATAGAAAAATATTTACATCTAATTTTCATACCTTCAAACCGTATAATAAGGCGATTTATAGTTATATTTAAACCAGTTAAATAATCACTAAGATTTATATTATAATGATTAACTATTAAAATCTTTTGAAAGACAAATTATATTTCATCAGGCAACATATATTAGAATATTAAAAGTGAGAAATTTAAATATTCCTTTTCTGTAATATTTTATCAATAAAAAATATTAAAAAAATAATATTACAATTTCATTCTTCTGGAAAAAATAAAATCCTATTATGGATAAAAATTTTCTGAATATAATTATCTGTATTAAAAGGTTTAAGACTGTATTATATTCCCCATGAATTTGAATAGAAATTGGCCTACGTACATTAAAAATACTTGAATACAAAAGTAGGGATAGTAGTACAAAAGTAGGAGATATAATAATCTCTTTATTAAATGTATGGTTTTGTAACTAAAAATCTGAGAAATATTTATTAAACCTTAAAAAGAAAAATATACATCTGAGGAATTAATATTATAAAAGTAGGGTTTTCAAAAATCTTCCTCAAATAAATCTGATTTCCTTTACTAAATTGGATTATATTGTAATTATTTTTCACTTGTTGAAACTTTACCAAAAGAAAATTCGAATAATGTTTCCTAAAAGAAAAAGGAATTAAAATATTTATGATTAATATTTTTTATATTTATGATTATTCTAACTTTTATGTTGCCTGTTAATAAGCACACTGAAGCTGTAGAAAATTTTGTGCCTTTGACAGAACAATAGTTTTAAGAAAATATAATTAAATTGAAATGACAGCATGTTAGTTCGCTAGATCATATTTATATAGCATTTCAAATTTATATAACATTTCTAAAACTCAGTTATAGGAAGGTTACTAAACTAAAATCTTTAACGCAGATTTAAGAATGAATAAACGCAGATACTCAACTAACGCAGTTTTGATAATGAAGACTTCTCCTGAAATGCATACAAAGCAATTCTCATCTTTTAGGGAGTCCATTTCAGTAAACATGACAGCATACATTTCAGTATACTTGGCAACTTTATGCATACATTTAATATCTTAGATTAGTCAAACTATATTAACGTCCCATTTCGTAGTAACATGAAACCTATTTGGAGATGATTTATAATTTTGAGCCCTGGCCAGATGACGACGTGGATGGCATTTGAGCTTACATCTCTTATTCAAGCTCCTGCACCACTGTAATAAAAGAACGTTGGACCCACAACATCAAATTTACATTGCAACAGGTCCGCCGTTTCGAAGATGGAGTATTTCGACAATGATGTCAAGGTCACTTGACTGTTTTGTATTCAATGGCAATTTTTTTAATCTCTCCAAGTCATCCCATAAAATCCTTCTTTACATTAACAAGATGTTATTTAGAAAGAAGCATATTGCCTGTAAATTATCTGATTCAAAATTCTTTAGAAAATCTCAACAAAGAAGGCCACTAAACTTAGTGGTATCAAATATGGCATATAGTTGATTATAACTATAAGGCACTCATTAAGAGTGGAATTTGTTAAATATTTAACCAGATCGTAATAAATGACGGTTAATCGCTTTTTCTCAAAAACATTGCAGCATGTCTTCTAAACATATTTTTAAACTTTAATTATTTTTTAAAAAGAGGTTTTTGGTGGTACCAGGATTATTTTAGTGTAATTTAATAAATTTATATTAATTTTTTTAAATAATTTTAAACATAGTCTTATAACATATTTTTCCTTATTATAATCTCTTTGATTTTATTTTAATAGCTTTTTTGATACTAAGCTAAATACACAATATATTGTTGATTTATTATTCTCTCTCTCAGTCTATAACAGTCTCTTCATTACATTTCAAAATGCAGGATGTTTTTTTAACAAGATATATATTTTGTATTTTTATATTTTTCTGGCAATTATGCCAATGAAATTCATTAAGGTTTGACTTAGTACCTGATGCAATCAAGGCAGACCATTTAAACATTATTAGGTTGCAACAAATTGGACCTTTACAAATTTTATAAAAATAATATACGAAATTTATTTTATTCCTATATCTTTCCTTAATTGAGTTTAAATACGATTTTAATGCTGAATATAGCTTTTAAAAAAGATGCAAATCAGTCCTAATCTTTCATGTAACTTTTTTGGTTTAAATCCAAATTAGACAGTTGTAATATTTAATTTAATAACAAAATGTTTTTTTTAAATCTTGATTTATTCCTTATATTTTTGAAGTAATGCTTTACATTTAGACCTAAACAGTCACGACACCCAAAAATGCTCTATTTGGCTATTCGCCTAACCATAATAGATGAGATACCAAATAGAAAAATTACGAAAACATGAAAAACGATCTTGGAAGAATCCATCCATTAGTCAGGAATGCTAAAAAAATCTGAAATGTTTTGTCTAATATATCCTACTTTTGTGAAACCTGTTTGAGTAATCGTTGCTTATATTACTCAAACTTGTTTTTCAGTATCTCCTTTTGTACCGACGTTCAAGTGTAAAATAATCCTTTTACGTATATATCATGTTTTTCTAAAGACATGATATATATGAAAGAGCATTATTTTGCAATAAATTCATAAACATCTAATAATTAACGAATGATTACAAATTCAACTTCATTTAACTGCCTTTATTTATGAATATGAATGTGTTTTAATCAATCTTTAAATATGAGACAAGAGGAGGAATATTTTTTTAACAATTTAAAAAAAATAAGGATTTTTCTTTCTATTTCGTGTTTTTTTTTCTGAAATCACTGGATATATTCTCATTAAATTTCAAATAAGTATTTCTATTTTGTTAACCTTTGTAGAAATTGATTATAAAAAAAGCTTTTGAATCATTACTTAATGATGTATTTTGTTACATAAAATGTTCTCTTAATTTGTCTTTCAAATATCAATAAATGTATCATTTGACGGTAAAAGAAAAGGAATTCTTTAAAATGATACATAGTTCAGTATCGTTCATAGTGTTCAACGATTTTTTAAATATAGTAACATATCTTTTTTAAGCTGCATTTTTGTGAATACTATTTTAAATTCCTTATTTCATTTTAAAATAAACAGTATGGATGTTCATATATATATATATATATATATATATATATATAATTTTCGATACAAATCGATTAAAATTTTCATGGGATTAAACTTTAAAAAATACAAAATTTAATATTTTATATGGACCCCGTAAAATAATTCCCCGTGAATAAAATGTGATCATCGTCTAATAAGATCAAGTACAATTTTTTTAGAATTATGCCATGCAAACTCACAAAGATATGTTAAAACCAGTTGGTGACAGGGATAGGTATTTGTAGGGTGCTGGATTCACATCCCTTGAGCTGAGAGTTTGAGCCCACTAGCAGAAGACCCTTCGTGGGTGTAGTGGCTGGTGCACTTTAAATCTGTCAAGGTCACAAAATCCTCCGTATCGATAGTAATAACACTGGCGGTACTGGTTCAGAGATGATCGTTCTCTGCTCCAGATCTAAATTAAGGTCTGTGGATGAAAGAATGAAGTCCACCCCGTAAAAAGGGTTTGTGACGTGTGCGTATAGCTAAGTCGTAATGTTAGCATTAGTTAACACTACTGAAAAACAAGAGACGCTCATTTGGCTTAAATCGCTGACGGGTATGTCATCGGTCTCGTAATGTGCCATGAGTAACAACAACAACAAAATAAACTGAAGTGACAAAAGTCATGGGATGACTGTTAATATCGTGTCGGTCCTCCTTTTGCCCGGCGAAGTGCAACAACTCGACGTGTCATGGAGTCCACAAGTCGTTGGAGGTCCTCTGCAAGAATATTGAGCCATGCTGTCTGTATAGACGTTCATAAATGTGAAAGTGTGGATGGTGCAGAAGTTTGGGCACGAATGGACCTTTCGATGATGTCCCATAAATGCTCGATGGGATTCATATCGGGCGATCTAAGTGGCCAGATTATGCGCTGGAATTTTTCGGAATGTTCTTCAAACCCTTCGCGAACAGTTCTGACCCGATGACATGGCGCATTGAGGACCGAGGACCGAGTTCATGCCATGTAAAAACAGCCCACACCATTATGCAGCCACCACCAGCTTGAATAGTGCCTTGCTGACAGTTTGGGTCCATGACTTCGTGGGGTCTGCGCCACACTCGAACTCTACTATCAGCTCGTAACAATGCAATCGTGACTCATCTGACCACGCCACGGTTTTCCACTGGTCTAGGGACCAGTCGATATGCTCACGAGCCCAGGAGAGTCGCTGCAGGCGATGTCGTGCTGTCAGTAAAGGCACTCGAGTCGGTCTTCTGCTGTCATAGCCCAAGGAAGACAAATTTCGAAGCACAATCCTGTCGGACACGTCCCTCGTGCGTCTCACATTGATTCCTGCAGTTATTTGACGAAGTGTTGCGTGTCTATTAACGTTGACCATTCTACACAGACGTCGGCGGTCTCGGTCGTTAAGTGCAGGTGGTCGCCCACTGTGCTGTCCATGATGGGATGGAATGCCTGAAATTTCATACTCTCGGCACACTCTTGATACTGTGGATCTCGGAATGTTGAATTCACTAACGATATCCGCAATGGAATGACCCATGCGTCTAGCTCCAACTAACATTCCACATTCAAAGTCTGTGAATTCTCGTCGTGCCGCCATAAATCACGAAACACCTGTTCACATGAATAACTTGAACACAAATGAAAGCTCTGGAAAACGAACTGCGCATTTATACTTTTTCGCTGCGATACTACTGTCATCTGTATATTTGCATATTGCTATCCCATGACTTTTGTCACTTCAAGTGTAAGTTGGTGAAGTGTCAATCACAGATTAAAAGGCAAATGTTTACAGCTTCAGTATAGTTGACGTGCCGCAGGAATACATCATAAGGAAATAAAATAAGCTTCATATCGTTAGTTTTTAAATACAGATTTTAAAATCTATGCTTTCTAAAAAATTTATATCACGAATTACAGCATATAACTTAAAAAATTGTACAATCAATGAAATAGTAAAAAAAGAAATATGCAAATGCGAACATTTGCCTCTGATTGGTGCGTCCCTTAATCTAAACAGAATGAAGAATATTTTGAAATGCCAATGTTTTAAAGTTTATGCAATCGCAATGCTACTGAAACTACACAAGAATTTCGGTGTAAATATCCCTATTCCTTAGATCTTTGTGGGAGATTTATCTCCCGATTAGGTCATGAAAAAGGAAGCTTATATCATGTAGGTGGACCAGGTAGCTCCATACTTCACTCAATTGATTCAGAAATTGATATTTTGGCCTACTTTTACAGTTATCCACGTAGTAGTGTCCGTACTGCTTCTTTAGATTTAACCTATCACGTGCAGCAGTTTGGATAATACTGAGACGGAATAGAAAGCATCCTTGTAGTATTCATGGTTTGCACGGACAGGAGCCAACAGATCAATATCATCTATATTTTTGTAATTGGGCTC
Source organism: Argiope argentata (assembly GCA_026289955.1). Classification (NCBI taxonomy): domain Eukaryota; kingdom Metazoa; phylum Arthropoda; class Arachnida; order Araneae; family Araneidae; genus Argiope; species Argiope argentata. Next base: position 1,272,503 of record JAOUZG010047704.1, on the reverse strand, counting down.
TTAATCAGGAAGATGTTAATTCCTCTTTCGTGAAAATTATAATTTGGACAGACGAACGCAGTTTTATGCAAAATGAATGCATAAGTCCTCAAAATGAGAACCTTTGTTCAGACGCATACCATTCGTGGTACGTGCTATTCACCATCAGAGGCAATTCTTTGTGAATGCATGAGATGGTATTTTCAAAAATAGCTTACTTAGTCTCGCACTATATACTGGTACGTTGACAGGAGACTGATATGCCAATGAGAGTCTAAATTGTGTAATACCTGATTTTATGAAGGAGCTTGATTTAATAGTACTTCCCCATGTTTGGGTCCAGAATGATAGATCTTCAGCTTTCCATACTACAATTGTGGAACACTGGTTAAATAAGAAGTTTTCAGATACGTGGATTGGCTTGAATGCTACGGTTGAATTCCCCCCTCCCCCTAGATCGTCTGATTTAACACCTGTGAATTTCTTTTTGCTGGGTCATTTACGTGCCAATGGAGGATTGTAAAACTCATAATAACCTTTTATTTGTTCCTTTAATTTCGATTTGGACTCAAAATATTTTAAACATCTTGGAATTTACGAATACGTTTGAGTGTTTACTACAATTGTAATCCAAACTGCAAATTGCCATTACTTATTACGCCTGACTCACAAGCCCGTCACAGCGCAAAAGGTTACGCTTTTTCCTTGACGAGTATGCTCATCCAAAAAATAGTTGACAGGTTAATACCTCTGTTTTTAATTCTTGAGTTTTGTTTGTTTATGTTTATAATAAGATTTCTTTCTTTTTCCAGCCTTGAACCCGGTGCGCAACCAGACCCAGACACAATCAAAATGTTCGTTGGTCAAATACCACGTCATTGGAATGAGAGAGATATGTTGAAAGTATTTGAAGAATTTGGTCCAGTATATCAAATCAGCGTTCTTCGGGATAAAGTTACTCAGCAAAGCAGAGGTAAGTTTTTTATATTAATTACAAAGTTTTGATTCGACAGCTCATTATTTTTTCCCTTCCCTTTAGGGCATGGCAAGTTTTTCTTGATTTCTCATTTTTCCGGAATATTTTTGGGGTAAAAAGAATATTTAAAGTTAATTATTCATTAATAAAAAAAACTTATTAAAAACATTTATTTCTTCATTATTATGAAACAATTTTAGTCAAAAATGATTTTGTATCTTATTTTGGCAGAAATTTTTTCCGCAATTGATTTAAATTTTATTTAATTCTCATGTTCTTTTTCATTAATTTGTAATATTGAATGAATGTTTTAAACAAAAATATTTCTATCTGACTACAGCATCTCGTGATTATCTACCATTTTCAAGTAGTTCGCTTTTACTAAGCTGTCTGTGTTGCTTTTCTGTTTTAAATAATTTTTGATGTCACTGAAATTTGTTTTTGTTATTCAGCTTTCAATTTAATCATTTCCTACTTTTTAATTGACATGAAATATTTTCTTTTTTAAAATTATTTCTAGTTGTTACTGAAATGTTTTTGTACTACTAAATGTTAAAATTTTATTCGCATCATTTTATGATAATTAAAACATAAGAGGTGGTTTTTTTTACATTAATTTTTTTTCTAGATATCATTGAAAATATTTTATACTATTAAATTTTTTAATTTCATTCGAATCATTTTATTATGTTTAAATCAAATGAAATAGTTTTCTTTCTTTAAAATTATTTCTATTTGTATTGATAGCATATTGATATACCATTAAGTCTTGAATCTTATTTGCTATTCAAAGTTCTATTTTTTAAATCCTAAACATTATATAATCCTTTTTTTAACCTGTCAATGATTTTCTTTCACAAATAAAGTAATAGTAAGATATATTAAATGGTAAAAATTACCATAAGTCATTTTTTAATTTAATTTTCTTAAGATATAATATTTCATACTTTTACCTCATCTTTATGGAATTACTTTTAAAATCACCACATATAAAGAACTTCCAATAAGCTTTAATGAAATTTTCAGTATAATTATGCTATAATATTTTCCTAATAATTAAATGTTTTAAATTTGATATAGCTTTAATAAGAAAGGTTGTTACTTTTATTTGTTTATTGAATCAAACAGAATAGAATTTACCTGAACTGTTGTTCGAGCTCCGTCAATGAACAATTTTGTGAAAATGTTACTTTTACTGCTTTGTTTTATGAATCAATCACATCGGATGAGAAAATATTGTGAAGAAATTTTGTCTACTAAATTATTTGAAACAAAAGTATTTTCGTAAAATATAGACTTTAAAGGCAGCTATTTCATGCATAAATCCATTTCAAATTTTGTAAAGAAAACATAGCAGAATGATACGTTCTGTTTAAAGCAATTGTAGAAAAATTCAAAAGAAATTGATTTAAATGGAAATTCCATGTAAAAGGATTCATACTGTTTGAAAAATTTAAATAAAGCAATTCAGAAAGATTTCTGTTGAAGGATTTCATGATTTTTATTTTTAGGAGTGGATTTACTACTCAAGAAATGGCTTTTCCACTCTCTAATACAGGCAGAAAATACCTTCACCGCTTACTGTGATCACTCACAAAAAAAACTTTTTTTAGAAGTAATAACCCAAAGTTTTTTGAAAGTATAACTAAAGACTGTATTTCAAGCATATTAACATAAAAAATTATTAAATGACGAATTGTTTTTTTCTGTATTATTTATGAATTTTATGATTTTTTAAATAAATTTTTAAATATATCTTATATAATTTTATATATCTTATAACTCAAGCTTCTGGAAACAAATTTTCTAAACACTCTTGGTACGTTAAGTATTTTATTTTGTATAATCTTGCTTTTAAAAAGCCTTTAATAATGAATGTAAATTATCATTTTTATCTCAAAAACATAATAAAGGAAAATCAACATATTATAATTCATTATTATTTAATATAAGAAAGAAAGAAATATATTAATCTAAATGTGAAGTTTCTAAAATATAAATATTAATTGTAAGAATTTATAAAGAGGGATACCTATTAAATAAATTCTAGCATGACTAAAAATATGAGTCCCCTTTAAAAGAATTATTCTCCGCTTTTCAGTGTGTAGGATTGAAATAATTTAGTTTCCTAGTTTCAGAAATAATTTTAGCTTTCTTATTCTATTTCACGTCATCACATATTTTTTGTTGTTCTAAATTTATTGCTTTGTTATCTGTTAAAATATTTAGAAATAGTTTGACTTTTTCTCAAATTGCTTTCATAAACCGTTTTTATCATGCCAGAACATGATGCTGTTTTAGTTAGGAGGTTTTGGTATCAGCAGCATTTAAAAAATAAAGATTATGGGCATCCTGAAATTTCAGTTGGAGAATTTTTTTACCTGCTTTTACCAGTATTGCATTATTATTACGTATTCTTCTTTAAAAGCAGATACAGTTTTAAGAGGTTGACCAGTTTTTAACAGTATTGATTTATTATTAAGCTTGTTTCTTTGACAGCAGATGCGTTTTTAAAAGGTAGAACTATCACATTATAGCTGCTATTTCATCTAAAAATCAGCCGAACTTTATATATATATATATATATATATATATATATATATAATAGAGAGAGAGAGAGAGAGAGAGAGAGAGACCGAAAAAGAAGTCTCGTGATTGTTTCAAAACGGTTTAAGCTGGTTAATGACTTAAATTAATTAAGACAAATAAAACCTTAAAAATAATAATGTTCTTACATGATAACATTAAATTTGAGATAACAGATTTCATTTTAAAAATATTTTTTTAATAATTTCGTTCAATATTATATTATTTTGTTTTCGATATCAATTAATATAAAGATATATTTGATTTTTGTTTCAAACAATCTTGATTCGATTGAAAAAAAGTAATATAAAAATCGTTTATTTAAAATTTAATTTTGAGATTGGTTATAGCTAATAAAACCAAATTTATCATTTAAACACAATCTATTTGTCAAAGCTATAAACAACACAAACACAAACTTCGTTTCAATATTCATGCATATGATTCAAAGTTTCATGTTTTGAGCTGAATATGCTCACATATTGCTTTTACCTGTCAGAACAGCATTCCTGAAATTCGAAACTAAAATTGCTACTATCTTATTTCCAAAGGCAATCTCTACGCTTCAGGGAAATAGTTTTTTCAAATGTTTTTTCAGTAAACTCAATGGTATGATTTATTCTCTATGCAATCAATCCATAACATTATTTTTATTCCATTTATTCTATTCTGTCAGCCTTCTCTCGCTGAAAATCATTAGTCATAACCTTTTGCTGAATAATAAATTATACCTGAATTGCTTATTCATCTTTCCTTTCTTACCAGAACGCAGAACCTACGCGATTTGGTGTAGAATGAGTAAATTTGCTCGTAATTAAGTATTTAGATGTGATTTAGAATGCTTTTCCGTCTGCGTCGCAAATAAACGTCTTCCAGTTGTAATATTTACAAAAGCATTATGAGAGTCAATAATAGAAATAAAAGGAGGTCTGAGCTAATCATATTTATTTCCAGACGTAAACCAAATAATTTTTTTCACATAATATTGCATTTTTAGAACGAAATAAAAATATGACTTTGACGTCCTTGCTGAGTCAAGTTAGCGAATGCATATTATTTAGAATAGTGTGTGGGATTATGTTCATTACTAGGATATTATTACTCGGAAATGAAAGTTATCTATGTAGCTTTTTACTGGCTGTTGTTTGATTATAATTAAGTACGGCGAATGTCTTTTTTTATATTTTTTTCTTTTTTTAATATACTGATGCTTTGTTTTGTAAAAGGCTTATGGAAAGAGAATAAGAATTTTCTTATCTTCAAATTAACTGCTTTGCTTGCATTTCTCTTTTGAATGCCTCGTTGCCAATAAAGACAAAAAATTCAGCATCTGAATTTTTACAGACAGTAGGGAAATAGAAGAATTAAAAATATGGGAAAATAATAAGAATTTTGCATCTAAAATTTGACTACTTTCCTTGTATTTTTTCTCCAACTGCGTCATTACCAATAGAGACTGAAAAAAATTTCAGTATATGTTTTTTTTTAAATTATTTTTTATAGATAGTCGAAAAAATTAGTAATTAAAAATATAACATAGCAAATATTATAAGTTAAAATAAAGGTCCCATGTAAGAAAGTATGATATTCAATAAAACAATTATTTATGAAACTATAAAAATATTGAAATTTTGCAATGGCGTGAAACCCAAAATTGGGGGCATTTTAGCTGTGTGAGTAGTATAAACTCAATAAAAAGGTAGGTGTATATTAAAAGTCTTTTGACTAATGTTATTGTTCTCGTGTTCCACTTTACAACGGAAAAAGGGGTGCAGTAGCTTCTGAAGGTATGGACCCCTAAGTACCCGAAAGTCAGAATTCTAGCTCACACATGTCACAAACCTTTTTTAAGGGGCGGATTTCGCTCATGCATTTCATTCATTCATTTACAGATCGTAATTTAGATCTGGAACAGAGAACGATCACCTCTGATATAGTATCCCCAGTGGTATTACTCTCGACATGGAGGTCTTTGTGACCACGACAGATTTAGCTTGCGCCATCCCCCACCACACACGGGGAGTCTTCGGCCGGCGGTGCTCGAAATTGCAACCTAAAGAATACGAGTCCATTGCTTTATCAACCACGCTATCCCAGCCTGACTTTTTACAAATAAACTGTTGTTTATGATAACAAAAATGCATAAATTCTAAAATATCTAAACAACAGCATTCAAATGAAGAAAATGAAAACTTGTCATAATTTTTTAACTAGTAGTTATAAATAAAAATTACAATAGAATAAATTGCTTTTTAAAATGGTATTTGTAGTAGAATGCGTGGAATTAACGACAGCATTTTAAAAAAAAACATTCAATACGGTTATCCCTTTCTTCACTTGCAATGAATAAAGAATTTCTGGCATTTTGCCAATCAAGCATTCAGTGACTTATGAGATGTGCAACTAAATTCCTAATCCGGCTTAACCACTTAACTGTTTTATTTTTTTACCTTCTAACAAGATGACACCCTCCATTTTGGGAACATTTTCTTATTTTGATTCAAATGGAAATCCATTAAATACTTGACTTATCTATGTAGTCGAAATAATTTTAATATTGAATTATAATCGTTAAGAATGCTTTATTTTTTTGCTTACAACTTTTCGATAAATCGATGCACGTACGGCATACGGGCAAAACAGTTAAGCGGTTAAAGTTACGTAATTCAATGTTCAATCAAAAGATCTGCAACAGGAACGTGAATAAAAAAGGCTTTTAAAAATTGAGTTGTAATGGTTCAATAATAAATTTCTTTTAAAATACAAAACATATGAATAATTATGCATTCAATAGAAATACAAATTTAAAAATAAAAAGCTAAATAAAAACAGATATGTGGAAATTGAAAGAAAATAGTTATTAATATATTATTAAATCATAGTTAAGATAAATTCTTTATTAAAATAGATATTCTTAACTCTAATATGTATTCGTAATTATTTTTAGTTTAGAATATTTTTAGAAGGAATCTTTTAATTAAAGATGAGCATGCAGTTTTATTATTGAATATTATATATCCCTTTCCTTTAAAAAACATATATTCGCCAATGTATTTCAAACGAATATATTTTGACTGAACGAATATATTGAAAAAAAAAAGTATTTTCTCTGTATTAAATATATTTTCGCATGTAAGACACGACGAAAAAAATTAAGAATATATTTTCCCATATCAATTGGAAAGCTGCCTTTGATTTAAACTTTCTTGAAGTAGTACGTTGTTTATAAAAAAGGGAATTTATGGAATAATTCTAAAGTGAACTTCTTTTCCTTATAGCTGTCAAAATGAAATTTTATTATGTGTTACTTATTCAATCTCTAGACTGAAAGCAAATAAAAGTTCACATACAATTTTTGAAGATATACTCAGTGACATAAGGATTTGTCTTCAATATTAATAACAAAAAATTACTTTCATATGCAAGCATTTTTAGAAGCATGTTTTTATTAACTCGTCTAGTCTAAAATGGGTTCTCCTTTGGTATGTCAATAATTCTCAGAGTGCTTTCTTATGGAAAGAAATAAAAATAACATTCTAAACATATGAATTAACTTATGTTCCGAGAATAAATGTGTCAGTTTCGGAATACAGAAAAAGTTTATTTGATTGCAGTATTTCAAAGAATTTTTACAATCTTTTTTATATCAGGTATAACACTTTTTTACTGTAGTCTGACTGAGGATATTTCTCCTGATACTTACTGTCAAACTTGATTTATACTATATATATTTTCTGTAAGAATAACGCGATTGCAGCTTTCTACATTCACATTCATTTCTATTTCTTCTACGATATATATTGAATTTGATTCATTAGATTTAAAAAAGAATGCTCATCATTTTCTAGCGAATGTATATTTTTCCGACAGCTTCTTACTGTTATGACTCTTTTTATGCATTTTTATTAAAATGGAAACTATGTTGTAAAAGTGAATTTCTTAAGGTATGTAATATGCCGGCATTATAAATGTGGAAAATTTTCTGAGAGAATCAAATATGCTTTAAAATATCCACTTTATAATACCATATCAGCTATATATATATATATATATATATATATATATATATATATATATATATATATAATCAAAATCTTACTACAAACTTAGTAACTCTAAAGTCCAATAATACGGTAATTTTAAAATCAATTTCGAAATTCTGAGGACGAGGACAGCACCTGACCAGGAATCTCTTATTATAAATTCCCACCAACAATATTAACCATTTAACAAGTTTGGCCGTATGCCGTATGTGCATCGATTTATTGAATTTTGATAACTGTAAGCTAAAAATAAACCACTCATAAAGACTATAATTCAATAGGAAAATTACTTCGAATACATAGATAAATCATGTATTCAATGGATTTCCATTTGAAACAAAATAAGAAAATATATCTAAAATAGAAGGTGTCATCTTATTAGACAGTAAAGAAAATAAACCAGTAAAGTGATTAAGGATATTTGGAACCCGATGTCCGATTTAATTTTTATAGATCTGTCTAGACTATCGTTTTATAGTAGAATTAAGTTTTTAACCCAGAGCCCTTCGACTTCAAAATCAACCCTTACCACATATTTCATAGCCTTGCACTGAACGTATATATGTAACCCCTTGACATACGAATTTATTTAACTTTCTAATTAGATTAGACATCCAATTTTGGTTATTTATTGTTAATTAGATTTTTTTTAAAAAATATATGGACCATCTGGGATATGAAAGAGTTTGAAATTGATTTTTTGTGTTTTTAAATACTGTGGCTTAGATACAAACTTGGAACTAAAAATTCAGCAATTCGATGCGCGTATCAGACACATCAGTGAATGCGAAGGGGTTAAAATGACTTTTATGAATGATGCATCTTAAAAATAACTTTCATCTCAAAGTGTGATTTAAAAGTAATATAAAATTTTCATAGAGCAAGGTTTGACTAAAATGCAGTTTATTTCACTGAGAAAAGAAATGTCTTGAAGTATGCTTTAAAAAGATTTTACATTTTGATCTTATAAGCATTTAAAATTATAATGGGTATTTTTAGGTTGAAAAAAAATCGTATTTTTCATTATTTTAATATATAATTTTTGAAAAATTTTAAATTAATATCAAAATTTCCCTAAAAAATTGCTTCTATAAAAGGTTTTGAAAAAAAGTTATAAAATATATTCTACTTTCTGTGCTATTCCTTTCTTGCCTTACTAAAACCATTATGCATAAAGATTGTCACACAACCATATTATAGGAGGATTATTGCTACTTTTTGTATATTGTTTTAGGAAAATTCCTATTTTTGGTTTTTTTTAAAAAAGTAAACCTGCTTAAAAGAAAGCTGTACTAAAAAAGGATTGATCATATTTTTACCTTAATACAGGGTGACCAAAAAGTTCCCGTACTCATGATTTTTGAATTTATTTTACAAAAATAATAGGTTTAAAAAGAATTCTTTTTATGCCAATGATAAAAAGCACTTTTAACATAACTAAGGAAAAAATACTGAACTTACATTTATAATAAATGTTCAAAATGTCCATCCCTTTCTTGGACACAAAGCTGAACTCGTTTGCGCATGTTTTTGGAAACTCGTTTTAACATGCTAGGAGTGATTTCTTGTATCCTTTGGGTAATAGCAATTTTCAAATAATCTATTGTTTGAGGATCACCTTCATAAATTTTGTCGTTTAAATATCCTCACAGAAAAAAGTCCGGGTTGGTCAGATCAGGGGATCGAGGTGACCAAAGACTTTTTGAGATAAGTCGATCGCAGAAGAAAACTTCAAGCATGCCCATGGTTTCATTACTCGTATGGCAAAATTTAATATACTTGAAAAAAAATCATGGAAAATGATTTTTTTTTTAATTTGGAGTACGGGAACATTTTGGACACCCGGTATAATTTTAAATTTTGCTATCATAAATTATATTTGATGTATTCTTCTGTAATTTAAAAATTACCATGATAATTACTATAATATAATACATAGAAGAAGCATACCTTTTATTATAAACGTAGAAAAGGTCCTAATCAATAACATAAAAAACTAATTTTTCCCTTGTGAACCATATAATACTGAAGTTAAAACCTCTTTTATTTTACCGGAATGGTCATTTAGAAACACTAAATTCAACTGAATACTATAAATGGGATAAAGCACGCTACAGGATAATATTCTATTCTGGCAGGATAATATTCTACAATTCATAAGAAATTATATGTTTTCTTCAGAACTCGTCTTTGAATTGCAACTTAAATGAGTGTTTGCGTGCGTTGAAAAAGGAAATAAATAAAATAAAATAAAAGTTAGTACCTGATGTATGTCGAGTAAATATATGCATTCGTTAATGTTAATGTAACGTTGCATTCTTCCCCTGTAAAAAGTTATAAAAACAGTATTTTAAGTTCACGATGAATTGATGTAAGAATATTTCTGCGTGAAAAAAGAAGCTAAAAGCCTTTTCCTTATACTATCAAATGATATATTTTATTTTATAAATCATAAAATGAATACATATTACGTTCATTTGGAGATTATTGTTTTGTCTTGAAAATCAAAAACAACCCCGATCTGTCGTTCGAGTTCATTGGATTTATTTTAAGCTGATATTGTGAGATTTGAAAATATTTGTTAATTGATTTCAATGATATATAATAAAATATATTAAAAAGGTGAAATAAAAATTGAATGCCAGAAAGGATGCAACGATATTATTGTACAAAATATTGTATATTGTACAATA
>JAOUZG010047704.1:1244884-1257565 GCA_026289955.1 Argiope argentata | reverse complement strand
TTCTTGATTTATGTTCATTTGTCTTCTAGTAAAATAGGTACTTTTTCTTAACATGAAAATTTTTATTTGGACTAATTATTATTTTATTTGCTTTATCTTTATCTGAAAAATAAACAAGTGAATAGTTTTAATTATATACTGCTATCTTATTTTTCAAAGATGAGATAAAGTCTTGTTTGATTTTATAAGACAGTCTTGCGCTAAATAAAGAATTTAATATTAAAATTATAACTAATCAGAATCAAAAAATCATCACATTTCGGATATACTTTTTGAATATATGTAGGAACTCACAGGAATTGTCTTCAATATATTTAAACTCATTATTCAATTCTTTACTACTTAATTAAGAAAGCAGATTTGTGGTGTTTGCGCCGTAAAAATTCGTCCTCCAATATCTTTAACGCTACTAAAATTTTAAAAGACCACAAACGATAGGTTCATATTTTCTCCTAATATTATGAATAAAGCAAATAAGGCTTTTCATTGTAATTCTATTTATATAATTCAGCCATAATTATAATTTTCATGAAAATAGTTGAAAAGTTTCTTCTTTAATCTGCATATAAATATGGAAAGTAAAAGAATCCAGGGACAGTTCCGGTACAGTAATATCAAAATAAATGATTAAAGAAGATATTATATGGAACGAAACAAAAATAACCTTTCTAATTACGGCGATCAAACCTATACTTAAGCAAACCTTTTCACCACTTTCATAATAATGCAAGATTCATTTTTCTTCCGGTATACATGGGAAATACAGTAAATAAAAATAATTTAACTGGTATCACAGAGGGTGTGTTCACATGAATAAAATCAACTCTACCTTAGTATTAGAGTTATGTGTAACGACTCCGTCAATATTATTAACCGGAATTGAAGCATAAATAATAAAACCTTGGTATTTTACCATTTATGCCGTTGTGAAAATGCTGCTCCACTTTTAATATAAAGACTTGTAAACTAGCCCGATTACATGATGCTCCAAAAATGGCAGCCCTACTGGAGCACAAATTACCTGTAACGCCAGGTGGCCCGAAAATTTGCATCCATATTAAATGCGCAATTTATATAAATGTTCCACGGAACTTCATCTGCTGTTGATCGTATAAAAATGCCCCGGTTTTAGAGCGTTCTCTCAAATTGCTCTGAAAAAGCTCATTTCTAAATAGATACTTTCGCCTTTTTGGTATTTTTATATTTTTTAACTCATCCCCTTTTCCCTAAAATTACGTCGAGGTGGTTTTTGAATTTGCCGTGTCTTCTTTTTGCATTTTTATTTTTTACTGATTTTTTTCATTTATTTTTATATATATATTTCTGCGTGTTCATACTCCGTCAAGGCTGGAATGAATTCCAAAGTTTGGAATTAATTTTTCGAGGATGAGTTGCTATTCTTTTTTTTCTGTGTGTTCTTAGTAATTTCTTCTTCTCTAGCACTTTAGTTTCTCCCGTTTCCTTTGGAATTATTATATCGGTACAGCGTTTCGGACCATTATAAAACGCTACATCAATTTAGACAAGTTACTATTATTGACTACTTTACTTAGAGTGTATTTCTATGATTATTACTGTAAAAAGTTCAGCGTTTTAAATAGCGCGAAGAAACAAATAAATGAGCTCTAACAGCGCGAAGAAACTGCGTTAAAGATAGAAATACATTGTATAAATAAATAAGAATTTTTCTTGCATTACCTTTTATTTGCATATACGTTTTTACAGGAATAGGCTTTTTAATAATCTTTTCTGAATATAAATGTTAGTAATTTATATGCATTCTTAGTTGTCCTATATGAATAAAAAGCAAAATAAGTTTATTTTACTTTTAACATGAGTAAATCATGATTAATTCAAATATATTTTGTGGTGTTTTATATAATTGTACGATAATATATGAAGATCACTTGATAAAATATAAGGTTCTGATTTTAATCATAAAATGCAGAAAATATTTTTCATGTTTCTTCTTCTCGGTGAATGAGGAATTCTGAAATTACATTATATGATTTATAAATTTATGTGTTGAATTATTTTTGTTTCATACGAGATACGATAAATGTATTAAACAATTATTTCGTTTAAAGTTTTAAATCTTCAAAAATGTTAAACCTTACATGACTTTTAGTTACTGTTATGATGCAAATCACTCATAATGCATAAAAGTATGAATATTTATATCAAATAGTATATGAAATAATGAAAAAAGTATCAAAAGTATAAATATTTATATGAAATAAGATATGAAATAATGAAAAAAAGTTTCAAAAGTATTAATGTTTTTATCAAATAAGATATGAAATAATGAAAAAAAGTTTCAAAAGTATTAATGTTTTTATCAAATAAGGTATGAAATAATAAAAAAATTTCAAAAGAATAAATATTTATATCAAATAGAATATGAAATAAGGAAAAAAGTACCAAAAGTATAAATATTTATATCAAATAATATATGATATAATGAAAAAAGTATCAATATAAATATTTATATTAAGAATTTAAGCAATATATAAATGATTTTAAAGGTTTCTGCTAAATTTTTCCAATCAATTTTTACAGATATATGTATTTCATGAATTATCTTGTATATTTATTGAGTGTAACCTTGAACTTTTTCAAGTAAAACTTATGAGGGATATTAAATTTATATGTTTAGAGTTTATTATGAAGGTAATGTAAGAAAAAAATGACATTTCAAAATAGTTTGTATGAATAAATAATATCAGGCCATATATTTCAGGAAATAAAATCAGAAACAGCACTTAATTTCATTAAAATTACAAGTAAAATACAGATGTATTTCTATTTTATTAAGACTTAACTTACATAAAATTGATTAAAAATACCAAAACAAGTAAACCAACAGAAAATCCGAGGTTGTGAACACCTCATTGAAATTTTATTGCATATTATATATTAAAATTATTATTCCTCTTTCTTCTCATAAAATTGTGGACCTTGTGAAGCTGCAAATACCTTGCATGATATTGCCAAGCATTAGTTTTGAAATATTTGTATTTCGTAATCCCACATGTGTGCCTTGAATCTAATATTTTCATTGAATCTGTAATTTGGATATGTATATAGAATGCCTTTTTGTCAATCAATTGAAATCAAAGTTAACACTAAATACAATTGCTGCAATAAGTTAACATAACTAGTTTCATTGATTTAATTCATTGAGTGTATACGTATGCGAAAGAACAGACCGACAGATAAGAAACTCTTTTATAGATTTTGTCCGAAATTTGGCAGAGATATATATTAGGTTGGGGAAAAAGAGATCCATTATTATTTTACAGCCATCTACAGATAAAATAATGGATTTATTTCCATTATTTTTCATTTCTTTCCATATGGAATTTTTGAAAATAATGGAAAAATAAATCCGTTATTTTCTCGGTAGATTTCTGTAAAATAATAATGGATTACTTTTACCCCAACCAAATATTTTAGATGCTAAGCAGGAATACTAAATTTTATTTATATAGCACTTTGGGGTTCGTTTTTATCGAGTTCACTTTTCTTTGTATATTCCGACAGACTTCTTTAAATTGTTTCATTCAAAATGTTATAAAAATCTACAAATGTTGTCGTAAATCCATATACCAAATTTCCACTGTCTAGCTTTTAGTATTTTTGAGCTATCGTGTTCTTAGACAAATGCCAAAAAATGCAACTTTTGAAGTCAGGAAGATCAGAAACTTGGCTGTATGTTAAAATATCGATATCAAAATCTTGGACCTTCACAGTACTTCATTTATACTTCTTAAATGATATAGTAAAACTACTATATTGTAGTTTTCTTAAACATATCAGGATTAATACTTCTGTGTAAAGTAATTTTGCTCGACTTTTTATTTTTTTCCATGAGTCGTGTTCTATAAAAATTTAAGCTTTAAAAAAAAACACGAAAAACGAATGAGTATCAATAAAGAAAGTAATTATTACCTTTAATTTTTTCTTGTACTTCTAACAATTGGAAAATTTTTCAACTAATCTCTAAGGTTGCTATTTATGATTAATATTTCGAAACGTTTAAATAAAATTAATTGATTAAATTATCTTATATTTGTCAAAATTCTTATTAACTTGCCAATATATCTTTTGTATACGTTTCCTTATTTGAAATTCAACTCTTGCGTTCACTGTATTAGTGCACATGAAATTTTAGCTCAATTTGTAGAATGTTATAGTGTGTGTCCTTCATACCCAAATATGGTCATGTTGACATCAGAAGAGAAAAAATATTCATCTACATTTTTTAATAAATTATATCATATCATATCAAAATAATTAGCGTATGTATATTCCGCTTTATTTTATCTTAAATATTAATAATGAAGCTAAAATAATTCACATGAAAAATGATATACATTTTGTGTATGGACTTCCCTTCTCATCCATCTTTCATTTCCTATATTTATTCATACATGAACCCGATGCTGATGACTGATGGTTTTGCTCTATAGAGATCAATCCCCTCCATAACTCATACAGAAATATTCTTCATTCCTTTTCGATTATCATGCCCATTTTTTATTTATATATCTCCTTTATGAATTACATCCATCCCGAATAATCATAATATTTCAGCTATATTGATCTCGACGTCCTATTATATGTATATATACTCCAGCATTTTATAAATTTCCTTTCTGATATTTCGATGGCTTTTGTCCGAGAAAGACGACTACTTATTTGGGGTACGTTTTTTAAACGAATTTGATAGCAAGCAATCATATTAAAACCAACATCTAGGAGGCTCCATAATCATTCTCGTCTTGTCCTTACTTCCCCCTCTCCCCCATATTGTGGGTCCACGAAGGGAAAGGGGCAATATCCATGTAAATACACCCCCTCTCGAAATTTTTCCTTCCCCTAAAACTCTTCAACTGTTTGCACTGGGAACAAATCTCGATATTCATTTGGAGAACACATCCTCTTCAAGAGGTGGAATTCTTGGCGTTCCTACCGTGCCCATATTTTGCTCTCAGAAAGTAATAAAAGCGGATTACCCCTCTCAAGATGACAGCCATTTTGTTCGGATGGCCCTCTTCCCTTCCCCCGACATCCCAACCCCTTGCTTTACCGTACATTACTCTCATCTTTGGTTTTCCGGGAGATTTTACTTCTGCATGTCTTTTCATTCTTTTCTATATTTCACTTCCTCTCCCTTTTTTTCTTTTCTTCCTTCCTAAAGAATGCATGTTTAAGGTATGGCCTCTTTCCTCTCCTCCTCTTGCTCCTCTTTTTCATTTTTGATGCTCATTTTTTAACCTTAAAGTTCCCTTCCAAATGCTTCTGACTAACTCGTGGGTGTTTACATCACTGAAAGGATTAAAAGAGAGATCTTAATCTCTGACATCAACTGTATCTATGGCCAGATCTCTCAAGAAATAACTTCAGTCGCGGATTATTTTTAAATATAGTGATAGCTCAATAGGGTTTATTGTTGTATTTCTTTTCTTATTTATTTCGAAAGAGATTTTTCTATATTTCATATTTATCTTTATTTAACTACATATTTTTTAAAAACCTTTAATTGTTGTTGCTGCAGTTAAATACGTACTTTAGTTGGTTTTCAACAATTGATGAGAATAATAAAATAATTTACTTAAATATGCTACGAGAAATATATTTGTTTGATATTAAGAAGCTGATGTGGTCGAATCTCATTTATTTTAAGTGTTTTTTTTAATTTCCTTTTATTATTCCTATTATGCCTATGTTCTGTATTTTTGTTCTAATTTAAATATTAATATAATCTATGTTCTAATTTAAATATTAACTCATTTTCGACGCATTCTCATTGTATAAATTTGAATTAATATGAAATATTACTATTTGTTACTTTTCCTTTTATTCATCAAATTCCTTTTAGGATCACTTATGTATAAAAATTATTTCTTTTTCGTTTTTTATACGCTACCGTACCATATATCCTAGCCATTTATGCGTGCCAATTATGTGTATCATTTACCGTACCATTTATGCGATACAACTTATGTATAAAAATTATTTCTTTTTCGTATTTTATACACAACCGTACCATATATCCTAACTATTTATGAGTGCCAATTATGTGTATCATTTACCGTACTATTTATGCGATACAGCTTTGCCAATTTATTGCTTGTTATTGGCATAATACAGTTATTATATTTAATATGGAAAAATGAATTTGTGTTTGTTCGAATTATATGCGCAGCCATACCGTTCATCACATGGCTATAAAACATTTCCAATCTATTGCTTATTGTATCAATGTTTTTTACATGGCTAGTTGTATGTTTGATGCTCACGAGTTAGAAAACCAATAAATAATTTGTTTTGAAGATGAAATTTTTTTAAACCCTAAAATATACATTTATAACAAAGTAAAAAAAATCTTTTAATTGTTCCCATAATTTCTTTGTTCTGTATTTTTGGATAATAATCTAATTTAAACATAAATACATTTTGAAGCCTTCACATTGTATAAATTGAATTAATATATAATATTAGTCTTTTTTATATTACATTTTAGGCATCACATTCATTTTTGAAAACTAATATAAAAAATGAATGTTTGTTCTCATTTTATACGTTACCGTACCATTCATCCGATTGCGATAAAACTTTGCTAATTTATCACTTGCACTTGCACGAAGGTTATAGGCGTAGTATAGTTATTGTATATAATATACAAAAATGAATTTGTATTTTTTCGTATTTTATTTGCTACCATACCGTTCATCCGCTAGTGATAAAACGTTTCCAATTTATTGTTTATTGTAACACTTTTTGCCACAACACTAGTTGTATATTGCTCATAAGTCGGGTAGCCAAGAAATTAATTTGAATTTGCTGGGGAAGAAATAACAATATAGTAAAGTAAAACAATGCACCGAGTAGGAGTTAGTAATAAATAAAATTGAAATTTAAAATTCCATTCTTTTCATTCTGAATAATAAGTCTTGTACTAAAAAAGATATGAAAGTAACAGCTAACATTTCATTGCCAACGATGGCTATTAATGAAACCCGTGTTATTATTTACTCTCATTTAGCACTATTCTTCTACTTTCACTTTTGAAGTACCACTTTCGCAGTACTTCTGTCTTCTTTTCATTTTTATTCTTTCTTCTAAGCCAGGTTTTTTAAAATAATGTCTTTAGCTTCTGACGGTTACTTACATCACAAAGGAGATTAAAGTAAGACTCTGATCTGTGACATTAACTCTAGCAGCCACATCTCAAACGCTAACTTTACTTGAAGCTTATTTTGTAATTTAGTGATAAAATAGCTAGGTTTAATTTAATGTTCTTTTTCTTTGTGCATATGTTTAAAGCAGTGAGCACTTACTCGTATTCACTCTGAAGTGATGATGTTATTTCTTTTTCCCTGTTGGAAAGTTGCGAGAGAATATAAACGAGATGTACTTTGATTAATTACGAATTCTTTCATCCCTTTAAAGTTTGTTTGTCCCCCATGCAAATATGCTCGTGAGTTATCTTTTAATAAAACGAAAAATAGAAGTTCCATTAGGATTCTTATTTAAATAATATTTTCCTTTTTAACTGACGAGGATCGAATTAGAAAAAAGCTTCATAATAATCTAAAAGTGTGTTTGTAAATGTCTCTTTCAATTATATACTAAAAGTATGAACAAATACTTTGTAAGTTAATTTTAAAAAGAGTTCTTTTATCGAGATCTATGATATCATAGATATTCTCTTGAGAAGATGCTAAAATCAATGTATTATAATATGTTTAGTATTCATAGCATTGATTCAACAGCATTAATATTTCTTATACTCCAGATATGAATTTTAAATATGTATAAATAGCTTTAGATAAACCTCTATTTCTTTCAAAGGGTAAAATTTTCATACTTATTCTTGGTTACACCTAACAGTATAATAGCTTTTTAACATTCACATTTTCTCTAAGGATCATGCAACTGTACAGTTTGAAAATAAACTAATTTTTTTATACAACATTTCATATATTTTTCAATTTAAATGGAATGTTTTTATTTTTTAAGTCTGGGGAAAAGAAATATATTGGTAATTTATGAAAGACAAAAGCTTGTTGGAGATAATTGGTTTAAAATAAGAAATGGGCACAGAAAATTAAAACAATGTTTCTGAACCTTTAAAAATATTTTAATCTAATATGAACCATGTTTTTCTAACATTTACTTAAGATCAATACTGAGCAAAAAAATTTAAAGTAGAAATTCAATTTAAGTAAGAATAAAAATTCTAAACTATTGCATTGATAAAATTCATGCATAATGATTTTAATAAGGTATCAGTTGAAGTGAATACAGAAAGAAGATATTTTACGTAAGAAATTTCTTCCATACTTTCTGTCCGATTTATTTTCAAAATAATCTTATGCTCATAAATAAAAATATATATTTTTGAAAATTCCAAATAAACATGAAGTAGAGAGAAAATTTCTGACTGAATGGAACCACAATATTTTTCTGGAATAATCTGCTGACTGTTTAAGCTTAAATAAGCAACAGTATAGCAAAAAAAGGTTATAAGGTAAGATAGTAGTTGCTGGAGTGTATAAAAAAAACTGTAATTGTTTCTGATATCGAGTATCATACGTAATCAATAAGTAGGTCTGGTCCTATTACAAACAAACAGTTGACTCTTAGGATCCACATGGAACTTTTTTTTATGTTGTGGAAATTTTTCTCGGTTGGAACATGAATGGTTCGAGAAGTAGTTTTCCAGAAAACGAGAAATAAGTTGTGATACATAGAGACTGAAGGTTACTAAGGAATGGAATATGTTATAGACATTTTAGGAAAGAATATCCTTTGATTAAAACACCACATGAAGACAAATTTAACTCAAAATTTTCTAAGATAAATATGCAAACAATTATAGTAAAATTAATTGTGTACTCTCTGTTTCCAGTGACATGGTCGATGCATATCCTGAACAGCTGATTCGGAGAATAGAATCTGTATGTTTTCAAACTTGAAAAATGTATTCCGTAAATTTTAACCCACAGTAAAACTCTCAGAACTGGGTATCAGTAATGATATTGATTAGTTTTTACCCAATTTTGATTCACTTTCAGACGAATTTTGAATCTGTTTTACATTGCATCCTCATTGAATCGCCAAGAACATATTACATCGTAGAAAATGTATTTGAACAATACCTGTTGAAAGGCACTGAGCTTCTAGTACGCTGTGGCTCTTGTAGAGAAAATTGTGAAGTTACCAAACCAGAACGTCAAAGAGTCAGATTTTTCAGGATGCCGTATTGCAAAAATGGTTTCAAATGATCAGATTAAGAATCCTTATTAAATAGTATGTTCAATATATACGCAAATAACGCCACTATGCTGGATTTAAAATTATGCTTAGCTACGGATACTTTGAATTTTGCAATCAGTTTTACGTTGCATCCTCATTGGATCTTCAAGGACTTGGTATATCTTAGAAAATACCATTGAACGCTGCCTGTAGAATGTCTATGAGCTTCTAGTTTGGAGTAAGCTGCGGCTCTTATAGTTAAAATTGTGAAGTTCCCAAACAAGAACCCCGAAGAGTCAGATTTTTCAGGATGCCGTATTGCAACAATGGTTTCAAATGATCAGGTTAAAAATCCCTATTAAATAATCTGCTCAATATGTAAGCAAATTACGCTCCTATGCTGGATTTAAGATTATGCTTATTTACGGATACTTTGAATTTTGCAATCTGTTTTACATTGCATCCTCATTGGATCTCAAAGGACTTGTTAGATCCTAGAAATTGTCATTGAACACTACCTGCGTGATGGCGCTGAACTTCAAGGTTGGGGTAAGTTGCGACTTTTGTAGAGAACGTTGTGAAGTTTCCAAACGAGAACCTTGAAGAGTAAGGTTTTTCAGGATGCCGTGTTGCAACAATGGTTTCAAATGACGAGGTTAAAAATCCCTATCAATTAGTCTGCTCGATATATACGCAAACTATGCCCCAAGTGCTGGATTTAAGATAATGTCTATTTAAAGATACTTTGAAATATAGAAGAGTATATCCTCAGAAGAATCGCTAACAATCAGAATGTGGAGACAAGCGAACATTTGAGCATCTACCGGAGAAACGTGGAAACATTTCCCAGGTAAAAATTGAAACACTTTTGTGTTGATAAGACTTATAAGAATATAAATATTTTCAAGTGGAGTTTTGTTGACAGTCGGTTTCATGTATTCATGAAAAGATCGAAAATATTCAGCCTTCAGAAAAGGTAAATTATCCCCTATTTTCATATAAATATTGGGGACGTTAATATATAATATTTTGCGCATTCATTGAAATACATTTTTGTCATGTCATATCATTCACATTTGGGAAGCTAAATACTTTCCTTTTTTCATTTGTCTTTAAGGTACCTCAAACTACTCCAATTTATTTCAGCGAATTTATCAAAAAAAATGATTGTTGTTCTTTTCCTCAAAAAACTTCCAGAACAAACATTTCAAACTTTAGTTGTGGAAAACCATGGATCACGATGACCTTCAACATTTCTTCATGTTCCTCAGATGTGCCATATAAAGAAATAATGGAACCAAATTCATGTTCTGTTTTACAGTATTTCCTCTCACAGTCGTCTATTTAGAATACCTTACCTCCAATTCGGTTTCCTATAGAAGTACACGAAGCGGATTCCACGGAAATTGCAAGAAATCATTCATTATGAGTCACAGACATGAGAATTAAATGACACCAACTAGTCTTTGCATGAATGGACTTGTTCGAAGATCTTATCTTCCTCATCACTTCTCAAAAAAAATTGTCATTTTGCAAAGGGAATGAATACACTAGAAAATCGAGTTCGGAGTGAGGTTTAGTATGATGGTTGTACATCTATAGTACATCTATATGAGATTTAGTATAATGGTTGTACATCTATAGTACATCTATATGAGATTTAGTATAATAGTTGTACATCCAAAGGATGTTCAGTCATTAAATTATTAAAACACAGTAGCCAGTCGATTCCGAGGAAATGGTCTTCAGATTTTCGTCAGAGCTCACCTTCGTTTCTAATAACTTATCTTTTGCGTTCATCAGACCAGGGCGTGGTTATTCAAGGTATGAGTAAAGGTTGGTACTTAAAGCGTCTATTTTAATTTCATTTTTTTCAAAATTATTCAAGATAAATTAACAACTTATATAGTTTTAAATAGCGTTTTTTTTTTGTTTTTCATGCAAAACTGAATGCTATACTCCTAATAGTTGAACTTGAATTAATTTTTAAAAGAAAAAAAATTAAATTTATTTTTAATGGTTTTACATAATTTAAACAGCTATTATCATCTTAAAATAATTAATAGTTTTAAATTTTTCGATTTAAATATTGATAAATAATTTATGCTAATAAAGCAAAAGGATATTTATATCGACAATTAAAGAAAAAAAATAATAATTTATTTAATAATAAGCAAATAATATCGATTTTAAGAATCGAAAAGAAATAGTAGAAAGCAGATGAGATATTAAATGCATATGCAAACAGTCCAAAATATTTAATAATATTTTTCTATACGCTTGGTTAGGAGAACACTTTCTTATGAAAGACAAATGTTTTAAATGTAAATAAAGTTTGTTTCCCTACACAATACTTAAAAAACGTTGCTGATGTGAATAATCTTCATTTTGTTTTGATTTTAATGGCTGAAAAACATTCGAAAACAAGTATTTCTTTATAAAGGTTTAAATTAGTTTACCGATGTAAATTGTGATAAACAAATGTTGGATGGGAGCTTTTAAGAAAAAGCTTTCTACAGAATTCTACGGGTATAAAAAATAAATGAAACTGGAAACTTTTATCAAATTTGCAACATCTGAATTTAAGATGTTACAATTCAAATATTTAATTTTTTAGTAACAAGTTATTAAAAAATCAGTGAATAAAAAATGTCATTTGGTTATTCAATCAATAGCTATAAAATTAAATAAAAAATGAAGTATCTCATTTAATGAAAAAATAATAAATTACAAATATAAAAAGATGTATTGATTTATCTTTATATACTCATAAATTGATCAATATTATAATATCACTAAAAATATGATAAATTACTTTTTCAGAAATTTTATTATAGCTTATAGAAAAGAGCTTATTCATTTGCATTTATTGATAGTTTTTATAAATATAAACAAATATCTCGTATTTCAAGTTTAAACATCAATATAGAATAAATAAATTACAATTGGATCCAATTATTACGTTAATCGAAATTCTGCTTTTTAATGCGGTAAAGCCTCTTCAATTGGTTGATTACTGAACAAAATGTTTATAGTTGAATTACACCTAGATTTTTTCCGAATATATTCAGTATTAAGGTAGAGAAAACAAACTCTAAAATGTTGAAGTCTGTTACTGAATTAGAATTTCTAAAAAATCACTTTTTTGAAAATTAGCAATGGAGATAAGAACTAGGGATTCTGTCTCTTTTGTTGCTTAGTAATATTTTGTAAATTATTTATAATTAATGTAATATTAATCAATTAATTAAATTATTTAATTAAATATAAAATTATTTAATTAAATATAAGATTATTTAATTAAATATAAGATTATTTAACTAAATATATAATTTAATTAAATATATAATTATTTAACTAAATATATAATTATTTAATTAAATATATAATTATTTAACTAAATATAAAATTATT
>JAOUZG010047704.1:1194318-1244874 GCA_026289955.1 Argiope argentata | reverse complement strand
AAATATATAATTATTTAACTAAATATAAAATTATTTAATTAAATATAAAATTCTAGCATAAGGGCATGAAAATGTGAAAATTATTATATTTTTTACTGATCTTTCCATTATTATCCGTAATTGCCAAGTTTTTGATATTTTTGTACTAATTTATTGCTGCATACATTTTAATGGATATCCACTTTTATCATTTATTAAGTAGTAAAATAGATATTTGTGGAAGTTAAATTTTTTTTTTAAGTTTTCCAAATGTAGGTGCACTTCACAAGGAGTCTGTTCGTGTAGTTATTTTTTTGTTAGATTTATTTACTAGTTTTGGTTATTCCAATTCTGGAACGTGTGGGATTAATTTCTTCAAGTAGGTAGAGTCAAGTGTACTATGCAAGAAATATCTTCTTACAATTCAATTTTGTAATCATGCCATTAAACGTCTACGAAATTCTGATATTTGTAATCTAAAGAAATTCTGTTTTAAAATTTTTTGAAAAAGATGAGTCTCTTTAGCTTAATGTAATTTTTTCATTGGCTTGCAAATAGAGAATTTCATAAAACTTTTATACGTATAATTTTTAAATATTTCAAATATTCTTTTGAGGTGCATTTAAAAACATCATTGATTTATTACTTATTGTACTTAACTATTATTATACTTAATTATTGTTATACTTATTATTATGATGCTTATAATGATGATACTTAATTATTATTATGCTTATTATCATTATATTTAATTATTATTGTACTTAATTATTTTTATACTTAATTATTGTTATAATTATACTTAATTATTATTATGCTTAATATCCTTATACTTAATTATTATTATGCTTATTATTATTATACTTAATTATTATTATGCTTATTATCATTATACTTAATTATTATTGTGCTTATTATCATTATACTTAATTATTAATATGCTTATTATTATTATGCTTATATTTTGATTATTATATTTATGATTTTTGAAAATAATTTTTTAACTTGACATTAAAAATATTCGAGCAATAAGTGAAGTTATATGCAACTCGAAAATATAGATCATTTTGGAGTTAATCAATTTAAATTTTCTAAATTAGAATAATATATTTGTTCGTCGCAAGCACTGCATTTGTAATAAGTTAATGTGTTCAGATATTTTTAAAAAGCTCTTTTATCAGTTACAGGATTAACAAAAGATAATAAAATGAAATTAAAATTCTATTTGAAGGAGGAAAGGTTTCTGAAACGAAAAATTTATATATCTTTTGAAACAAGATTTATTCTCCAAATTTGATAATGCATTCTTTTTTTTAGGTTCTTTGGAATTTACGGTAGAATCTACTACTCCTTCATTTCTTTTAAAAATACGATTACTTTCGTTTCATATTTTAAATCCTTTTTGTTTCAAATATTAATGGCTAGAAAATACTGAACAATAAAAATTCATTCGCTAGATTTTCATCACTCTGACGAACAATCAAATTTGTTGTAGATGCAACTAGAAATAATCTGTGATATTCATTAAAAATATTTCATGTTCTTTAAAACGCGTGTTTCATGTGACTGGCTTTGGAAGTGCTATACTTCTAATCTAAAAACTGATATCTTCTTTAAAATGAGTTACAGAAAATAGGCTTTTCTTTCTGCTATAAAGTAAATTAAACTTTGATTTTTAGATGTAACATATAATTTGTTATCCATTAAGATTTATGCGATACAAATATGGCCATTCTTTTATCGATATCGCATGCATATTTTGATAAATATTTCTTTAATAATTTTATCTGCATTCAAATTCTGTAAATCAATTTGTAAGAGATCTGAACAAATAATTAGAGGGAAAAGAGAATCATAAGCTTAAAAGATGGGAATTAAATTCTAGATCAAAGAGACGATTGCTTAGATGTTATTTTATTTTGAAGCAAATTGTGCGAGCTGAATAATATTCTGAAAATAAAACTTTAAGAAATGTTTATTTAGCTTGAGAAATAATTCTATAGCAAGTAAAATCAAAAATAACTTTCTGAAAGAATTCGTTCATTCATTCTTTACAATCTCTAAAATCTAATGCATAATTAAACACCAGTTTGAGAATTATGAGTCATGCTTTTGACTGAGCTCATTCTGTAAGAACTACTATTAATAATCGAAACAATTTTGTTCAATCAAGTTTGAGTGAAAAATATTTTTAGCGCAAATAACTTTGACTTTCTATTCAAAGCTGGGTTATTTCAGGTTCTAAGAAATAAGATAAAACTATTGATAAAATGTTTCTTCTCTCGAATTTCCTGTTATGTAATTAGAAGTTATTGCTTTAGCTTCCGGGTATATGATTTCTCATTCTCTGAATAGTAGAAGTAACAAATCAATCTTTTCTCTAAGGTCTCTCTAAGGAAACATAATATGTTGTATGTATGTAATATTATTATACCAGAAGTAAAATACGATTGATTATATTGATCATATTCATATATCATCCATCTTTGAACATGATTATAGGACTTCTTCTGATTACAATGTATCTTTTAATGGCTCTTGCTCTATATAGGCAAGTGGCATAAAACACAAGGGACAAATATCTTAACCTTGAAAATACCACATAATTTTTTAGATTCGATGGACATTGAACTATATGGCTAGATAATGTCAAATATAATAATTATCTCATTATATCCTTTGAGTTCCTGAAATCCACCAAACAGCTTACGATAATTTTCTCGATAAAATTAGAAATAACCTTTTATGTTCAGAGGTAGATATAGGTA
Source organism: Argiope argentata (assembly GCA_026289955.1). Lineage (NCBI taxonomy): Eukaryota > Metazoa > Arthropoda > Arachnida > Araneae > Araneidae > Argiope > Argiope argentata. Next base: position 1,242,127 of record JAOUZG010047704.1, on the reverse strand, counting down.
ACGAAATTTAGTTAATTCAATTCTCTCCCAATCTATAAAATGAAATATATTATTCGCAGACATCTAATTCAGCATCTTGTATAACCTTGAAAGGACATTGAAATAGTGTTCTTTAGCAAGACTCTCAGCCATGTAAAAACAGTTTAGAAATCGTAAGAAATAGGTGAAAAAATGTATATTTGGCAAATGAAAGAAATAATATAAAGAAAATGTATATTTGGCAGTGGAAGTCTTTGAAGGTGTACATGATTGTGTAGCATATATAGTGACAGGCAACATTTATTCTTATGAATAACTATATTTTTATCACTTGTTTTATGAGCGTATCTTCAGATATCATTACGGTATACCAGCACTCATAGTTTGGAGATGCTTTCATATTTTCATGAACATTATTTGTTTTTTATCATTAAAATTAATAAATCTATTTGAATGAAGGAATGCATAAAAGGCAAATTTCTATGCTGTTCTACTCCAAATACGTCACAGAATTTGAATAATATATATTTTTTTCTGGAACCTATATAATGTGAGATTTATTCAAACGACAGATTCAACAAAAGTCAATTTGAGGGGGAAGGGTAGGAGGAGAAAAATTGAATTTTGGTAAGATATAAAAAAAACTGTCCAAACTATTACGGATTTTAGTTTGGTTAAAATAGTATGATACCATTCATTTTTGAAGAAATCTTTAAACCTCCAAAGCTTTAAAATCGATTTAATGACAGAAAAAACAAACTATATACGTTTCAAATTATAATTCAATTTTATAAAACTATATATTTTATTGTGCAACCACATCAATCAATCCATTTATTAATTTTTTTCTTTTGTATTAAAAAGGCTATTCAAGTATTATCGATTTCTCTTGAGACAGCCGAATATTAAGAAGAATTAATTTGCTATTCCCAAAGAATAACAACAAATGAACTAGCTTTAAATATTCTGTTCTTCTATGCAGCATTTTAATCTTATTTCAAATTTGTTGTGGTATTGTGGTTACTTATGGCGCCTGCCATGGGAAAGTGCACAGACAGCTGTCAGCGACATTAAACCGATTGGGAGCCTTTTTTTTTATGATGTAGAGCCAACTAGGGCCAAGAGTATAAGTTAGCTACACACTCATGACATTTGCTTGAACAACCACTTTTTACATGGGGACACATTCACTAACCTCACAGACAGTACACTGAAGAACAACCATTCACTAACGGGACTCGAATCCGGGAGGCCCAGATCATAAGGAAGACGAGCTACCTCTGTGACAGGACGCCGTATATTTCAAATTTTAAAGTCATATATTAGTTATTTAAGATAAATGCCAATTACCAGTGCATCATATGAACAAAATAATTATAAAACTTTTATCGTTGCTATTTATTATCTTGATTTTTATGCTCTTAGAAATTTAAACCTCTCACTATTGATTAGGCACAATCGGGCGTGCAAACTCTAATCTGGCAGTTCTGATCTATCCTCTGGTTTGAAAGAAGAATGTTGAATGAAAGGAGAATTCGATATGTAAAAGGAATTGTTATCACCTAAGATATCCTCACTTTACGATTCTACACCTCATTTAAATAAAAACCTATCCTCTAGTACAGAATATGCACAGCCGATTCACCCGAGTCTGTACGGAAAGAGTATAGAGCAGTTACTTAAAATGCTAGAAATTACTCATTATAAGAAAATTAATCATAAAGAATATATTTTAAAATATACATTTAATAGTCTTATAATATTAATGATTTTTAATTATCAAATTCTTACTTAGTCTTGTCCTCCATATTTAAAATTTTAGTACAAAAATATCAATTATCTGGGAAATTACCTTATACTTTCCTTCAGAAATTTTCAAAATGGATTTCAATAGAAAAAAGATTTAAAATAACTTAGAATAAAGGAATTTCTATTTAAAAATTCAATCTAGCGAGCCCCCTAAAAAAAATGTTTACATAAATTGGACATACATTGCTTTCCTGCCTATTCTATACGAAGAAAGTTGTTCCCCGATAGGAGTTGGTAATACTAGAATCGTAGAAATCTTTTACTCCCAAGATCGAAACATGTGACCCCACGTTTCATATTGAAAAAACGACTTCGTGTATCCTTATCCCCGTTGCAATTTCCTTTCAATGGAAGTCGGAGATGGAAAGTTTACTTTAAAGTCTTAAGCCTTCATTTTTTATAGAAGATGATTCCAAGTTTGCTTTCGCATCTACTTTAATCCTCTTTCTTGACTTTTATTTTTGTTATTTACTTTTTTTGCTAACATTTCGATATCCCGAAAGGGACGGAAACTCCTAAATGTTTAACAAAAAAAAAAAAAAAATCTAATAAAAATGCATATGTACAATATACCTTCATAATATATTTGATTTTTAAAAATTAGCTATCTAGGTTGTTTTAGTTTTGGAATAAGGAAATCAGTTAGCAAGCAATCAGTTAAAAATCAGTTAGCAAGCAATCAGTTAAAAATCAGTTAGCAAACAATCAGTTAAAAATCAGTTAGCATTCTTTGAAAACAGTTTGCAAGCAATCAGTTAGAATTTTTTGAAATCAATTAATATCAGTTAGTATTTTTTGAAATCAATTAATATCAGTTAGAATTCTTTGAAAACAGTTTGCAAGCAATCAGTTAGAATTTTTTGAAATCAATTAATATCAGTTAGAATTCTTTGAAATCAGTTAAAAATCAGTTTGCATTCTTTGAAATCCGTTAGCAAGCATATATTCCCACTTATCTATCAGAAGGCATTGCTTATATTATATTAAAATGTTTTATTGCGCTTATTATAAGAATTTCATTGTTTCAACAATTTATTATAGATAATTTGTGTTCCTGTAATATTGTTTTAAAAGAATAATATGCTTAATATTTCTTATAGAAACCTATTTATTTGCGGCGTGTCATTCTTTAAAATTTATGTGTTATATTTCAAGCACATAAATTTTAATTCTTTGTCTGAGATTCTTTAGTTATCGTAGGCCTATCTAATCCTATTGTAACGGTACTTTTTTACTATTTTAAAGTTTGTATTTTTTCCACTGATTTATTACCGCTGGAAAATCTAATTTTATTATTTCTCCTATAAATCTGAAAATACTTCTACAGAAATATAATATTAAATTTTCTGAGTATCTTATTTGTTCTGCCCTTTTTATTACTAAATTAAACCACATTTTGTGTTTTGGGAACGTATTGTTTTCAGTTTGTGTATCATACGTAGTTTTTGCATCGAATTATGACATCTTAGAACGATTTAAATTTACCTTATAAGTTTCAGAAACTATTATTCGAAGCTCCCGTAGAGTACGGTGTGGTAATTAAGGTATTAAATAATATTTCCAAAATAATATTTTTAGGAAAAATTATTTAATTTTTTTCTGTGCTATTTGGCGTAAAATATCTAAGAATTTAAAAAATCTTATGTAACAATTCATTAATGATCATTCATCTAATTTCTTACTATTATTTATCTAAACTATGACTAGAAAGTAGCATTAAAGTCATATTTTTTAATACATTATTTCAAAATGAAATTTTTTTATCATAATATTAATTAAATAATTGCAATATGATCTTTAGTCCCTTCATTATTGTAATAGCCATATCTCATAATCCAATGTCACAATTTAAATACTGTATCAAAATATTGTAATAATTGTAACTTCAAACAAATAAATGACTTCCTCGTTTCTATCTAACCTGTGAGGATATCTTTGTCGCTGAAAGTCATGAATTTTTAGACAGGCGTAAAAATTAATTTCAATATTACATGAATTTCATTCCTTTAGTCATTATGGTTTGATACTTATGACTATACTTATTGGTGCATGAACGATACTTAGTGGTGAATGAACATATGATTGCAATAAAATATAGTAAATTCGTCTGAGGTTGCCTTTGAGTGTATGATTACATTGAAATAATATAATTGGAATTAATCTGCAAATAATTTTTCAGATACTATAAATGTGAGTTTTCTTATAAAATGTAGACGCATTAATTTATATGTGCAATACAGATACGTGTCTAATTTCCGACTTTTAAATTAAATTCATAGATTGCTGTTATATGAAAGTGCATTAGTTTGTGAATTTGTTACTTTACGTCTATCTATTTTTATAAAAACCAACATATGTAAAAATAAAAAAAAGTGGTATAAATTTTTTAAATAATTATTTCAAGCTTCAAAAAGTGACAAGATAAATTTTAAATTATCAGCCATAATTTAAGAACAACGGCAATATTATAATTTTTAATGAAATTGAAAGCTTCTTATTTCTAAAGTAAACATGAAGAATTTGTTCGAACTAGTATGGAATAAATAAAATAGAAGGTATTTAGAATTTATTTAAAAAGATATTTAATGAAATCCTTCATTTTGCTTAGTAGTGTTTATAAATAAATATATTTACTCTATTATTATTGATTTGGAAAAAAATTAATGTTAATTAAGTAATCTAAAACTGAATTTTCATTGAAAAATTGATAATAAAAATTTATATTTTAAGTAATAGTTAACTTTATCTATTCTGATAGTCATCAAAGGTATTGAAATGTAAATTCCCCCGTAATTTGCATGTGATATAATGATGAAACATAATAGTCCTTTAGCATCATTTTAATTAAATTTCAATCTTCATCAGGGAAGATAGAAAATCCGTATTTCTAAAAAAAATTTATTAGTTTTAAAATTTATAGTTGCATGCAAACATTTACTACTTTAACATGAATAAAAATTAATTTTTAACTAATTTTAACTTTATTATTATTTAAATTCTTTTTAACATTAATAATGATGGGAAATTGTTCGCCATAAAATGGAATACATTTCAGAATCCTTTTTCAATCAATTATTCCTTGTATTATATCACATTGTTACATGTTAATCATTGAAGGAACCACATTTTTTACTAGTAACTTTAGAAATCACATTTTATAATCATGAAAATGGCCTTAGACAAGAAATTAATATTGTAATCTATACAAGCATAATTGCATCTTTAATAGATACTGATTTGCTATTGTCAACGAACGAAAGCATAAGTACGTCTTGAAATGAAAATGTGCTCTTTTTCTTTATCTGAAATTGTTACAGATTAAATTTTTATCAGCTTGCGTCAAAGAAAAAGAAGCACGCATGATTTACAATTTTGATTCTTTATGACGAAAAAATATTTGTGTAGACAAGTATCAGAAGATAGGAAATGAGGAAATGAACAACTTTATTTTAGTTATTTCTTTTTAAGTAACAAAAAGCAAGATTTCATCTCGCCGAAAAATAGAGAACAAAGAATGATTTGGTTTTTCTTTTTACCATTCTTGCGCATAGAAAGAAATGATGTTGCTTGAGGGTTGTTTTCAGTACAATATGCAAGAAACTCCTATTTCGCCCTCCTTATCTTGCTTCATTTAAAAGAAAAATAAATAGTTAACATACATAATGGTTTTTACTTTAAGCGGATTGCTCTCATCCTCTTGCTATTCATTTTCTTCTTATTCATATGAAATGTAATGCATCTTCTTTATATATATATTTCATGTTGTATAACATTTTAAAGTTATATATCCCTATATTCATGCTACAAAGTATAGAGGCCATGGAAGACTTAGAGATAGATCTTTAATATCCAGACATTTTACTAAATCTTTTTTTAAAAATAGTGAGAGCTGAGGCTAAATGTGGGATATTGTAGATGAAATTTAGTTTAGTTACATTAACTTCTCATTGTAAATGTAGATTAAAGTCGTACATTAAGTAGAGATGATTTCCACATAATTTAAATGAATTCCTTTTAATTCCTTTTGGATTGCTCAAAATTTTTAAATAGTTGTGGATGTAGTTGAGAATTGTTTCTAAATAAAAATTTTAAGTGAAAAATCACTAAATATTTATTGGAAATTCAGCTTTAAAATAAATGTTCTTGATTATATTTTTATTTACTTTGCTGTTGTTTATAAATATTTAGACATTGTGATGAAAATTTTTAAAAAATGTAACGAAAAACAAAAGTTGCAATTTATATCACAGAATACTTTAATTTGTTTTATATAAATTCATTATAATGCATAAACCATTGCATTTATTCCATTATTTGTCAACCCTTAAATGGAGAGGTGAAAATTTAAGACTTAACTGAGGAGGTGCGGGTGGTCTACGAGACCGAAATTTCTTTACACTCAAATTAAATTTTCTAATGAAAGCATTAGCTTGAAAATCAAGTAATGTATTCTGCAGATATGTATCTTAATATGTGAATATGTTTCAGAGATTTTTGAAAAATTTTTATCATTGAAAAAGTAATTGCTTTTGAACATAATTTTTTTCTCGAATTACATGTTACCACATAAAATATTCTTGAAGAAACATTTTTCTGTATACTTTTTAAATCAGATTTGTTTTTCCGAATGTATATAAAAATAATATGATGACAAATTCAACAACTATATAATAAATTAAAAAAAATAGAAATGGAGGCAATTGGTCCTTTTTGCATCAGCTTTATTTCTAAACTGAAACTTGTGAACATTCTTAGCACAGTATTCAAGGGCATTTTAAATATACAGGTTAAGTACTAGCATAAAAATCATTCTCTAAATTATACAGATATTTCTTTTGGTATAACGAAATATTTAAGAAATTTTTCAAAATACATTATCAATAGAAAATTAAATATATTTTAAGATACATCTCAGAATCAGGGGAATGAGAACTTTCACCAAAAAAAATCTTCTGTACAATTTTTCTCATCATTGCAATAACCTTCTGCTTCGATTACAAGTCGTTGGAGCTGTTATCCAATAGTGGATAAATAGGTTGGATGAGGAACAAATTTTACCAAGTTTTTGAGCCCTCTGTTATGTTTCTTGTAGAACTGGAACACTAGGGAGGTACGGTATTACAGACGTCATGCAAAAAAAAAAGCTGAGATATTTTAAAAATCATCCGCTGAAACCGAGTGAACAAGTGAACGTGCAGTGAAAGTCACGAAACCAGAAGCTACAGGAGCTAAAAATAGAAACGAGTTACCGAAAGTCGATCCTAAGTGATCTGAAACACCGCACCTCCCCAGTTAAGAGTTAAAGCATTCATATATATCTACAAATGTTTAATGTTATCGGTGGCCTGGTGATAAGATTTTGGCTTCAGAACCGGATGACTTCAGTTTCGAGGCTATTCCATCGAAGAACCGTCGTGTAAGATTGTTATGGAGAGGATCAAACGTCCTCTCCCTGGTGTGGCATAAAAATGTGGAGAAGGGGGTGTCAGCTCAAGTGTTATCCTCTTCATTTCACTTTAGCTCAAAATTATGAGGTTTGCCCCCAAATAGCCATAATGTTGCTTTAAAACGGGACGTTAATATAACTTAACTGAATTTGATTAAACTTTAAGGTTTAATTTCGTATATATATTAATTTGATTTTTACATATTATCAATGTATTTAATATGAATCTAATAAACAAACAAATAGGGAAAAAGTATATATTACTTGGATACAATATCGTACGATAAACCAAAAAGAAATCCAATATTTTATAGGGATAGAAATAAGAATGAATAATTTCAACAAATAATAAAAAATATCTTTAATAAAAAATGTTTAAAAAAGATTACTCTACTATGGCAGAAACACATTTATCTTTTGTTTCTGAATTTTTAATTTATTTGATAGAAAAATCTTTAAATACAATTTAATAATTAAATAAATGCATATTATATTTGATTACAAATAATTTCAGATGCTGTATAATTTAAAAGCTAAAATTGATGCAACATAAATAAAATATATTCATATCTTATTTGGCATTTTTGATTGAATATCGTAAACAAATTCTTACCATAAAAGTGGATATTGTTTTAAATTTATATTATAAAATCATACCCTACAGTTTATTCTCCCTTTTAAACAATATTTTCTAATTTAAACAACCATCCTTTCAAAATCTAACAGGTAATATTGGCGAAAGCTTGCTTTATAAAATCAAAATAGCAATAAAGGGATGGATGCAGGAATGATAGTTTATGTCGGGAACAGAGAATCGAAAGGATAAAAAAATGTCACAAAAGGGATTTTGCAGATTTGATGATGGTTCTTTTTTACTAAACAGCATACCTCCCTTCGTTCCACTTTTTTTTTAATAACAAATTTCGTGAATGCAATTTTTGATACCGTTGAGCAGAAAATGTACAGGATGCAAAATATCTGCTGGATGAAATTCCATTCCAGACAAACTTTTTCCCCCTGTAAGCCTTTGTATGTGTATGTGTGTGCATATGTATACAACAAACCCTCTCCTTTTCTTTCCCACTCTTTTTCGGATTTCTATACGAAAGAGGGAGGCAATGCTGCATTCCTTTGACAGAGTGAGAGAGAGAAACTATTTCTATATTTTTGATATCATTTTTTAAAAGGGGGAGAACTTCGTGAATGTCATTCAACCTCACGCATTGGAGGTGTGAGAAAGTATTCGCCCGAAAAGATGCGGATAAAAAATCGCAATTGCGTCATTCTAGGTCAACACGCAACACATCACGTATGACCCCCCATAAAAGCTACATACTGCATAATGCATACTCGTAAGGCGGTAGATGCACAACATTTCTTCTGTGTGATCTGTTTCAATTACGAAAAATGGGATTTATTTATATTTTTTCTTTCTTCGGTTTAGTCTTCACCCTGCAGCTTCGATAAATAATGGGGTTCCCTGTTATTTACATTGTTTTCGCTTTCGGAAGCATAAATAAAAGCTGTTTTCGTTCCGCGTCACACTATTCGACTGTTTTGATTTGTTTGGTATTCGATCTTTTTTTTAAAAAAAATTGATCTTTTTTTTTCTCTCTCTCTTTGGCTTTCTCTTGGGTTAGGTTCTGGATTTAAAGAGCGTGGAGGTTTGGAATTGAAAAGAATGAGTATGTAAATACTCGCAGAATGCTTTGAATTATAATTTTTTTATTTTATTTTCGTTTTACTTTCACTGTTGACATTATCAAAACTTCTGTGATTTACTTTTCTTCGTAAAGCTAACCGTTCCCAGAATGCATTTCCGTCTGTGAGAATTTTATATCTATCGAATTTCTTGGAGAGTGGAGGTTATTATTTTTTTTAAATCTTATTTCCCATTCTTACATTTTTAGCGAATTCTTCAGTTTATAAAACCTCGCGTTTTGTTTCTGGATAAAGTAAACTTATTGTTTGGAGAAGGTTGCCATCTAGCGAGGTTTCTTGCCCGCATGGCTTTAAGACGCTTCAAGTATAATGAAGGAAATTTTTTTAACTTTCTGAAAATTGTGTTTACTTTCGGTCTTCGCGTAAAGGCTAATTCTGTTTTACAAAGTTTTTGCTTTTGCTAATATCGCTTTCGTGTTTGCTTTTATACTCTTGTTTGAATACTTTTCGCAGTACTTAATTAAATGTCATTTACTCTATCTACAAGCCTCTAGTCAATCAAATAGTTTATCTTTACAAAGGTGACTTCTACAAATTAAATATTTATATTTAAAAACATTTACTTAAAATTCGTAACAAAATAAATAGATTTTTCTTCCGACTGTATATTTAAGTTAGTTAATTTCTTAATAATAGTTATACTAAATCATTGCTTTAGTAAGCTTAGAAACTCAGCTGCTGCCTTTTTTAAAAAAAAAAAATTGTAGTATATTTTGTAGAATCTGAAATGCGAAATTTCCTTTTAAATATTATATGAAACGATAAGATAGATGATATTATCTTGAAAGGGATTTAGAAGTAAGAAACGAAGTGAAGAAATTAATTTACAGTAAAACCTTGTTTAATGAAAATTTCTCATAATTAAGGATCTGTTTAACGAGTAAATGAAAAAAAAAAGATTAAAATGAAATCTGCTATGCATATTTCAATGTATCATGTCAGAACATCATTTCTTGAACGGTCAAGCACCACGTGCTCGTGCAAGTTAAATTATATTTTTATTCATTTTAACCGTTTCATTGAATTAGTAACTTCAGTATGGCAAACAATAATAAATATTGTTATTATTGTTTAAAAAATGTCAAATTTCCTATTTATTTCAATTCATATAATCACGTGTTCAAAATCACACTTTTCTAGGTTTTATTTACTGTAGTATTTAACTTATTTTTTAAAAAAAATCAGAGCTTTTGAAATACAATGGCAACGCCTTATTAAAAGCTGATTTTTTGAGATTCTCGTGCAGATAATATATTTTTTTTGAATACGAATTCTAATTTTTTTTTAGCCTACGGAATTTTTTTGACGCCAAAAACCTAATCCCCAAAACAACATGATGTTCTGGCATGATAAAAAAATGTTGATAAAAAAACCAAATCCCGATTGTTTACAAAAGGAATGACGAGGAGATATCTTAACTCAACGCATAGAAACCTGTCTGGTATCGGCTATTAGTCTGTGTTTAATATTTATTAGTGTATTGGACTTCTTTTTTTTAAAAAAAAATAAAAGCTGAAGCTATGGGAAAGATTTCGCCGATAGAAGCGGAAAAAACTACATCAGTTATCCTTCCTACCAACGGAATAAGAAAGATGCTGAAGTATGGAAAACTGCTGCATCGCATGTTGACAAGAATCATTCTACTGTTGAAGTAGATATGCAAGCTGTAAATTTGTTTAACGATAATGTTGTGACTCATCTTCGACGAAGTTTAGACTCAAATAAAGGCCTATAAAAATTTTATTGTTAAAAAATCAAATAAAGAAAATTGATAGTTTCTTTTAAATAATGTGAATAAAAAATTACATTATGATAAATGTGAGTACTTTTTTTCGAATAGGTCGCATTATTCTATTTAGCAACAATCCTATAGGTGAAATTGCTTCATATAATGAGTGTTCCACATTACAAGTAAAATTGGCGAACTAAAATATTTTTAATATATGCTTGTAATTTTTGTCGTTGTTTTTGTTTCACTACAATTGTTCCTTTTTTCAATTTTTTTAAAATAATTTTCATTATTCTGTTACATATTCAAACTACACCTAAAATTTTTAAATAAGCATTTGAAGCATATTTAGATATAAAAAAAGGCTTTGAACCCAGTCGGATACCTTTATCGAGATTTCCCTGTAAAATTTAACTGCAATAAAAAATAGAGAGAATTTCTGATGTAAATAAATTGAGTGTTTAAAATTCAATATTTGAAAAGTTTCAAAATTGTATGAAATATAAGAAACTTTAAACTCAAGAATTATATAATTCATCTTAAAACTGTCTTTGAAATAATATTCAGGTACTATTCAAAGAACATTTTGGGTTTTGTTTCTGCTTTCATCGCAAAAGAAATTCTCCATTCTTATTGGGAAAAGCTCAACAATGAAATATGACATGACCACTTCACTCTCTTTCTCTATATAATCATTCAGCCACTCTAAGCATTTGTCGGAACTCAGCACTAATTGTTCGTGTCCTTATCAATGCAAATCATCTGCCTCGACACGAAGCCAGCTAAAAGTAGCTTCTATACCTGGTTATGGTTAGGAAACAGGCATCCTTTGGAATATTCATTAACCCAGTTCTTTGTTCGTATTTACTTTTGCATGTTATTTTCAATTTAATGTGACCTTAATTTTAAATACTAAATGTAAGCAGGTAATTTCTGTTTGATTTTCAGCGCATATCAATGATACATAATAAGTTTTGAAATAAATAGGAATTATTTTTAAATATTTAATAACGTATAATTCAATTGAAAAATAATTTTCCAGTTAATTTTTTTTTCAGATTACATTTAATTGTAATATTCCGTTTCGAGAAACTACTCAATTTCTAGGAAATGAAGTTATTACATGTAGCTTTGGCAAAGTTTAGCATTCATAACTCGCCTATTTTGAACTTTTTATAATCCAGTATAAAAAATTTCAGTTAATTCTAGTATAATATTTCCAGATAAATGAAATTTACTATCGCATAAAAAATATTTTTTCATTATCTATGTAAATCAATAGTGAGCCCTGTAGCTTACGCTGAAATTATCGCATAATATACAAAAACTGTCATTCGCTTTTATTTCGCAGAATTTTTTTATTATTTTCTGTGAATCAGTAATACTATATGCAAACTTCTACACTCAATTACTACAGTTAATATTAAAAAAAAACAATTTTTAAAATCAATTACTACTTAGGTTAATAAAGAAAATATATATTTAGTTAAATATAGTTACTATTTATTAAATAATTATAATTAATATACATATGTATAGAAATATGACAGAGTCATAATATTAAGCGACAAACAGAAAGATAATTTCCTGGTATTTTTCCATATTCTCCTTTCTATACATGGTGTTCGAACTCGCAGACCAAGGGATGGGAATCCAACGCCATACCAATCAGACTATCCCTGCCTAACGATGTAAATAATTGATCAAAAATTATACTAGCATTGACTTTTCAACTCCAGTTGAGGATTTAAAACCAATTGTGGCAATATAAAAGGCGTGATTTTTCTGCATAAGTTGGGGTATGCAATAAATTTTAGAAACTTGAAATGTTTATATTATTTTATATTCTGTATAGAATATTCTATATTATTTTAATTCAAAAGTAATTCAAAATGAATCGGAAAAATCGATTAATTAACAATGTTTGATTTTAAAATCATCAAGCATTAGGAAAAGAAATATGATCATTTAAAATAATAGTCTGTAAACATTGTAAGCCTAACTTCATTGTCGTTGGGTGAAAAAAACTGGATTCGTTACTTATTTGGCTGTGGGGAATAAATTAGTTAATTTTTAAGTAATTAATAAAATATTAATGAATTAATATTTGAAAAAACTGTATTAACATCTAATACCAACGACTACAAGTTTTAAAAAAATTTACTTGAACTTGATTGGATGAATAAACTGTATTTTATTAAAAATTGAAAATTTGTACTATATATATATATATATATATATATATATATATATATATATATATATATATATAAACACTATTTCCATGTAGATAGGATATAATTCCTACGGATAAAATCAAATAAGGCCTATCAAGTATTTCGATATCGTCGTTTTCTATAAGCATTGGAAAAATGTTTCCAGTGAAATAGACCTGAACAGAACATCAGGGTTAAACAAAGCCAATGTTGTGCGTGCCTCATGAAATTGTGCAGTGTCACGCAACAGCACTGTTTCTTTGTTTAATTTTACACGCCCCTTGTTCTTCTCTGCAGTTTGCAGAAGACTTGGTGCTTTGCAATAAGACTGAACATTAATGGTTATATTCTAAACTTCAGATGAGATGGTCGGCATAATGTTTTGAGTATAAATGATTTTATCTCTCTATATTCAAAGAATATAGTGGTTTTAACATTTCCCAATGATAAGATAACCGATTTTTTGGCTCTCGGGTGATGAGTAATTGTCTCATGTCATCGATGTTCGTTTTTGGTTCTTAAGATGAAATGCTGTAACCGTGTTTCATCATCCGTAAGGATAATACATCAGAAATCATTGCCCTTCGTAGCATAACGTTAATAAAAGTGCAAAGAAATATATAAACCTTTATGTTTTGTGATATGCTTCGTCAAGTCCATGCGACGGAGCTATCTTGATCACAATTTGAGACTACTCAGTTGATGATGGACTACAAAGTTTCCAATTTACGAGACTGTGACTCTATAATTGCTGTGGATTTTGTGTCTATCCTTTATATAATAACTGTTGTGTTTGTAATTAGCGTAATTTCTTAGCTGTCAATGTCAGTAATGGCCAAGTCTTTGAAATTCTGGTTTCATTTCATTGTGATTTAATCCGAGGTCCATAGACAAATGATTTTTCTCAATGAATGTTTGTAAAAGTAAAAGGTTTTACCCTTAAAAAGGCACTGTTTTACGCAATTTAGGGTTGGATAGCGTCCGACTGACGTTTCCTTTTTTTTTCTTATACTTATCTTCAAAACCTGATAGATGATAAGAAAATACCACTATATAAAACTATATCATTTCTTTTCCTTCTGTGCTCCCTTCTTTTTGAACCAGATTTCCAACAAGTTAGCTTACTTTTTGAACGTCCTTCATTCCTATTAATTCTTTGATTTTTCTAGGTTTGAAACATCAACCTAACATGTTTTTCAAAATATATTTGAGATACCTAAATTTTTATAATTACCTCACTTTTATTTAATTTTCAATCTAAAATTAGGTTTGCGTGAGTTTATCAAAACAACATTATGGCAGTTAATTAAAAATTCATTAAAATAGCGATGTGTGTTGAATTAGACAAATTGTAAATTTTTCATATCTTATGTGAATATGTAATTAGATACACTGCATTTGATTTGGAAGTTTTAAATTCCAAAGCGTATTTAAGATTTACACAATTATCCTATTATTGATGATATTATCCAGGATAATCATTTAAATATTCATAAGAAGAATTAATTTTAATCCATTTCAATTTAATTTTGTGTTCTTCAATTATTTTTTTTTTTTACTATCTTCTCTAAAGTTTGCTTGCTTGAACCGATTTCAATGCTAAACTTTTTCCACTTTAATGAATTCTTTCTTACTGACTAATCCCGGTTTACTTTCTGTATTATAAACTTGCATTTTCTATTAAACATCTGAAGCCAAATCTCGCTTCGAGTTACTGAGGCTTCAAAAAAGTAAAAAGAGGATATTCCAGTTAATCCTGATTGCTTTCCAATCTTTTTTTCTCCCATGAAGCTTTAAATCTCGGCATTCTTTACGGAACAAATGAGCTGCAAATAAGCTCCAATCAACCCATGAAATCTGAATCCTGCTGCTTAGAAATGGGAAGAAAGAACTGGAGCTAGGGAAAGGGGGCCCCTAGAATGGAATCCCGACAGGGGAAAGCTGTTCATCTAGTCTTTTAAGGACCAAGTGATCGATCTAAATCCACGGGCCCTTTTGGACATCGAGGATTCGGTTAATGCTCATCAGCAAGTTTGTAGCTGCTACACCTCCAGGGACTGTTTCCTGCGTGTTGTACCCAAAAAAGAAGGAAACTTGAGTCGGTTGGAAACCTGGTGGATTCAGATCCTCCCCTTCGGAGTTAATCGTAAATAAGAGAAATTCAAAAGATGAGGTTGCAATAGTTCACGCAACTATACGCCTGTTTTTTGTTATTTGGATTTGGATGTATTTTTGTGTTTGAAGAAAAGTTTATATTTCAGTTTAGTTTGCGAAAAATAAAACCAGTGTTTAAAAAGTAAATGCACGTTTTTATTCGATGCCAAGTTCAAAGTCTTTTTCTAATCAACAATGTTTATGTTTCAAGTTTAATTGAAAGAACGTTAATAAACTATAAATATTTTTGTTATCAGTTTTTTATGTTTATATCTGGAATAATTGGAGTTTGAAAAATAAAAAAAAAAGTCTAAATACATTTATGTCTACAGAGTAAAATCAACTGCAGTTTTATTCAGTTATCAAGCTTCCTACTTTCAAGAGTTTCGGTGACTTTTTTAGTTATTTTGGGGACATTTTGAAATGTTGTTAGACGACGAGGTTGGTCACAGGAACGGCACATTTACGCCACACTAACGGAGGGTGGAGGGTAATATGTTTTTCCCTACCGAGAGCCATATATGTGAAGAATCTGTGGAATTAGATCTCCAATCTCTGACTCTCACGCACCCACAAGAAAATTCTGCTTCAATTTTGCAGGTAAATTTTAAAAAAAATTATGCATGTTATAAATAATAATAAGAAGATATGATTAGACATCAAAAATATGGAATTAGAATAAAGGATTTTTGCACAATCACTAAATCGTCCCGTAATATTGGATACTCAGGAATAAAAAAAAGTAAAGGTAATAATTCTTTCCATTGTTCAACACAATTAATTATGATCATAACATTTTTTCCCACAATAACTGAGAATTAATTAATGAGTCCTTAAAATTTTTCAATGAAATAATTTATTTTATTAATTCTCTGTTTTTCTTGATAATGTATCCGGAAATCTCTTATACGTGACATTTTATTTAAAAATAATCTATATGTTCCTATATGCTATATAATGTATAATATGTTCCTATATGTTATATAATGTATAATATGTTCCTATATGTTATATAATGTAAAATATGTTTCTGTAGGTTATATAATATATATGTTCCTATATGTTATTAATCCTTAATAACCTAAAATAACTTCTTTCGAAGGTCATAAACTAGTCATAAAATTTACAGGTCCCTCTCAATCATAAATTAAAGAAGTTAATGATCCATAAGATTCCATTTTTCTAAAATATTAAAACTAGTGAAAGCACAATTGATTATTGTTTACTAATACGAATAAATGAATCGCCAATTATCACCATACAAATTTACTTTAGAGTACGTTAGATAATGTTCCAGCATCCATCTTAATCTATAACTTTTCATTATGTTTTAGATTTTTGTGAAGTTACTTGTCATTTTCTATCTACAATATTCAGCATAATTTTCATTCATTACAAACAAGTATAATGAATCCTGGAACGATGAATGACGCTATAACTTTTTCCCCTTTGTTTCAACAGCAAAACGATGATGGCAATTTTACCGTCTGATTTCTAAATCAAGTTTATGCAATCAGATTTCTTTTATGAGATTTGAAAAACAAAAAAAATGCTGTTAAATATATTAAACGCTCATAAATAAGATAAATGTAAGATGCCACCATTTTTTAAAATTTTATTAACAAAGCTTTAAATTCAGATTTTAAATATATAACTACTCTCGGTATGATTCTTTGAAAAATGTTCGAAACTGGTTATATTTTTGAATATTTGCACACAAAATATTGAAAAAGTAACTATAAATCCAAAATATGCCAGTTAAGTTAAAAATTCTTTTCAAAAATTGAAGAAAGAGCTGATTTTCGGATCAAAAGAGGTTTAATGTTTTTTTTAATTTAGTTTATTAAATCTAGTTTAAATGTTTATTAAATTATTCGCTTAAAATTCTGCAGATAGCTTAAAAATATATTTTCTATTTCCTGAACTATAATATGGGATGTATTTCTATCCATTTTTTTAGTATTGTGCTTCAACTGATATATAGCACGAAATTTTCAATATTTTTTTACATTGTAAAACAATAAAACAACTATAAAATATTTCTAAATAAATCTAATTTCTAAATAAATATGCTAAATAAATCAATTACTTAGCTTGGAATTTTCATTCAAGAGTTTTAAAATAGATTGAGAAATTACTAAACCAAATTTGAACAAAAAATATGCATTAGAATTTAATTTATATCGTTTTTGTCAGAAAATTCTATCGAATATTAGAATTTAAGAATACACCATCTCGGCGTCCTGACATAGGGGTAGAGCGCCTTCCTCGTGATCTGGGCGTCCCGAGTTTAAACCACGTTTCGTCATGGTTGTTCTTCTCTGTTCTATATGTAAGATGTGAGAATGTACCCTCCACCCCTTGTAAAAAGGGGCTGTACAAACGAATGTGATAAGTGAGTGACAAAAGATGTATGCTACTACAAAAGAAAAGAGTCTGATAAGGTTTAAATCGCTATCTACCTAAGCGAGCTTGTCTATGGTAAGAGCCTTTAGAAACAACAATAATCTAAAAATGGAAAAGTACATAAAAACGTATGCAAATGTAAATATAAAAATCAGGGTAACTTCCCGAAAAATAAACTTAGAAACAGAATTCTAATGGTTTTATTAAGAAACCTCTTAAAACATCAAAAATATTACATTAAAAAATTCATAATTTCGCAAAAAATTGTCTTTTTTATTTAGTTACCTATCTTGCTTGTATTGAATACATTTCAACGTGTTGAACGATTATTATCATTATTGTCTTTATACTTCTGTTTTTGTAATATAAGAAAGAAACATATAGCAATAATGTGTACGCTCCTTGTTTCAGAAGTTATCAAGTTCCATTATAAGAAATATATTTGAGTCCAGAGCATTTCTGGAGGCAGAATCCGCTAGAAAGGAATGATATTATTTTCAGTTATTTCATCTTCCTCTACTTGAAAAATTTTCACAACTGTATAGATGCAACTGTATAGACAACTGTATAGATGCTGTATAGATTAAAATACAATCGATGCATCATCTCATATTCTAACAAAAGAACATCTTTCGTGACTGGTTACGTTTTTAGTGCATTATCATAACAAAATCCTTTTTCCACCACGGCTTATGTCAATATATTAGTTATCATTATCACTACTTTTACTGAAATATTTGTAGTTCATTATAACACAGAATGAAATGAATGTTATAAATATAGTAGTACAGTTATTTTTTTCAACTCGAAAAGTAAATTCTTAAGAGCGAAATGATGTATAAATATAATTAAAATATTTAAAGTGAACATCAAAAATATTTTTCGGTGAAATGACAACTGAAGAGATTGTTGATATATATTCATATTTAAAATATTCATCAGACCTTTCAACTTATTAATTGATTGCTATTAAAAATTCCTATTTAATTCGAATATCTTATGTTTCAATAGAATTTCGTTTATGTTTTATATTAAAGTAAAATTTTGCAATCGAATTTTTATCCCCTTCACGTTGCATTAAATTTTTGAAATGTTCTCATTTGTATATTTTTGATTATTATATTATATTCACAGACCTACAATTTTTTAATTAATTTATTAAATTAAATTTAATTTAATGTTTATATGTTGCAATACTAAGTGAATATTTTTTTAATTCCCAAATTCCAATAATTTTATAAGAATGAATAATAAATTGCAGATTAAAAGGTAGACAATACTTAAAATAAAATATTTTAGTTTTAATGCACAAAAAAAGTGTGCTGTTAAAAAATAATTTTCATTACATTTTATATTGTTATAACTTTCCAGTATGAAATATATATTTTTTTAAAAACTGTTATGATGATATTTTGCAATAATAATTTTTCATGCCGTTTTTCTATTGTTTATAAACATATTCCATATGTATTATAAATAATGATGTTTATTTTTTAATTATTGTTTGCCAGGAACTTACCTTTAAAAGGAATTCATACTTTCCATGTATTTTGAAAATCACTTATGAGCTTTTAGAAAGAATTTTTATTGATATATTTTAAAACTTTTTTTAATATTCAAGTGAGTATTGAATATTAAATAAAAACTTGAATTTAACACATTAACCTAAACGAAAATTTCAATTAAACACTTTTCATGTGTACAATTGCTCTGAATTAACTATTTTCCTTTAAATTATTTCTGAAGTTAAACTATGAACGTAAGGAATAAGTTTTGTGATATTGTCGATACATTAAAAAAATGTACTTGTGAAACGGAGCCATTTACAAAGAGCTATAATTTTAAAGAAAACTGATGGCTAAATTTTAAATTTATTATTGATCAAGTAGTTTCAGCTTGTTTTTAATCAAGTTTTAGCTTTGGTAATAGGTGCACAATTTCAATGAATATAAAACAAATTCTAGGTTTATAAAATTCTAGGAATATAAAATAAATGGGTTTAAAAGATTGCTTTGCGTAGGTCATATTAAATATTTTGAAAGCATGGAGCTTCCAATTTTCTGGAAGCCAAACAAAAAGTAATTACATAAAAATGATCTTAGATAGTACTCCTTAAACTTTGCCGGAGAATGGATATCTCATATTCTAATTGAGCAAACAACTCATGTTGCTAAGTAACTCTGGGAAGCAAGGCTCAATATAAAAACTAAATTTACTTTTTATAATGAAATAGGAATCCTGGGACAGTTTCATCATTCTTCTAGCTTATTTCAATAATTCTACTCTTGCAACATCAGAATCACGTTGCTTTTCAAAAACATGTTGACAATTATTGGATATGCTGCAAAGGTTCTGTGTAGAATCAGAGACGCGAAACGAAAAACCAGCAATCTGAAATGATGCTCATTATTAATTCGCTTATCTGGCCATCTTTCAAGATAATGAAAATAATGAGCGAATGTATTGCATTACTAATGTGATCTTTGTTAAATATATCATATAGTGGATTTTGTTTGACTATTATGTTTCCTCTCATTTAAACCTAGCTGATTTTGAAATTCTTTACAATAACAAATAATTAAAATGCTTTCAAGGTAAAGAGTTTTTGGTATAGAGTTAATAATTTTTTTAAAAATTTTAATCATTTGATTTCAAATCATTTCATCAAATTCTTTTTTTCGTTTACAATTGACAATGGAACTTAAAATTGTTAACAGATTAATGGCAAATTAAGTATCTACACTGAACCGATTAATGTTCTATACTGAATTTCTTTGTAGAACTTGGTCATATTTCAAAATTAATAACGAGTTCCATTTGAAGATCATTATGACACCAATTCGAAATTTTAATTATTTTCTCTACGATCCCTTTTAAATTGAAAACAATGAAAATTCAGAAATATCATTTCGCATAGAATAATAAATATTGGAGTATACAATACTGGGGTCCTTTTGGCATTGGTGTTCTGTTTATATTGACGTATTCAGTTTATTTCGTTTTACGTTGTGTCATAAAAACCCAAGAGGAGTGTAAAATGCTTCGCATTTTGCTTCAGTCCGGAAAATGTTTCCAAAGAAAATGGAACGTTCCATTTGATTTCGTCGCATAACATTTGGCGATTCATTTTTATTTCGGATTCAGTTGGAATCGATTGCTGGCAGTGAAAATTCTCACATTGTTTTTTTTTTCATGGCCAAACATGGATTTCTTTTTTTAATATCATTTTTCTTGTTTACTGCTTAAGATAGCATATATTTTAAGAAATATATAAAATGAATTAATTCAAGCTCGTTGCCTTCTGAATTTTTATGATAACTGATGCATATTAGAAAGTATTTTAGAAATTAGTAAAGTTTTTAGTTTTATTGAAATAATGCTATCTATATACTATATATGAAAAGATGTTTATTCGATATTATATTGGATAGCAAATAAACAAATCAGCATATCTACTGTTGTTAAATATTGAAATAATTGGAAATGTTGAAAAATAACCTTAATCCCCATTTTAATACCATGGTGGAGAATGAAATAATGTGAATAAGTTACTCAAACGGGCATTAGATAAAATACATTCAAAGTTTCTTCATTAAATAATATTCGTAATAATTTTGCTTAAACCGACGGTTTCTGCTAGTATACTAAAGTGATAAAAAAGAATCATAAAATAAATGCAACAGAAAAAAGTATAGTAGCATGTTTAGTATATATTAGTGTTATTAGAATAAACCTGATTGGTAGAGAATGAATAAAAAAATGTCAATCACTGTTTTCTCTCGGTGATTTTTTAATAAGGATAGGCTTATTTAAGCGTTGTTTATATTGAAACGAGAAACAAAAGGGAAAAAAACCATATATGGAGCGACGACCTTATTTACTGATTCAAAATTGAGCTAATAGCTGTTATTTATCATAGTTTAATCTTTTTTTCATTTTTCTGTATTTATTTGTATATGTTTATAAAAATAAATAATAGCAATATACAATTAAATTAACCCTAAAATATTAATAGACATAAGATGGATATATAGGCGTTGATAAATTTAATAATATTTTAAACAATTTTTAAACTTAGTTATTCTAACAATCTTAAATTAGATAGCAAAAAGATTTATTATTATTTATTTTAATCATTATGAGATGTAACTAGATATATATATAGCTACATTTATATATAATTGTTTGTATATAATGACCATATGTCATTACTTAACCCTACAATGCGTGGATTTTAACTTTTTTTACAAAAAATAAAATGTGTTTTAAATAGTTGCATATAATTCAAGAAAATTATTAAAAAAAATATAGTATTATTTTGTGAAATTAAAAATGAACTAAAATGTGCCAAATGGTTACATTATAAATTAAAAAATATCTTAGTGGAACATTTAACATCATAACAATTCTGTAATAAAAATAAGTCTCTTTTTACTAGTATAATTTTTACAAAACCAAAACAAATATTTTAATTGTATTTTTAACTATAGAGGCACTCACACAACAACCTTCCTGGTATTTTCCAAATTTCCAATTAAAAATATAATTCTAGTACAGCTATTATAATTTATTGGTCTCTTCTACAAATTATTTATCAAAAATCATTTTAAAAAAGGATTCCAAAACTTCATTGTTACTCTTTGAAACAGTCATGTGAAATTTATAAATGGATGTGTAATCAAATAGCAACAAGATTCACTGAAATGTTCAAGTTTTTACACTTCATAAAAAAAATCTTCGTTTTTCAAAAATTATTTTGCAAACTGAATGATCAAATAAAATTCAGTATGAAATTTTGATCATACTTTCATTCTTTATTCAAAAGTTTAACAAAATTCAACTCATTTCTGCCAATTCAGCATTAAGTTTCTCTTTTCCTTCTTAACAAAATTAAAGAGGCTAGAGATCTCCTCCAGCTGAAATGAAAGAGACGTTTGTTTCCCAAGCTTCTGTTTTGATTCTGACCTCAATTAAAAGAAGCCGAAATCTTTCACTGTCCCGTCTCCTTCCATTTAAAAGCTTTGCAAACGACCCTAGGCTTCCTATTCATTTTCCAAAAGACTGCTCGAAAAGGCCTCCACACACCATTAGTGCATCGAGGCAGCAGAGATCCTTTGGGACGAGTAATTAGGCACCTATCTCTAACTGAGTCGAACTGGAGAACTGCTCTAAAAGGCGTTATATGACCACTGCATTCCGGTAACATTTATCCTTCTTGAACGTGATCAGGACAATAAGTTATGGTGACGCTGGCCAAATGACCTAGAAAATGATACCAGATTATGGTTGTCTAAGGATATCAGTGGTGAGGTTTCTTTCCTTTGCCAGAAAATGTGTTCAGTTGCGCATTAATGACCTTTACGGTGTTAGGTTGGGAATACATTTCAGTTGAAAAATAAAAGGTTTAATCGGACTATTTGTGGGTATATCTAGATAGAAATCGATTCCTTAGACCTTGGGTTTCTTGTAGATTGCTCTACACATTCCAGATTATGGCTAAGAAAGTTTTAAAAAGTGCTTTTATTTTAGATATGAGTTATGAAAATTTTTATACTGATGTCTGCAAATTACTTAGCATGCTTTCTTTTCTCAATTATGTAGAAGATAATTCCAGGTAATTGATTAACTTAGTAATTTGTATTAAGACGCTTAAATAATAAATGATACACAGTCTACATTATTTAAATTTTTAATTAGGAATATTGAATTTTGGAAGTTGACAAATTTAAATTTAAAGAAATGAATTTGATACTTTACTTGAGATTTCGAAGTAAGAATCGAGAAGTAATCTCTAGATTTATTTATTTTATATAATTTTTAACTTATATAATTTTTAAATATACAAATATACATACATATTACAGTTAAAAAATATATTTATTTTTCAACTGTAAATATACATGGAAAGATGCAAGGTTAGAGAGAATTAACAAAAAAAGCCAAATGAAAGGATATTAGCATAGCAAAACATTGATTTCAATATATTGCTAAAATAATATTTAAGGCAATTTCTTAAAAAAATTAAAGGTGGTAGTTTTATTTCATTGATTTTTGCTTCTTATCCTTCAAGAGCAAACTAAACACCCAAACTTTTATAAATTAAAAAAAAATCCCTGAGACAAAAGTAAACTTTAAATCTGTATTTAATTCAGATTTTGAAAGAAATATGCTAAAAATTATACAAATTCGTTTTTTTATTATTTTAAAAACGTATATTATTTTTCGTAATATAGTTAAATTCATTCTTATGCATTTATATTGTATTATATACAATATAAATGTATTCTTATACATTTATATAGTATATTTTTGACTGTCAAAATCACATGTTAGCCTTCCAAAACAAACCTTAATTTATTCCATTAAAACTGATACTGACATGATATAAATTCCTCTTTTTTTTTCATGAATTCTGAAGATATTCATAAATTATTTTCGAAACTCTCATCCCAAAATCTCAAATCTTCGAAATCACTTTAATTTCTTTTAGATAAATTTTTATAAATCTTTTCTCGATTCTGTTGAGCGATCTCCATTCTTTTCCCAAAAACTACTTTTGTTGCACGGAATAAAAATAATATCACATACTTCAATGAACCAAAATTCAACAAAAAAGGAAATTGGGGAAAAAAGTCTTTAACTGTAATAAGAGTTTTTCTGCCCCAAAAAACTCTCGTGTAGTATCCCCTTATTTAAAAAAAAGATAGATTCAATATTAAAGAAGTGCGGAGGGAAGCTCTCTCTCTAGAAGTCAATTTTAAAAGCTTTTAATCCATGCGATTCCCATACCAAATCAAACGGAATCTTTTAAGAAAGCAAAATAAGTATTGTCTATTATCAACCTTAACTGCCCTTGATTAAGACCGGATTTTCTTTTATTAAAAAAATTATTGAAGTAAGTTAAAAAGACGTATATTTAAGAGAGCGGGCGATTGATGAAAAGAAGTAATCTAAGGAATCCAAATGAAAAGAGCTGCGTGAAGCTTCCGTTGGAACAAGATAAGGAGTTTCGGTATTTTTTTTCTTTCTTTCTTTTTACTTCAATTATATCGTTCTGCTTCTATTATAAGCAGTAAAAAAATCTACTCTGAGAGCTGAAAAACTTAGCAAGAACCTAAAAGTATAAGCCTAGTAAGATAATAATCAAATATCTCTGATGGCCAGGAATTTTGATTATGGTTGAAAAATTTTGATGAAACTTTTGTTAAAAGTTAAGACAAGTGAAACACTGGAGCAGGAGGAGACGATAAATAAACTTTGAGCAATTTTTGATTCTTAAATATGTTTGGATTATGTTACTGAAGAACTAGGAATATATTTGACATTTCTTTGAAAACCTTTTAGCAGTTAACTTTATATACCACTTATTAAGCTTTTGTAACACAAACAGCATCTGTCGTTACAATGGATCAGTATTTTTTTAACTCTTCAAGCCTCTATTTTATATATTATACAAAGAAAATTTAAGTAAAAAAGATGAAATTTTAAATAAGGCTTTGAAGCATCTTATTCAAAACTTTATTAATAGTTACATCTTTTTTTTCTTCACTTCAAGCATTAATGTTGTACCAGAAGGAATTTTAATTTCTGTTAACGAGTTGGTACATAATAGTAACTGGAATCAGATATATGCTAAATCCAAGAAATAGCTTATCAGAGCTAAATGTAGACGTTTTAATCTGCTCCAATTTATATAATAATAAATTCAAAATTTATATAATAAAGATATTAAAATTCAGTTGTTGTTGAAATATATCTTTATCTCTAATTATTTTTACCACGGCATATCTTTTTTATAAAATGAGTTTAATTGATTTTAGGGACTGAGAATAGTTCTATACTAAAATATTTGGTCAGAAAATTAAAAAAAAATATTTAATTTATCGTGTATTGCCATGTATACTGCTGAATAATAAAAGAAAGAATCTTGTAGAAAATATTACTTCTTTTTATAATTGCATTTATATAGAGAAGAATTTTAAAGGGACAATAGAATTGGGTTAAATTGAAAGGCTTAAAAACAATTGATTATAACTTTTATTACTTATGATCTAAAGGATCATTGCATTTATATTATTGTGATTTTATATATAAAGTATAAAAGGAGTTTTGTACTTCTCAGTACAATTTCGGACTTAACATATATGTCCGATCTTTTTTAGATGTAATATATAGGTCAAAGTCTTGTATGCATCAAGAAAAAGTCTATTCTGCTGTTTTGAAAACTATCAAAATTCTATCTACTTTTTTAAAAAGTTCTTTCATCATATTCTTAAACAATGTTCTTTGATAAAGCGATACAATAAAAATAATTGAATTGATAATATTAATATTTTTGGGTAAAAATAATCTATTTTATTGATGATATTAATATTGTTTGATAAAAAGGATTTATTTTATGGAAAAAAATTGTTTATTTAATTTTATTCTTATCAAAACAATAAAATGAATTTACAATAGCATCTTCAGCCTAGATCGATATTTTAGAATTTTGTACCGGCTATTTTTATAACCTAATTTTTTTCTTGCACACTAATCAGTAAATCAAGTATGATACATTTTGCATTATCTATTTTACCAGCATATAATCATCTAATTTATTTTAATTTAAAATAAAATAAAAGTTATAAATAAAATCAGCCGAGAGGAAATTTCATAATTGAATTTTTTATGTATCAAGTTTCAGTTTTTTTCCTTAACCTCAAACAACACGATTCGTATTTTTAAAGGAAAATGAAAATCTCAAATTTTTGAGTAACTTCAAGAGAACAACCTCTTTCTTGCCGTAACATGCAGGGTAAACTGCATGATCATAACAGCTGTGACAACCCTCTTTAGATAAGCGTGGTACAATTTAAACTGCATCACAGACCATGGTACAAACCCTCTTGAAGGAGGTATGTCCTGTCATCGAAGCTTGAGGTAACTGAAGCAAACGCCAGCCGGGATGGCCTAGTTGGTAGAGTGTTGGATTCGTACTCCTTAGGTTACGGGTTCGAAGCTCACCGGCCAAAAGATTTCCCGAGTGTATGGCGACTAGCGCTAGTTAAATCTGTTTGTGGTCTCAAAGTCCTCCATGTCGACAGTAATATCACTGAGGGTACTGGGTCAGAGGTGATCGTTCTCTGTTCCAGGTCTAAATTACGATCTGAGATGAATGAATGAATTTGCATGAATGAAGTCCGTCTCCTAAAAAGGGTTGTGACGTGTGAGTAGCTAAGTCGTACTCCTGGCCCTAGATGGCTCTACTTGTAAAACAAAGAGACCCATTTCTTAGGCTTAAATCATCTGCTGATCGTATCAGCGGGGGCTTGTCCAAGGCAAGATCCATTAGTCACAACAACAACAATACAACACTTTAAACATGAAAACAAAAATCAATCATGATACATAAAGTTTCTTATCCTCATTTTAGGGATGCTTTGACTAAGATCAATTAAACTTATGGTAATGTGAAAGTTATATTATTACAAGAGTTACATTAATAACTAAATACGAGTAAAGCATTTAAAAAACGAATTTGTGCGAGATTTTTTAACTGCATTAACCTAAATTCTGAAATTAATTAAACTAATTGCATTAAAAATCACAGATAAACATTAATAAAAGGCAAGCATAACAAACATTTTATTTAAATATGGCTAAAAACATTAAGCACAACCAACAAAGAGGAGAAGCTAAACTGTAAATCTGAGTCTGTTTTATCTACAGATAAATCCGTTTTAAAGGCAATTTATATCTTGTTTAATCACTTTAACCTAATATGAACTTGAAAATTTGAAAAATCTTTGTTATTGCAAAAGAAATCATTGTAGTTCTCTAGGGCATATTTCTTCTGTGCATTAATCTAATTCTGAAATGAATTAAACCAATTTTATTAAAAATCACAGATAAACAGAAATAAAAGGCAAGCATATCAATTTTTTTTATTTAAATATATCTAAAAACATTAAACACAACCAACAACGTAGAGGATAAGCTAAACTTTAAATTTGAGTTTGTTTTAGGTACAGACAAATCTGTTTTAAAAGCAATTTACATCTTGTTTAATCATTTTAACCTAATCTTAACAAAATGTTTTTTTAATCTGTGATATTGCGAAAGAAATGATTGTTGTTCTCTAGGGCATAGTTCTCCGGTGCTTTAATCTAAATTCTGAAATGAATGAAACTGATTACATTAAAAATCACAGATAAACAGAAATAAAAGGCAAGCATAGCATTTTTTTAATTTAAATATGTCTAAAAGCATTAAGCACAACCAAAAGCTTAGAGGTTAAGCTTAACTTTAAATCTGAATTAGTTTTATCTACAGATAAATCCGTTTTAAAAGCAATTTATATCTTGTTTAATCATTTTAACCTAATCTTGATATTTTTTAAAAAAAATATGTGTTATTGCAAAAGAAATCATTGTTGTTCTCTAGGGCATAGTTCCCCTGTGCTTTAATGTTTTGTGGTTAAAAGTTCTTTCGACGTTGAAAGCAAAACCCTCTGAAAGTTCGTTACAAAAACACGACTTTTTATTTATTTATTGTTTTTGGGTTTTAAATGCGTGAATCTCTTGATGACTTTTGTTTCACGACTGTTGCGTGTGGTAATAGTTTTCAAACTCTAATGTTTTTCCTCTATTCTGTTGCTATTTTTAAAAAAAGGCTTTTAATAATTTTTCCTCGTTTTTTGTTTTGTTTTATACTTGGCCATTAATGATTTGTACGAAAGACAAAAGACTAAAAAAATAATAAATAAATAAGAGCTTTACTGAATTTTTTCGAAACCATGCCTTTTCACAATGTGTATTTATTTTTATGAAAAGTTCCGCAATGCCCAATTCCTTTCTTCACCAAACCATCATCTGTTTTTTTTTTATTTTTATGCTTATTTTCTTTTTAAAAGTAAAATAAGGCAAAAAATCCCTCAAAAAAGTGAAATGCAAGATCAATTTCTTACTGGATTTGTAAGTTTTGAAGGAAAAAAATTCTTCTTTGCTTTTTTGAAGACCTGCAGTGTAATGAAGTCGAGAATTTTAAAAGAAAGTTCTTAATAACTTTTTTTGAACGAAGGAAAACAATGCCTCTAAATTTTGAAAGAAAGAAATTTTCTGGATTTAGTTCTAAAAGAGAAATGCATAAATCTTTATTTAAACAAAGTAATTGAATCAGTTCTAATTTATTTCAATTTTAGTTCGACTATAACTTAATTCAACTAAAACTAAATACTAAATACCTCAAACTAAAATAAGTTTGAGATTTCAGCCACATTATTTTTAATTGAATTTTTTGTTAAAGCATAAAAAGGAAACATGATTGAATTATTTGTACTATCTTTTAAATATGCTTTCATAAATAAATTTTCGCTTGTTCTTACTAGATGCGTTTATACTGTTTAAAAATATTTTTTCACAGAAATTAGAGTTTTTTTAATAGTTGACCTCGTTATAAATTTTCATATTCAGAAAATAAATCCTGAATATAAATCAGTAAATTTAATTTGAAGGAATATTTATAAAATTGGAACATTTTTGTGATTTGATTCTATATTTAGAGATGAATTAATGCAACACAAATCTTCATCAGAAAAAATGACACTTTCCTGATTAACTTTGAAGAAATTCTGTTCAGTAAAATATTTAGACATAATACCTTCCATCAATATTCAAGAAAGAGATCATTCTGACAGCTTAGGGACCAAGGTTTCAATAAACATCATTTCGAGAAGTTTGCATCTCTATTTACATTTGTTAAAAGCCTTTTATGAAACTTTAAAGTGGAAATGTTAACCACTGTTTTATGAGACAAATAAATAATTTGCATACGATTACAAAATAGAGCATTATTTTTTAATATAATTTAACTTGACATACAAATTATGTTTCTATGGATTCAATTCTTATTTAAAAATAATTATTCTGTTGAATTTTATTCGTCATTTAAACTTCTTATTGGTTTTGAGTTTAAAACGAGAGTTTGTCTGGCTTAGTTGCATTAGGTGAAAAAGCTTTAGGCAGATTTAGAACAGACTTTCAAAACAAATTTAGGCGTAGTTTATAAAATTATCTCCTATGTTTCATACTGAAAATTTATTTATCAAATTCATAGCCTTTATATTTTGATATGTATAATGTTTGGGAAATAGTTTCTAGTTTATATAAAGTTATGTTTAAAAAATAAATTTTATTTTTCTCTCATTTTTTTAACACAGAAGTGTAAAGACTTCTTTCAACTTTAAAAAATACCAACTTTTAAATAATGTCACTTCCCAAATGGCTATAGTAAAAACTTTTCTTACATCATTTTAAGCTTCAACTACTGAGCGTATTCATATGGAAATGATATTTTTTTTACAATTTATGTACGTTAGTTTATTTTAAAAGATTTTTCAATGAATAATTACTCTAATTAATTCTGTCTAAAAAGAATATATAACTCAGATTAATAATTATTCTAATTAATTCTAAGCCTAAAATTTAAATAAGAATAGATATATATCAATAATTTGGTTGTTGCATAATTATCAGGCGTTTGTTTGACCTGTTATATTGGAATAAAAATTTACAATGTTTTATAAATTTATGAATGAAAATATTTTTAGGTAATAAAATTGCGTGTCCATAATCATAGACATATTCATCATATTATGCTATACCATTTTGAGAAAGGATGGAAAGCATCGCAATCTGTTCGCAATCTCAAAGAACTTTTCGATGAGGACACAATCAACAAAAGTCGATGCAGGGAATGGTTTCTCCATTACAAATTTGGCGACACTTGCTTAGAAGATAAGCCAGGAGGAGGTTAACCAATGGATTTTGACATCCAGGAACTTTTGGCTGCTGAGGAAGAAGTCCGATTATTTTAAATGATTCTTTTTATTTTCTTAATGTTTGATGCGTTTAAAATTAAACATTGTTAATTAATCGATTTTTCCGATTCATTTTGAAGTACTTTCGAATAAAAATAATACAGAATAAAGAAAATTAGAAATTTCTAATCTCTATTGCGTTAACCCAACCGGCGTAGAAAATTCAGGCCTTTTGCTTTGCCAAAATTGGATTTCAATCCTCAATTGGTGTAGAAAATACAATGCCAGTATAATTTTTGATAAAATATTTATAGTAAGTGTATTTGTTAGGTATGGATAAATTGGTTGGTAAGGCATTGTATTCACATCCCTTGGGCTGCGAGTTCGAACTTACCAGCTGAAGATTCTTCATGTGTGGTGGACATGAAATCTGTCGTGATCGCAAAAATCTCCATGTGGAGAGTAATACCACTGGGGGTACTGGATCAAAGGGGCTAGTTCTCTGTTTAAGAAATTACGATTTTAATTTACGATTGGTGGACGAATGAATGAACTGTATGAATGAAGTCGGCCCCGTAAAATGGTTTTGTGAAGTATGTCAGCTAGAAGTCAGACCTCTGCACTCGGGTCCTCAGGGGCCCATACTCTCAAAAACTACTGCATTCCTCCTTCCATTGTAAAGAGGAAGACAAGAACAACAACAACAATAATTGTTGAACTTGCTTTGAGAAAGTCTATTTGATAACCAAAATTATCAATAGCGTAAGTATTTTATTTCAGTTCATTTTTAAATCAAATACAGATAGAGTTCCACGGAATTCTGCCCTTGGGTGCTCAGGGGTCATACCCTCAGAAACTACTGCACCCCTCCTTCCGTTGTAAAGCGGAAAACGAAAACAACAACTATTGTAATTATTTAATTAAAAGTAGCTAAAATAAAAATTTTCCTAACTACCTAAGAAGGAATTTATTTAAAAAATTGTTTTTATATTACTTGTTCTTCATACAATAATATAAAGGGTTATTATAAATGTATAACTCACTTTTGCAGGACTATTGAAATGAAAAACAAAATATTCCTTGTTAATCTTTAAAAATTTTAGATAACAGGTGAAAAATTAAATTTTCCACAATATTAATTATAAGCACCTCCAAAATGTGAGCGATAACAGAGCGATTCGATAACTCATCCCATACTTTTTCAGCATTTCTGATGGGATTTTTTGACATTCTTAACCGGCTTCTTATCAACATGTATTATGTCTTCATGTCTTAAGTTTATCAATGTTTGTTATTAGAGGAGGAACAAATACCTACTGTTTGATGTAGCACATAAAAAATACCCTTCGATTATCGCCATATTATACGCATAACTGTGCCATTTCAAAACTTCACACCATGCATACAAAAAATAATTATGCGATGAATTATTATTCATCTTCGATATCATAAATATTTTTGGAAAAGGCTCACTTTGATAATTATAATTGTGTGAAATTGAAACTTTTTAACTATTATTTTTATCTGTGATAAAAAGGAAGGTTATATTTAATTTTGTGTCCTTTTAACTGTCATGAAAAGCCCGGATATTTATATATATTTTTCTTGCATTTTTATTAAGTTCCTGCAAATAAAGCGAGTTATTCTGGAAAACAGAATAGTTCAGAATTGATATTATATTTAAGTGAGAAAATATTTTTCTGAAATAAGTCATTCTGAACTTCAAATAAAATGGTTTTTGCACTTTAGCTCATATTTTTTATCCTAAATATTTCTGTATCAGCAAATATTTCAACTCTGGATTTTTCAAAAAAAAAATCATTTTTCTTTCAAAATTAATTTTATTTCTGTAAAGTATTTGATCACGATATATCAGAATGTAATTTTGAAAATAAATATTGCCTTAAACTTTAAACTTTTTCTCATCAAATTAAGTTCCTATTTTGCATTAAATTTCAAAGGTGCTATGCTTGAGTCTTGGGTGTTTACTTTCATTTTTTTCCTAATATAAAATATTTCACGTAAAAAGTTATTAAAGTCTGTTATTTCTTTTTTTTCTTCCTTATTTCTATTTTATAATCTGGAAAGGTTGTTTTTTCAAAAATTAATCTCTCCGGACTATATTCATGGAAGATACTCTGTTAATAAAGTGCTTTCTAAAAAACTTGCTTCTATTTTCTACCTCATTTTTGTAATATACATTTCAGAAAATAATGTAGCGCGGGATAAAAAATAATTCTGCAAAACTTTGTAGAAAATATTTTGAAGTTGCCGAAGAAAGAAATATGTATGGATTTGGAATCTTAGAGAAAAAATGATTTTTTTAATTAAGGAGAAGAAACATTGGGATATTTTTAGATCCTCTGGAATTCGGAATTTTCATACTTTGTTTATTATTCTAAGAAGAGATTAAACTTCAAAAAAATATATCAGACAAATTAATTAAAGAAAGTAGGTAGTATTAAAATATACACGCAATATATATTTTCTGCGATATATGGTAATAAAAACTGTTTTATAAAAATATTTGATGGAAGTTGTTGTGATTGAAAAGGAATTCTAATCGTTTAAGGAATTAATTAATAAAATATATCGACATTTTTTCTGTAATTAATATTGGTAAAATGCTACGCTGGATTTAAGATTTCACTTACCAAAAATTGACATAAAAAGTACACTTTTAAACTAAATGTTATTTGCCAGGTATATATTTATTTAAATGACCAATTTTAAATATCCTACTGCATCAGTCCTTTCAGAATTAATATGACTTTATCCTCGTTTTATAAATTTGTTTTTCTTCAAATTGCTTGTCCTATGAGAAGCTTCTTTGTATTTCTCAAATAAAATTATTTTAGTATGAGCTTAATTTTGTATATTAATATTGAAAGAAATCAACTACTGATTTGTTTTTCGCAAACAACTCGCCTATTTTTCAATTTAAGATTTTGGAGGTTTGAAGTATCATTTGTTTTTGAACAGGATTTTCTTATGTTCTTAAGTCAATTTTAAAATTAATCACTTTTTACTATTCATTTCTATACATAGAAATAATTTTTAAAAAAGAAATGTGTTTTTAATGAAACCTAATTTGTTTTTTATCTAATTATAAATGATAGATAATTGATAAATTAATTAAAGATAAATAAGTAAAATTAAATTTAAAATATCGTTAGAAATTTTGATGTTTAAACATCGGAATTTTTTAAATAGCTTCTAGTCACACTTAGATGAAGCATGTCAAATACGACACATTTATTTACATTTTGTGCCATCAACATCTTACAATAAGGAAAAATACGATACCATTAAACTATAAAATTAGATGTCAAAAGTTAATTATGGTATAAAATAAAATTAATTAGATAGTATAAAATTAGATGACAGGAATTCTATTGGCTTTGGTCAGTTAAATCACATGAATTGCCAATCTAAACTGGTGATAATGTAAATATTTTATTAAATGTTATATTCGATGAATTAAACGAAATTTTGAAGCGTTTAATGTTTTATTCAAATGGAAAAGATTTTCAAACGTAACCCATTATTACAAACATTTAATGGAATTGCATTCATTATAAAAGAAATAATATTAAAAAATATATTAATATTATAGCTATTTTTTTAATAGCTATAACTTCAATCGCCAAAATGTTATTTATTATTGCTGTTTCTGTGCTTACTTTGTATTATAAAGCAGTTCCCAATTTTTTCTTCTTTTAGATTTTAAGAGAGATAATAAAATAAAAAATGTTGTTTAAATCATTCTTTTTAGCTAAACAAATATGATACATAGTTTCAAAAACTGCAAAACTTTAATTTTCTGATGCTTATTGTTTTTACTTTATTAGTAATAGTCTATTATTTGGCTAAATAATGCCCTATAATAATTCTTAATGTTTCTGGTACGTAATGAATTTAATTAAAAATCGATAGCATAGACTCTACATATAGTTTCCTTTTTCTATGTCCTTATCAGGACAAATTTCCTTTTTGGGGATCATTAGTATATTCTTTAACCGGATGCCATTTCGAAATAATGAGTTAATGTAAGCTACCAATACCACCTTTCAGCTGTTCCGGTGTTTTCCCCATTTTCTGCACGCATCGTTATCAAATATTAAGCTTCATACTTTTCCATTAATTGCTATTAATGTTGTATTATTCTGTCAGTTCTTTAGGACATGATTTGGGTTATCAGATCTTTTTATAGGTTTATTGATTAAAAGTGAGTTTTTTATTGCTATTTTTCCATGAGATATCCGTGCAACGTTTCAAAGCATTCCCTTTTTAAAAATAATTTTTAATATCTCTAGAGGAAGTGAGAGAATTCGCTTTAAGGGAAAGTTTTAAATTTTCATTCTATTTATAAATAAATACTTCAAATTGTATTTTTCTCTTTTTTTAAAAAAAAAATCTAAAAACCCAAAAATATTTACATCTATTTGCTTTTTAAAAAAATAAAAACTATTTAAAAATCGATTCGATCCCAAAATGTAGTCAGAGTTTTACTTAGCTACAGTATGGATATGCAACTTGTGCACTGCGGAGACAAAAGTCTTGTGACAAAGTTAATAACTTGTCGGATCTTTTTTTAACCGTAGAAATGTAAAAATTAGGCGTAGCATGAATTCAACAAGTTGTTGCATGCTACATGTAGGAATATCGGGCCTTACTGCTTCTATAGGTGTATGTAATTTCAAAAGTGTAACCGGTGTAGAATTTTGTGCACGAAATGACCTTTCTATTAATGCCCTATCATTATTTTATGGGATTCAAGTCCAGAGATCTAGATAGTCAAATCATCCACCAAAATTGTCTAGAATATTCTCCAAAGGAATTGGAGATACAGTTCACTGACAAAAGGCATGTTTAATATATTCGAAAAAAATACAACTTTTAATTATTTCTGGAGTTTACATAACCATCCCTTTTTGCGATTTTAAAATACGTATTCAAGTTGCATGCGAGATTTCCATTTTAAAATTGACAAGAGCTGGTTTTAACAAATTGTCGAAACTTTTCTTCCAATAAAGTAAAAGATTAATTTGTGTACAACTTTTTTGAGAGGAGAGGGGAATTATATAAAAATATTTATTTTCATTTCATAAATTATTTGCTTTGTCATCACAATTTCTTATGAATAATACTCTAGAAAAATTTATTAAAAGCATACATAAACCAAACAGATAGAAACAAAATAATGCTTCTAAAAATCAAGAAGAAAGAAATTAATCTCTTAGATGTAAGCAAGTCATACAATCTCTTAGATGTAAGCAAGTCATACAATCTCTTTGATGTAAGCAAATCAAGACTCTTCGACCCACCCGTAGGCGCATGGATTTAAACCATAAAGCTGAAAGACCAGACCACCGAAACACTGGCTGGAACTGTGGTTGATTCCTAAGGGTCGTCAACGGCCACGGTACAATCTTTCCCGTTTTAAGTATGTCCCATCATCTATTTGAGGAGCCCACCCCCACCCATTATGTACCCTCAAGAGTGGCGAGATCCAACCACCTTGCCGGAAGCAATTCCTCCTCATTTAGAGGTGCTTCCCCAAGTATCTTAGATGTAAACAAGAAAATAATGTCTAATTCTATATAATACCAATTTATTTATAATCTATATATAATACCAAAAACAGATTAACGCGGCAACTCTGATGCAAATTTATTAAATGCAATCTGAGAAAACCACAAAATTTCATTGTTAATATTAACAAATATATTGCATGTTTAAGTAATCAAAGCTGACAGAGATAGAAAAACACTTGTGTAATGTTAGAGAAATTGTGAGAAATTAGAAACATTATTAATGAAAAGAAAACAAGAGCCTACTACTTTAATGAACAGAAAATATTTCTCTGGATACTATGAAATGGGAATTAAATTTCTTGTAATTTATATCATTTTATTAAAAAAAACATTTTTCCTCGGGTAAAATTTTTAATTCATAGCATGATTTCCTAAAAAAGAATTAAAAAACAATAAAACATTTATTTCTGTTTCCTTAAGGATCAGATGAGAATCATTTATAGACTTTCTGAAATGCTTGATCCAAAATCGTGTCTTCGAGAAGAAAATTCGTACATAAATATCGGATGAATTACGCTTGATCCACGGTTAAATAAAAATCCATAAATAATAAATGACTAAACCAATCTAAAATATTCCCTCTCCTGCCTTTAATTAGAAACTACACTCGGTTTGAAACAAAAGTAATTGTGGATTTATAGGAATGACATCACAATGGAACGGGTCTCATTTAAATAGAATGAACTGGGAAATGTTTCTGAGGAATAACGCATTTATTTATTCGGGAAAATTCGGCTTGGCTCGGGAGATTTCGCAAGACGGATTTCCTCAGGGAAATAGACCGTTTCTCCGAGAAAGTGACGTCACACATTCAATTGTCAACTCTATCTATCTATCGAGATTGTCAGCTCTCTGTTTATAGCCAAAAAGTTTTCCCTTGGCATCGCCGCGTTTGTATTTAATATCTCCAGTTTGCCTGGGTAGACATTTTCCACACTGGTTACACGAAACTGGTAAGTCTCCAGAGAAATCCGACCATTTTGTGACTAGGAACTTTTCGTCGTCATAAGCTGTGGGCGGAATATTTGATTTCCTCGGCCCAATCACCCCTCCGCCTCCTTTTTCTCGTTTGAGTGTGTAACTGAGTGCGAAGTGTCCTGTTTGCGCGGACTTGTCCTTTTCCCCTGACTCTCCCTCATCACCATCTTTCTAGAAGATGTCCTTTGGGAAGACTGGTAATTGTTGCTTCGTCGACTGTCTCCGCATTTTCACGCTTATTAGCTTTCAAGACTCCCTCCCGCCATCCAATCTGTCCCCCCTGGCCTTTTAATCAATATCGGTCGGCAGGCTTCAACCGGACTTTTGATTCCCCCCCAAATCAAATGTGCTTTGCAGGATGGACTTTTGATTACAGTATTTGTTTTCTTCCGCCAAAATTGTGCGGATACCCACCCAATCTCAGCTCATTTTTAAAGCTGCGCAATGATCAACTTTATTGATTTCCGAAGGTATTAAAAGGGCTCCCACATCTAGAACGGCCTCGGCTGTCACGGAACGTGTAGTTATAGTTAACCAAATTAATTTTCCACCAGAGCTGTCTTAATGAAGTTCGCTGTTTAAAGTGTTGGGAAATCGCCTTATAGCTAGTAATTTAATCAATGCCATCCCTCTTAAACTGAGAAAATAAAGCTTGGGACTCCTCCAGAGGTTAATTTCAAAGTTTTACAGCCATTCGTTTGATGAAATAGTAGATTTATACTATGGGAGTTGGCTTTAATAAGCGGAGCTAGAATCTTACATAGTAAATTAGGAAATTGTTTTCTTTAATAACCCGTCTTAAAATACCCACGGGTGTTTAGTTTAAACCGAGCCTTTATTAATTTAAGAGACTTAGCTGCGCGTGGGTTTCAAATTAGAAAGAGAAAATGTAATTATTAATATTTCTCTCATACAACTTTAAGTAAATTTCCGATTTGATCTTTTCGCTTTGAAATTAATTTGAATTGATTTCTAATCCCTTTAAACTCCAAATTTTATACTGAAACTATATTTAAAACTTTTTAGAGGCCTTTTTGTAAAAAGAGATTTTATATTATTTATATATATATATCAATTGAAAGTGGGGTCTTAAAAGAATTAAATTGCGGTTTTTTACAGTGCATATGTATGTGTATCTCCCTTTCCATGTGTATTATAGATAACATATAAAATTTTTCTGACTTCAAAACATAGGGATATATTTGGAATATTTTCTACTATTTTAATTATAACCTTATTTCTAAATTTTGAACCCCATATAGGGTTTTCATTTAAAATATAAACATATTTCTTAAAGAATGTGCCATGATAAGCATAGTAAGTTAAATTAATCCATATAATGTATATCTATATAAACAAAGATTAAACCTCTAGAGATACATTGCGCCATAGATTATTATTAAGAAATATATAGCGCTCAATAAGTTAAGCTAACTTAATCTGTGGAGACCGACAAATTTAACAGACAGACATAAATGGAAGTATTACTGTACTAAATTCATGTAATTTTATCATTCCCCTAAATATCATTTTTGAATAAGACTAGTTTCATAAATTAATTTAGGGTTATTATCAATAGTAAAATTGTTTGGAGTAGCTTAATATTTTTTTATTATTTATTTTATTTAGCCTTTTATTCATTGTTATACTTAAATGCGTAAGTATTTCTATTTAGGAAGAGAAAGTTTTAAAGTGTAATTATTTATATATTTTCCATACAGTTTGAAGAAAACTCATGATTTGATTTTCCTTCAAATTACTCCTATATTTAACATATTTTAGATGAAAAAATTGAATTGTAATAAATTAATGAAATAAAGAAATTTATGATCAGATAAACTTTACGTAATTTAATGATGTTAATAAATAAATATTACATTATTAATACCTAATGATGTTAATAAATAAATATTTCATCATTAATACCTAATGAGGTTAATGAATAAATATTACATTATTAAT
The DNA here is from genome assembly GCA_026289955.1 of Argiope argentata. Lineage (NCBI taxonomy): Eukaryota > Metazoa > Arthropoda > Arachnida > Araneae > Araneidae > Argiope > Argiope argentata. Next base: position 1,203,330 of record JAOUZG010047704.1, on the reverse strand, counting down.
ACTTAATGATGTTAATAAATAAATACTACATTAACATCATTACAATTTCATAAGAAACAAAATTCGATGCTCTTTTAAAATTATAATTTCATAGTTTTCCTAAATTACTAAATGAAGGAATGAATTACAGTGAATTCGTGAAGTAAGTCATTTCCATTGAACTATTGCAAACTTTATGAAGAAGAACTGGTCAAAAATATTTTAAAGAAACAAATTTCTTCTTCAAATAAGGAATGTATATTCATTTTATCGATAATTTTCCGACATCTAATGAAGAAATTAAGTTAGTGATAAAAGAAAGAATAAAGAAATTTACCGCTGGATGAATTTAACGTAATTTAATGATGTTAATAAATAAATCTTATATTATTAATACTTGATGATATTAATAAATAAATCTGACATTATCATTAAAATTTCATAAGAAATAGAATGAGGTGCTCTTTTAAAAGGATAATATCATAGTTTTCAGAAATTACTAATTGAATGAGCGAATTACAGTGAATTTGAGAAGTTTCAAAACTTCCTAAAGCCATCTCCACTCAACTATTGCAACCTTTATGAAGAATAACTGGTCTAAAGCATTTAAAGAAACAAATTTCCCCTACGAATAAGAAATGCAAATTGACTCTATCGACGTTTTCCGCTAAGCCGAGGACCTAAACGTTATTTTATCCTGAAATAATATTTTTATACTGTTTGAAAACATAACCCTGAAAGATAAGAAGGAGCTTCAACTTAATTTCTGCATAAAAAAACAAGTTAAATACAGGAGTAGTTTGACGGAGGATGAATTTCAAAACATTTTCTTTTCTGAATGCTATTGAGTTGATAAAGAAATGTAGTATAGTTCTTGAGCTGCCTGTGCATTTTTTCACTTTTCCTGGAGCATTGAATAATATATTTAGCATACGTTTCGAGTCTTCCCTTTTCGGGATGTGTGGGAATTTCTTCTGTCTGTCGGCACCCCTTGCCGAGTGTTTACTTTATCCCGCTCTAATGGGTAGAGAAAACAGCCGAACTGCCTGATGGCCTAAAGGAATAGAAGGAAAAAAGAACTTAAATATACACTTTTTCAATGGTTGTGGGGGCGTTTATTGTATGAAAGAAAGCTTTCTGGGATCTAGGGGAGGGATAGGGAAATACTTGAAAGAAATCGTTGTCTTTTGAAATGTCTAGTGGGTGGAGGAAGAGTTTTTTTTATATATTTTTAAAAAAAATTTGAAAGAGCACAGCTGATCCAAATAATCTTATTGAAGATGCAATGACTATCGTCAGAGTTTCTTAATGTTACATTTTATTCCTTCCAGTCTCGAGGTGTTAGCATTTTTTTAGCATCGGTTTTTTACTTAGATAAGAGAAAGTTACCTCATTTCCGATTTCCGTAATAGAAGTCAATATTTCTGTAAAGATAAGAAGTTCTAAAAAATTCAATGGAGGAAATAGTTTAGCTGCATAATACATTGTGGAATAAACAAATTCACAATTTTTATTGTTCTATGAAAATATAAATCCAAGTCTAAGAGTCAGTCGGGGTTCAAAATGAATATTCAGCCTTTATCACCACCTTATAAAACTCAAAGCAAATTTGTGTGGGACTTTAAAAATAAAGAACTGAGCACACCTAGCCTTTGTGTTCAAGGCAGACAATATTTATCTGGGATAAGCAAGAGAGGGCATCTTTATTACGAAATATGGGAGGAAGTCTCAAGGTGACCCCTCCAACTTATTATTGTTGGGGTACCATATTTTATTATGCTATCTCAATTACTTACATTTTTCTTATACTACTTAATATTTATCTATCCCACCAAAATAATAAAAATTGAGTAGCATCTCTTTATCCACAAAATTAAGTCTTTTTCAAATATTTTTCATCGTATACTTAAAATATATTTTATCGACCAATCTTGTCCTTTAAAGAGATATGATGCCTCTTTTCATGCAAACTTGAATGGATTATAAGTTATTCTAGTAGTTTCAAATTTCATAGGCAAAAATACATAATTTTTTTTTAATTTTGAAAGCAGGCTTTTAACGTTTATTATGAATATTCAGCAATTCGGTATTCATTTTTCATTTTAATACTCTTGATGCAAGTCAACAAAATTAAAATTTTCATCATGTTTCATCATAATCTCCCCATTTCTAGCATTTGATAATTTTCCATTTTCTCCAAGTATCAAATTTAAAATTGCTCTTAAAATCAATTTACTCGGTGCCTTCTTTTTTCAAAATAAATGATTGCTTTCTATTAATGCTGAAATACCATAATTTATTCCAACAAAAGCAATTACTTAAAAATTACATCAGATTACAAAATATTCGGTTTCACAGTCAGAATAAAATTTAAAACAGCCTCTCTTTCATCTGAAAGCATTACATTTTCGTTTTTCTCGATTTGATTGAACTCCTGCTCCCTAATTTTGATTAAAATCTATTTAATTCGTTTCTGCTCCGTCGTCAGAAGATAAAATAATGTTGGCCACTTATGCGGGATCTTGCTTTATTTCCGAATTTAATCAAAAATTCCTTTACCATTCAAATTCCATTTTACCTTTAAAACATATAAATATCTTGCATAACAACTGTTTCATGTGATAACATTGTTTTCATCAGTGTGTCAAACGATAGCAATTTTCTAATTCTTGATTTTCAATACATTTTTGTTTAGTTGGTTCACTTTCATTTCTTGACAATGATGTCCTGTCACTAGTGTTGGACTGTGGTTTATTTTTACGAACTTAATTACTTCAAAGTTATTCCGAAAATCATTTTTAAAATTAAAATCTAAAATTTTGATTATAGATTCCTTCAATTTCGCAGTACTACACTCCTATTCGTCTCCTTTAGCGATTTCTGTTTAAACTCTATATCATTGAAGCTATCTCTCTTATAAGTGATGATGTCCTATCACTAGTGTTGGGCTGTGGTTTATTTTTGCGAACTTAATTACTTCAAAGTTACTCTGAAATTCATTTTTAAAATTAAAATCTAAAATTTTTACTATAGATTACTTCAATTTCGTAGCACTACACTCCTATTCGTCTCCTTTTTATTTACTTTTTAACGATTTTTATTAAACTCTACATCATTGAAGGTATCTCTATTTTACGTGATGATTGATATCTTATCACTAGTGTTGGGCTGTGGTTTATTTTTGCGAACATAATGACTTCAAAGTTACTCCGAAATTCATTTTTAAAATTAAAATCTAAAATTTTGATTATAGATTCCTTCAATTTTGTAGCACTACTCTCCTATTTACTTTTTAGCGATTTTTATTAAACTCTACATCATTGAAGGTATCTCTCTTTTACGTGATGATGTCATATCACTAGTGTTGGGCTGTGGTTTACTTTTGCGAACTTAATTACTTCAAAGTTACTCCGAAATTCCTTTTTAGAATCAAAATCTAAAATTTTGATTATAGGTTCCTTCAATTTTGCAGTACTACACTCCTATTCGTCTCCATTTTATTTACTTTTTAGCGATTTTGATTAAACTCTACATAATTGAAAGTATCTTCTCTCTTTGGGGGAAATGACGGGCTTTTAATCACTTGTATAAGATAGTACTTTATTTTGGTAATCTCAATATTTATATTACTGTCGTAAAACTGAATTTACATTATAATTACTGGCATCTTTAAAAGCAAATAATCCCATTAGATGTGCGCTTAGAAAGCTTTTTGTGAAATGAAGCATAGCTTGTAACAAATTTCCCCCGCTTTGGGACGCAGTTTTTGTTGACGATTAACGAGCTTTTTGTGTTCGTGCCACGGAAGATTGATGCCCTGCTTGTATTAATCCGGGACAAAAAGGTGCTAAAAGCGGTGTAAAATGGTTTCTTAGACGCAGCCTTAAAATAGTGGTTTGTTTAAAAAAATCTTTCAAAAGTCAATTTTGCAATTCTTTTTCTATGCGAAAATTGCGTGAGCAACGTTCCTAAATGGACGACAGATAATTAGTTATTACCACGTTTCATAATTACTATTCAGGGTTGAAGTTTCTTTAGATAATTTTATAGATGACTTGAATTTAGATTTTTATTCGAAATTTGTTTTAAATTTGTAACACCTTTTGAGGTTAAGACACTATGACAGGATAATTATATACTTAAAATCCTTCTTCTTTATAAACCGGAATAACGTAAATTCACAGTTTTATATAAAGCAAATGTGCTCTATATAATTTAATTTTTTATAAAATGTTAAAAACCAAAATTAAAATTTTATATTTAAATGAATTTAAAATTTATCTTACTTTAGAAGTAACAGATGATTTTAACTTGGAATTTAGGTTTAAATGTGACAAATCTTTTCCTTGGTGCAATTTCAGCCGTTACTATCAAAGGTACACCTGATATTAAACTTGAAATAACTCACTTCTAAAGTAAGCAAAACAAAACGAACAAAAACGCAGAATAATAAATTATAGAAGAACTGACTTTAGTAAAATATAGAACTGAAAATTACAGAAACTAAGTATTTGCTTGTTTCTGAAATTTCATATACTTTTATAATCATAAGATATGGTGCTTCATTTAGGCCTTAATTTCGGTGATTTTAACGATTTTAGATGATACTTAAAATGATGATCGTCATGGTGAACACATTGTAACTAAATTTGTCAAAAATACACTAAATATATGATTTATTTGAAAAACTACCCCTGGTAGCAAATTTTTGAACTATTTTTTATTTGCGCAATCAAATTCGCATCCCTTTATTATGTCCTATACAAAATTTCTTTACTATTAGAACAAGAGTTTAGTCTGTAGACAACTTTAAAGTAAGATCGTTTAAATATGTTCTCCATATATATATATATCTATATCTATCTATCTATATCTATATATCTATATCTATATCTATATCTATATCTATATCTATATATATATATATATATATATATATATATATATATATATATATATAATATAACTTGTTAAAATTTTCAATCGTTAATAAAACTTTTTCCCTACACTCAAATTCAAATACAGATTTTTTTTAACTTGTAATGGATGGCACTTGGTGTTAATACAGTTTTTTTTTTCAAATATTAAATCATTAATAAAATTTAATTAATCTGTAAACCTTTAGAGTTTTAGCAATTTTTAATAAAAATTGAAATCAACAGGCAGTAGCTCAATCTGTAAAATGCAAAGACTTCAGTATTTTTCACGTAAAAATCAAGAAGGCGAATTCAATTTTGATGATAAACAATATTTTTTGATAGATAAATTATTCATATTAATTGTAATTTTTTAATATAAAATTACTAAAAAAATCTTTGTTGACCTAATTAGGAATTGAATTCCTTTTTTATATTACTTGTTACCCATTCATTTGTGAAAATATAAAACTATATTTCAATATCAAATAATTTTGCTCGCTGTTTTTATTTATTTTTGAATATTCGCCTGATTTTCTTAAAAAAAGATTAAAACGAAATGGAGTAGAGAGTTTTAAAATACCACTTTATAAATCATCATCACCTTTACATCATAAAAGCTCACTACTATGACCTGGCAACTGTTAATTTAATGAGATAAAAAATAATGTAATAGACATAAACACTTATAAAGTAAAAAAAATCTCCAACTCATTTCCAAGAAAAAATAGACTCCTATATGACATTTAACATGTGGTTCTATGTGAAAACAAAAGATTCATTTATTCACTTTAAAGGGTGACGCCCTAATTTATTAGGACAGAACAGATATTTATTAACCAGACATTGTAATATATCATTGCACGAGTTAATTAAGTTGATAAATTTGGGTTGAAAACCATTGATGAATTAATTCCCGAATTTGTGTAAGTGGAACACGTTGCTTACAATGAATATCAATATTCTAACATAAATTTCTGCTCAAAATAACACATGAAAATGCATTAAGAGCAACAATTAGATAGTGAAAGTTAAAAACAAAGAGCAGTAATTTCTTTAAGGCATATAAATTAAAAAATTGCAGTTCAGATGCCTCCTTTAAGAAAAAGCTTAAAGCAATGCAATAAAGGCAATCTTTAGTTAGTTTTGCAAATCGTTATAGAATATTTCTATGTATCTATGCTTGTATACTAATTCTATAAACAATATATATTTTTGTTGTTTCTAATGTCAATTGTCACAGATAATTCATGCTTTTTAGAAGCTACTAGCGCGTCACAACCCTTTTTATATGACGGATTTCATTCAAGCATTTTCAATCACTCAACCACAGATGGTAATTTAAACCCGAATCAGAAAACGATCCCCTCTGAATCAGCACCCCGAGTGGTCTTACTCTCAACAGAGAGGACTTTGTGAGCCCTACAGATTTATACGTGCACCAGCCACCACACACACGGAGAGTCTTCGGTTGGTGGTATTAGAACTAGAGGCTAAGGAATGTGAATCCAACGCCTTAGCAACCAGGCTATCATATGTTTATATATATAATACGCTTCTTGTATATATATATATATATATATATAAAGAAATCAATTGTTTTTTAGAAATGAACAAAAGCATATAATAAATATTTTCAAATTAATGTTAGATTTTTGAAGTAACCATTAAAATAAGAAATCAATTGTGTAAAATTAAAAAGTCAACCCAGAAAAGATATCTCTATTCATTTAATTTTCGATGCGATATCTTTTGAGAATTGTGTTTATTTTCATCATTAATCTAAAATATTAATTGAACAAATTGGATGCAATTTTAAATTACTAATTAATCTCAAGCAAAATATTAAATGTCATTTCTTGACATTAATTAGGCATTTGAATCTTAAGCACTGAAACTTGAGTATCATCATTGCTTTTATATCCTGATTATCGCTAATAAACCTGTTCCTATATTTAAGAATAAACAATTACTTACGAGAACTCACAAAAGATATCTTCTTCGTGCATGTATATGCTAAGTATAAATGGAAATCGATAACGAGTTTGAATTTTCAAAACTCTCTTATGTTTATAAAATATTTGCCATTTTTCAAGCTTTTTAAATTTTTTAAATCTTGTTTTATTAATTCCATAAATTAATTTAGCACTTTTGATCTCAATTTTAACCTCAGTAGAGATATTGTGGTGATTTTTAATTTCTTAATACTCAGCTATACAAACATATCTAAGCACAGAGAATAACTAGTCAATATTTTTTTAATAATTCACCTAAGTAAATAGTGCACCATAACAAGGGCGAATCTGATTGCGTTGTTTTTATAAGGAATATCTTTAAACATATAACAATAATTAGATCTGCAATCATGAGATCCAGCATAGAATACTCCATTGGGACTCTATAATGATAGGAAATGAAAGGCGAAAAAACCTTATAATAAGGTTAACGTTTCCCAAATGGATCGACTGGTTATAATGCAAAATAAAAGAAACATACTTAATATATTTATTTTAGCGAATGTGGCATAGATAATAATATCTTAGTGTAATAAGACTATATAAAATTAACCTAATGCCCCAGATTAAAATATTAATTAAGTGCTAAAACAAATTGCATATTAGTCCTTTGTTTTTAGTTAATTACACACTCAAAAATAGCCACAAATATATAAAGAATAAATTTCATGCAGATTCTTCTTTCTTGTTTTAAATATAAGTATTTAGTTAATTAAGAGTTTTATAAAATATCCCAAAAATAGATTAATAAAATCTGAAAACATCCCAATTCGAACTTCTCAGGATATTAAAATAAAATGCTTAAAATATACATTAGTTAATTTTAAAAGGCTTGCGTTTCTTATCTGAATCTTCTGAGCAGGAAAACAAAAGAGTGAAACAGGGGTGCAAGAACATTTCTAGTCACATCTTACTATGAGTCATCATTGGTAATCATCATTGGTCAGTGCATAAGTATAGAACGTGGGATAACACATTTATTAATGGGTATATTCATCGTTTGGATGGCACCAAATGTCTAATCTATTTCTTGCCTACTCCCAAGTTCACCATTCAGGTAACTCTATTAACAGTGTAAAGAAAAATCATCATTATAATTTTGGGAGTCAGAATACCTATTACTTTTTCACCGATAAAGTGATTTGATAATTCACCTGAGTATTACCACTCATTTACGTCTTTTACTATACTGACCACTTCCAATAGCATACACGCTGGCTAAAGAGTCACCACCGTTCTCTATCTCACCAAAGGGAGCCTCACGAAAGAGGTACTTGTCCCTATTAAATGCGCATTGGGAGGGGGTCAGTTCTGGATTCTTCATAAATCTGATCTCTTCGGTACGTTGGCTCATTGTTCCTTGGAAAAATCGCCCATGAGGACTCTCTGCATCATCTGGGCATGGGGGGGGGAGTGAGATCGGGGGCCAACTTAAGATGTCCAATTAAGTCGGAAAGCCAGGAGTTTTCTCACATTTTCCAACTATAAATCCTCGTTTTTCTCAACCTCTCCTCTCATCTTTATTATTGAGTTTACCCTTTTATGTTTGCACACGACTCTTTTCTGATCATCACACCAACTTCCTCCACTTTCATTATAACATTTATATTTTAGTAGCAATAACGGTATTGTTGTAATCCTATAAAGGAGCCTGAGTCTTGCTTCTTTATCTGCCGTCTTCCCCCTGGAGGCCAAAAATTTCCCTGAGGAGTGGGGTCAAACGTTCTCACGCAACTGCGATCTGTGAAGATTTTAGAAACTGGTGCCTTGGTCTAGGGGTAACGCATCCTCCATGTTATCAACCACCCTCTTCCAAAAACATTTTTTCAGCCGTGTGAATCAAGAAGGATATAACCAATTGTTCGGCATAAGAAAACCTATAATTTTTTAGGGAAAGGAGTGTCTCAAAATTTGGTCAGCAATTCAGAAACGATAGATTGTCGATTGCTTTCAAAATTTAAAGGCATATGCCTAATTAAAATCGAAATACATAATCTGAAGAGAATTAAAAATAATATAAAATGCATATTATGCACACACACGCACACACACACGCACACACACACACACACACACACACACACACACACACACACACACAC
>JAOUZG010047704.1:1164918-1178345 GCA_026289955.1 Argiope argentata | reverse complement strand
TATATAAAATCTAATAAAACAAAAGACATCGTGTTAATCATCATTTTTATGATACCATATAAATATTATTATTAACAAAAATTCAAAATTAAACTTACTGAATAATAATTACATGCTGAATGAACATTTAGATCTGAAGTGGCAAAAAAATTGTTTATGTCAAATATCCATTAATTTTCAAAACTTCTAAATATTTGTTCAATTTTTGAGACATCATGTATAAATTTGTTAAAAAGGGCTTGAAAGTTCCCATTTACGCATTTTCTTCATCTTTTCAGACATATATAATCTTTATATACTCTTTTTATTGGCTAAGAATTATTTTGATAAAAAATAGCAAATATACCAAGTTTCTAAAACTAGTTAAAAATAAAATAATTTCTCCTTACTCCAATCAGATACCTAATTCCTTGTAGATTGTTTTGAAAATTTTATTTTAATTTTAAAAAAATTATATGAAATTAACATATAATTAAAATATTTTAATTAATTATTAAATATTTTATATTTAAATCTAAATTAATAATCAAAATATTTTATATTTTAGTCCGTTTTAAAAATTTGATATATTAATTTTTTGTTAAATAATTATTTTCTGCTTTTTAATCATGCGTGAATAAATTTTTTAAATCCATTTTAAACTAACTTCCCAGTGAGATAACCCCATTGACAAAATGTGACTAGTTTATTGAAAAGACTAGAAAGCTAGATTATAAAATCATATAATTTTTTTAAAAAAATAAACAGTAATATTACTAAAAAAAATAACACTAATATTACTATAGTATGGGATATTATCATCTGTAGATATAAATTTTTCGAATAGTTAACAGTGTAATAGCAAGTTAGTACAATAACAATAACAAGATAGTTTAAAAACGATTGCAAATTATGTACCAAACAGACAGACAAAAAACACCTAAAATTATTATATCCTCCAGTTTTGAATTAGGTTTATAGTTTCAAAACTCTAGCTTATCGGGAAGTTATTTTAAAATCGATTGCAAAATATGTACCAAACAGACAGACAAGAAACTTTTAAAATTATTTTATCATCCAGTTTTGAATTAGATTTATAGTTTCAACACTCTAGCTTATCGGGAAGTTAGTTTAAAATCTATTGTAAAATACGCACCAAACAGAGAGATAAGAAAGCAAATTAATAAAAGTATGTTAAAAAAGAAGGTCACAAGATATTTTTGGTGGTACTTAACCCATTTTCTGCCAACCACGAATATACTCGTGGTTGACATCGTGTTACTCATTGCCAGCGCGAATATACTCGTGACACTTTCACTATATTATAACATACAACTTGTCAAACTTATAAACTTTCTATGACCACAAACATAAATATACAAGTGTAAAAACTTGAAAAAAAGCTAAAAATAATTTGTTTTTACAAAAATTCAACTTTATTTAATCCATTCGCTCCAAAGCCTAAATTATATGAGGCTATTCCCATTGCCAACCATGAGTATATTCGTGTTTGATATTTATACATGTAAATGATTATTTATGACAAAATATGTGTATTTATTTTGAAATAATGAAACTTAGATTTAAAAAAAATAACTCTCAAAACAGAAATGGCAATGGGAATAACCTCATACAATTTAAACTTGGCAGTGAGTGGGTTAAAAATGGAACGTTAATCTAAGGAATACGAATATAGAAGGAATTTCTCGTATAGCCCATGAATAGAACTTTTTCAATTTTGTAAACGTCAGCGTCTTTTTAAGTACTTTCATCGTCTCTTCAGACATATAAAATTTTTTTTTGTTTTTTTCTCGTTGAAATGGTAAAAACAGCTAAACGCTTCAAGGTTCACTTACCATTTGCAAAGCTAAGATCGGTCTGTACGGCGGAAAAATATATTTTTTGTCAATTTTTCGCATATTTTTATGGATATGGAAACATTCAATTTATACAGATGTAAAATAGGGTTAGCGCCAAAACGATATTTTGAGTAAAGGATGAACCAATATTTCAAGGCGGCTGAAAATCCAACAGATATTTAAATTTAGATTTGGATCGAATACTTTCGGCTTTGCAGAGGAGTTCTCTGGAAGAAGGGACATATTCCTGCATATCACGTTTGACTGAAAAGCACTTACTTGACAAACAGAATGTGAACAAAAATTCCATTTTGTTCCATCAGATGTCACCAAATTTGATCCATTAAAAATCAACATGATGTGTCGAATAAAAACTTGGTATATTATATTCAATAATATTTGAGACAGTCTGAATTTAGATATGAGATTTCAAGAATTTTTGATTTCTAGAAAGTTTCTAAGAAATATTTTCTATTCTTCAGAAATATATATATATTTGATGTATTCCTATATAGGTGAATTCTTTCTCGAATACTCCAGTTTTTTTTTTTAATAATTATTTTTCCTTTTCTTTGGGGCATTTTTTTAATAATTAATAATGCGGAAACTATGAATCCTTATATCTCTATATTATTATTTCTGAGGATTATTTCCATTTTTAATAATATGATAGATTATGGTCTAAATTTTAGTTTTTAATATTAAAATCTTTTCGGTTTATAAGTAAAAAAAATGAAGAAATTTTGGATGGTGTTCAAATTTTGATTATTGTTGTATCTAATGACACTTGCCATGGACCAGCTCGTTGATGCATCATCGATTTAAGCCGAAATGAGCGTCTCTTGTTAGAAGTAGCACCAATTAGGACCAATAGTGCGACTTAGCTACACACTCATCACACATTCCCCTGCACAGACCCTTTTTACAGGGGGGGGGGTAAATTCACTCCCCTAACAGATAGAAATAGAAAAACAACCTGGACTAAAACCCTGGACACACAGATCGCAGAGAAAACGTTCTACCCCTACACCAGCACGCCGGCTCAAATTTTGGTGAAATGTATAGACTTCAGATTGTTGCTAAATCTCACCTAATTTTTAAATGATATTGTTTTTAATAGCATGCAGAGATAAATATGAAGAATCTCGATCAACATACTAGGAGCCTGAACATGTACTTGTAGATTGATAAAAATGTATATCTAGAAATTCAATAGTTTAGAATTTAATAGTTAATAAAGACGTTTAAAATTGGGAATTCATGAAATAAGCATGTTCTTGGAAGTTTGCTAAACATAAGAATTCATGGCATATTGAAAAGATCGCTGCTATTAAAAATATTTGAGTGGTAATAACTTTAAAATGAAATTTAATTGAATAATAAGTATTAAAATGAAATTTTCGATTTTGACAGTTTAGTAAACGAAAATAACTGTAACCTTTTAAATTTTTTTCTTATTTTTTGTAATTTCAACGCATCGTTAACCTAATTATATCTCCTACAAAATATCCCGAAATTATACTTTAAAAATAATATTTAGCTACTTCAGCCAAATGGAATCACATGAAAATGATTACATCTTAGATCGTATAATGCTTCCCATCAACGTAAAGCCGCATAAAATCTGTTATGGTTTTCGTTCTCCAATTTGGGCATCCATTTTGACAGAATATAAAAATCATGTTATATGGATTCTAACATAGAGCAGAATATATTCAAGTTGACGTTCGCATAAATGCGGATAAAGTTAAGACTATGTAAATTTAGTTTTGTATATAAAATTGATATTCTGTGGGTTTCTTGTAAATATGTACTCTTGGGTTGTATTTGTAAATGCTGATTCTGTAAAACTTTTATATGTTGTATATAATCAAGCTATTTCAGCGAAAAACTAAACGATTAATATTTTTAATGAATTTAAAGAATGCCAATACACAATGTTTTGTTGTTGTTCTCGTATTTCCTTTTACTACGGAAAGAGCGGTGCAGTAGCTTCTGAAGGAATGCACTCCTGAGCACCCGGTGGCAGAAGTCAGACTTCTAGCTCACAAACACTTTTTACGGGGCGGACGTCATTCATGAATTTCATTCAATCATCCACCGATCGTAATTTAGATCTGGAGGGGAGAAGGATCACATCTAACCAAGTACTCTCAGTGATATTACTCCGGCCAATGAGGGCTTTGTGACCCCAACAGATTTAACATGCACCAGCGGCCACAAACCGAGAGTCTTCGGTTGGTGAGTTCGAACTCGTAGCCCAATGGATTCGGATATAACGCCTTAACAATCAAGCTATACCGGCCCACACAATGCTTTTCTATTCTAAATTGGCTTTCTAAGAAAAAAATGCTCCTTACATATGGAACATTTGACCAATGCTGCTGATTAATTTTAAAAAATCTGCTAAAACTTTTAATATTCTTTTTACTAGATGAGACAAATTATAAAATCTATTTGGGGGAATTTAACCTCGAAGAAGTTCGTTACTGTTCTTTGCTCTCATATTACACTTGTTGTTGAGAAATGCAGGTTGAGTGAACACGACCAATTGTAGTTGATTAATTCACATTACCAAAAGTTGAGCATCATTCTTTCTGAATTTCCTCGAATTTTAATATCGTTTGTATTTATTTATCAGCTGTTGTTAAGTACAACGTTTTTCACTGAAATCGTTTTAAATTTAATTCCTACTGCGTTCTTTTAGCTTATTATTATTATTTCTACGGAAATGTATAGAAAGTTCGATGAAACTTTTAATTAAATTCCATTGAGTATTGTTTTCATGTGAACACGAATAAGTCATCTTGGAATTTTCTTTCAATTATATTAAAAAATTATTTTTCATTAGAAAAATAATTGAATCTTCATGGAATTTAATTCCATCCATAAAATTTCTCTCTCTTTTATGAAGCACTAAAAATGTGAATCTTCTAAACTGATTTAAATATATACTCAGATAGTTTTACATTTCATTCGAGTGCTGAATTAAATTTTTGTATTAAAAGATCTTTGCATTGCGCGAAATTGCACATTTAAATTAAAATTGAATATGAATTACACTGTCTGCGACGGATAGAAAATCATTGCTATTGTTTGAAAGCTTTTGAACATATCAAATTTTACATAGAAACCTGATGCAATAAAATCTTTGATTTCTTTAAAGATTTTGAATGCATTATTTTGTGCATTTAAGTGCTTAATTCCTTCAATGTATTTAAATTTTGAATAGTCGAAGGAATATTTTAAGAATGCTTAATCATGTAAATGAATTTTTTATGTAAGACACGGAAATTCAGGATGCTTATTTCATGATTCATTTATAAAAATAAGAATTTTTTATTCAAAATGAAGCAGAAACCGCAACGTTAAATTGAAATTTCAAATGAGATTAATTTTAAGAAAGTGAATAATTATCCTCTACTGCCTATTTTTCCTTTCACTAAACTCCTAAACTTTAATACGTGAATTAGATGTAATTTCGAGAAATGAAAATTGGCAATTAAGTTCTCTCTAAAGAAATTATATACTAAAAAAAGAAAAAAAAAGTAAACTTATTTTTCTGAAATCTATTAAACGGCTATCTTATCTAAATTGATATTCAAATCAATTTCTTGGGTATAATGGAATTTAATAAGATATTAATTATCTCTTTCTTAGCAATGAATGAGTTTTACCTTTAATCCTATTTAATTCGTATATTTGTTAAGAAGTATTTATCTAATTTTTAAAATGAGTTTTTAATATTGATAATATATTATTTATTTTAAATACAAAAAAGTGGAAATCATCGTCTCAGAACTGCTGCTAATTATGTAGTAAAAAATTAACGTGTATTATTGTATATTATAATAAATAATCTTGCAATAGTTGCATTTTGCTACTGTGAAAGAACAGTGATAAAGTAAATCTTAAATATTTTTCAAAATACAACAAATAAATAAAAGAATAGAAGCTGAAAAAATAGTTTCCTGAGAAAAAAAATGTCCATTAACAAAGAAACCTTAAACTAACTGCTCCTACCAGCCAGAAGGAACACAGAAAAATCTCAATAACCGAACCGCCACAGCAGCAACACTAGCGGGAGCAGTGATTGATTGCTAAGGTTCATTACCGGCCACGGTACAACTCTTCCCTTAGAAAGTATGCCCTATCATCAATGTGAAGAACCAGACCTCGACCATTTTGTGTACCCACGAGGATGGAGAGAACCGACTACTCTACCAGATGCAACTCATCTTCAATTACGAGATCAGTAACAAAGAAAGCAAGTGATTAAGAAATATGTAAAAATATTATAGTTCCAGTAAATCTACGTATAAAGGATCTCATATATATTAGCTGTTGGAAAATTAAAAGCGAAAAATTCCTGAAGTTTATTTGAAAAAAGTGAGTAGAAAAGAAAAATGTGACACTATATAACAGTAAAATCATTATAACATCATCATTCCGAAATTCAACAACAACCTTTAACTAACAATTACATTCATATACATCTTCCATTTTTATAATAGTTATTAAAATGCTGTAAATTAATTAAACATATGATAAATATAAATCATTTATCTTCTGATAAGAAAAATTTTGTAGTAGAATTATTCATTTGGTGTTTTTGATGTTTATGGTACTCATAAAGTCCAAAATATTTACTTACTCTGAAAAATTGGTACATAGTAATTAAATTTGCTTTTCAATATTAATAAATGTACCTCTCCAGTTTCAAAATATTTTTAATTCTATCTTTTGCTAAAATAAATTGAAAATTTTTAAGCCAGAATGTATCGAAGAATTTTAAGTACTACCTAGAGGGCTATCTATTTTAATCTAGCTCAGAAAGAAATTGCATTTTTCCATTATTTTCTTCTCTTATAACAATTTTGAAGAAGGGATTTAAGAAGAGTAATTTTTATAATCTTACATGCTACAATAATAAGCTTGTTTGTTTAAATTTGAGCAAAATATTTAAATTTAATAAGGTAGAACGATTTATTTAATTTTATGTTCGTTAGAGATTCCCATATGTTATTTCAGTATTATAGTTAATCTTTTGTTATTTCAATATTAGCAATACGCTGCTTTAATATCGCAAGCATATGTACAAAATACCCACACGCTTTCATATCAGTATATAAGTTTTAATTTGGAAATATTTATCAAAAGATGTTTACGCTAGTTTTTGAAATTATTTAGGATTTTTAAAAGGATATTTCTATAGCTGTATAAGTTTCGTTAGCAAATTTATTGAAGAATACATTTAAATGCATATAAATATTAAAAATAATTTTGCAATTCAATAGGCTTTAAAATACATTTAAATGATAAATAAGCTCGCTAGACAAGGTGAAAGCAAATGAATGAGATTATTTACATCAATTTTTCTTCCCATTGATGGAATGTGATTGCCGGAAAGAAGGCTTCCAGTGATTTTGTATAAACGGCAATCCAAATAGTCTAATTTATGAATTGATGGATTATTTGAAATAAATTACTTATTTCACTGTGGGATGTGAAGTAACGTCTGATCAGTGACAAATTGAATAACATTTAGCTAAGACTTCTCTTGGCTTCTAAATCTCATTTTGTTTGCCTTTTTTGCATATTTTATTGTTTAGTGGTTATAATTATAAAACTTTGAAAATGACTAGGAAGCTGAACTTGTATGAAATGCAAAATATTTAAAATGCTATAGTTTGTTATAGATTCGCAATTTAAATTTACGTAGAGAGTCATATGAGCGTGTAAATTAAAATAAAATCGATTCATTTGAAAAAAAATCATACTGCTAACGATCTGTCACATGGGTACCGTGTCTTTCCCTTGATCTGGGCGTTCTACGCGCAAGTCCCAGTTTGGACATGGTTGTTATTCATTGTTCTATCTGTGAAATGTGTGAATCACCCCCTGTAAAAAGGAGCTGTGCAAACGAATGTGATGCGTGAGTAGCTAAGACGTACTCTTGGTCCTAGTGGCGCTACTTAAAAAACAAGAGCCTCACCCTCGGCTTAAAATCTCTGATTGCGTTAGCGAGCTTGTCCAAGGTAAATGCCATTAGAAGCAACAATAACAACAAATATCATACTTCGGGAAAAATGTTTCATTTAAGCATATTTTAAAAGCATTAAGTATAAGCAAAAGTGTTAGAGCCGGCTTTCTGGCTCAAAGGTAGTGCGTCTTCCTCTTCTTCTGGGAGTCCCGGGTTCGAGTCCCGGTTTGGTCATGGTTGTTCTTCTTTGTGCTATCCATGAGATGTGTGACTGTGCCCCCCCCTGTAAAAAGATGTTGTGCAAGCGAAAGTGTTATGGGTGTGTATCTAAGTCGTACTCTTGGCCCTAGTTGGTACTACTTAGAAAACAAGAGACGCTCATAAGTCTAAAATCTACTGATGCTTTCATCAACGGGGCTTGTCCATTGGGAAGTGCCATAAGTAACAACAACAAAATTATTAGTAATGTGATTTCTAATGCTTTTATTAATTTATTGTACTAAAAGACATAAAAAAAACATAATTTATCAAAAGAAGTGAACGAAATAATTTAAGCAAAATAAACTATTTGCAAAAATACTAGAATCTTCTACACGAGCTCATAATAATTTTTCAGCTATTGATTTATAAAGATAATTTCTTGGAAAATTCCGCATTGTATTTAAGTTTCATTTGAAAGGAAAAAATCTCCAAATGTCATTTTTCAATAAACATTTTAATGCCTTTCGGGATACTGGGAGAAAATATTGCAAATCTTTTTCGACAGACGGTGCTGTTAATTATTCTTTATTCTCTTAACCTCTAATAAATATATCCATCTAATATAAATTAAAGAATTGAGTCGACAATTGGCAGGAAGGTAAAAAGAATAACAGATAAATATTGTTAGTGAGATTAAATGCAAGGTTCAATCGTTTAATAATATGGTATCTGTACCAGTTTCAATTGCAGGAGAAGTGATGCAGCCACAAATAAGGGAATCTCACAAGATTTTAATGGGGTTAACTCCAAATTAACTTAATTCACGGACCATCATGACAATTAATGACAATTAGATGAGCTCAAAATAGCCCTCCTTGCAACTAAGGTTTTGGATCTACCCCTCACATAAGAATACGATTCATCATTGGAGTGAAGGTAAGATGAGTCGACACCATATATATCTTTACGAAGGAAGCAAACCCCGCTTATTTATAAAGAGGGTTTTCATACTTTTACATATTGTGTCATGTGGTTCGATAATATACAACTTGTATCCTTCAATGATTTACATTGCTGCCAGTACTGTGCCTCTAAATGAAACTGTTTATATTTGTTTTACAGAAATCTTTGTGATTTATACAGTGTTAAGGCAATAGAATTCTAATTTTTTGAAATTCAAATTTAGTTTTAACTTGATGGGACATAATTGTGCTTTGAGTTTTAGAGTGTCGTTTTGATAGATTAAAGTTCCATTGTGAAGCTTCAAGAGGACTGTCTAGGGGTAGAATTTTCACTTTTGAGCCGTGATGAGATAAAGAAGATTATACAGAAGCAAGCATCTCTCACTCCAAACTTCTATATGTCCTCGATATGATAGTTCGAAATGTGAATTTTCGAATACCTTGAACTGAGTTTCCAGAAACGCTGTGCTTTAAAATATTTCCAATGTTGAATCATGGCTGAAAATTCAAGAGAAATCAAAAACGTTTCGGGAAATCCTTTAAGGACATCTAGTGTTATTTTAATTAAATAGTGTGTGTCTAGTGTTATTTTAATTAAAGGGCTTTAATTAAATTTTATTGAATTGCTTAATTTATAATAAATACAACACAGAAAAATATATTTACATCAAAGGCTAATAATATGCTTGTATATTTCAAAAATACAAACGCAAATGATTAACAATCTCACTGTTGCACTTTATAGCACATATTATCTGGTATTAAATACGAGAAAGAGATTTAAATATATTATGCAAAAATGATGTTAAAAACTTTTTTCAATTAATATATTTATCTAATTATTTTTATAACAATAAAAATACTCACTTATAATTCAGAACCACCACTGTAATATAATACAAATTTAGAAGAAAGCTCATGTAAGTCCTTACCATAAAAAATCAGTAACACTCCGAAATTATTTCCTTCAAGTCTTATTATTTATTTTTTTGAAGATTACCACTACCACAAATCCATCTTAGGTTTCAAAGGATTACCCCATTGAAGCGATGTGTGTCGATGCCTTCTTGCATGTCATAACCATTCTTCCCAATTGGACCCCAGAAAACAGGTGAATATTTTCCCATAGCTACACACACAAAAATATCGTGCGCTATTGGAATAAACTTCGGGTTTGATCAATGGTGGGCCATTAGTGGGTGGGAAAACTGGGGTCCACACTGGGGGGATAAAGATTGGAAAAGCAAAATCGGAAAGAATCAAGGGGGAAAGATGATATATGCTATTCCCCGGATATCCAGGATATAAGGCCGTCATCAAGACTGAGAGCTTTCGCTGTTTTGAAATAGGGGACCGATGGCACCGAGGGGGGTTTAATCTGAAAGCATTGTGCTAGTTTTTCGATCTCGAGATGTACATTATATTTCTTTGAGGCTTCTGCTAAGTCCAAGTGGTATTTGTGAAATGGGATTCTTGCCGCGTAGGAGCATCCTTGAAGAGCTTAGCTTAGTACTTTTGATGGTTTTAGTGTCATTACATTATGGCTTCGCACTGTGTTTTCTTTAGTATTATTTTTCTGTATTATTGGTTTTGTTAGCTTCTTTGAGGTCCCTATGATTTGGAAAATAGGAGAAAGCCTACAAATCCTGTAGGTGGTAATGCTTAGCATTCTCGGTACATTTGAACCTTAGTTACATGCATAATTATTTTTCAGGAGCTCATACTAGTTAATAAACATCATTTCATCTATATAGCGATGAATAAAGCTAAGAGCACTAGTGGGGAATATTAAAAGTTTAATTTTGTAATTCACACAAGCTTTTAAGGAGTTTTTAATTAGATACAGAGAAAAATATTTTTAATTATGATGTCCAATAAATAAAGCCAAAGGAAAGTCGTAAGGTAATTGAAAAAGTTTTATTTTTCATTGTTTTCTTATTTTTTTAATTTTCATATTATTTCAGACTTTTACTTTTATTTTTTTAGACTTTAAGAACTTCTATTATTGAAGAAAATAGTTCCTTATAAGAAATTGAATGTACTTATTTAGAATACATTTGATTCTTTTTTTATACGGAGCTGGTTATGCATTTCTTCTATACATAATTTTTATATAGTTCTTACAATGTTATACATATTAGTTTAACTTAGCATTAAAATGTGTATTAAAGGTAACTGAAATTATGATATCAATAAACTTTTTTTAAAACCTGTAAGACTTAAAAAATGGATTAAAACTTATTTTTCATGATGCATTGATGCCGGTGTCCCGGCACAGACAAAACGCGTCTGTCTCGTTGTCTGGGCGTCCCGGTTAGAACATAGTTGTTCTTCTGTGTACTATCTATGAGTTGTGTGAATGTTCCCCCCTGTAAAAAGGGGCTGATCAAGTGTGTATTAGTGTCATCTTCATATGAGCAAGAAGTCATATTTCTGCCCATGGTTGCTCAGGGCTCCATACCTTCAGAAGCTACTGCAACCCCTCTTTCGATTATAAATAGAACACGAGATTATCATCATCAATGTTGCTTTGATAAAAAAAAAACAGCACAAAACTACTGGGAAACTCAGTTTAATAATTATAATCCAAATTATTGATTTGAAAACATATGTACTGTCGATTATTATCATTTCAAATCTATAATAATTAACGATTGGTTTTTTATAAAATCTATAAATCAATTTCATAAGTTATCTAAATCTTCCTTACAAAAATATATTAAGCTACGGTGCTCAAAAAAACTGAATAATTTTAATAGGATCTTTCTAGGATACCATAGAAGTTACATTTATCTCACGAAATTTTATGGCTTTTTTACAAATTGAAATAGAATATATTACAGTTTTTTACAACAATGAATTCTGGTACCATCTCAATCTCTAAATATATCATTGGAAGTGTCCTTGATTGGGTCAAAAAGAAAATATTATCTGTTTCTTAAGAAATCGAGATATATTTCTTTATCTTTCACAAACAAAAATAGTAAACTCAAGTTGGTATCTAAACGTTTCAATTTTCTTATTGTTCTGTATTAAATAGTGGGCTCCAGCTAAAAGATAAAAAGTACAATTACTCGGGTAGGAGCATCCACTGAAGATATTTTAGAAAAAGGAGACATTCTTGGAAAACGATCGAGACAAAGAAAAGCTAAAAAAATAAATCGATCTTCATCTTTCGATGTTTTCTGAAGGGTGAAGATGCTTTTAATCGTGATATTAGAGATGTAAGCGCCCTGTCTGGGAGGCATTCGGAGAAAAAAAAGATCACACGTGTTTCACTTTTATTTTTTAAAATCTTTTTATGACATCAATAGCACGTCAAACCATACTCAGTCTTTTACTTTCCGTCAAGATGTCCTAACATCGGGGGAGATCAAAAATCGTCTTTCAGACAAAATGAATGGAAAATGTTTCATTTTTCTATATCTAATCCGTAAGAGATGAAATGTTTGTTTTTAAAAAGTCACCGTCTCTTTCTTATTGAAAAAAAATCTCTTATTAAAATTTTTCCATGCGTGTTTTCATTTTCTTTGATGTTGGAATAAACAAACTTTTGTTACGAATTCTTTTGTATTGAGAATGAGAACGTTGTTTTTGACAATTATTACACGGACGATTGTATGTCTTAAGTAAACAAACTTATTTAGCCTAAAACAAAACTCATTCTCATGTTTTAGCTTCAAGTTTTAAAGGTTCTGAAAAGTTCTCTAATTGCTAGTTGATATTCTGCAGATAAAATTTTTATGTTCTTGCTGAGATCTTCCTATTTATACGCTAGCTTAGTTTATTATAGATGTATATATTTATTTTGATTAGTAACAAAAATAGTAGTCACCTTAAATTCAAATATTACATAGATTCTAGGTTAGATTTACTTTGTGAGATATTAAAAAAAATTATTTCACTCTTTATTGCAGTGTGAATTGTGTTCAATCTTTGAGTAAATTCCATTTGCTTATCGTAAAAGTGAACTTATCGTATAATGTCTCACAAAAGTGTATCGTAAAATGTCCCCAAAAATGATTTACTTTTTATTGGAGTGTGAAATGAATATGCATGACTTCTATCTTTGAATAATTCCAGTTGCGAATAAATTGAATTTTAATAAAGTAATTTCACATTATCCCTTCCTAAATCATTATCTGGTGATAACTCACGTAACAAAATAAATGTTATGGAAAATTAGATGAGAACTATATACCTACACTTAAAGCTCCCAAATATAAAATTTTCAACCGTTTTCCTATATGACATGAACACTCAGAAGATGGTGCTTACAGTTGCGGCTCGAGTTCATCATTTTCTTATCGTAAAAGGGAACTTATCGTTTCAAACTTTTCTTATTGTTTAATGTCTCACAAGACTTTATGATAAGCCTAATGAAACTGAATAGCCCTATATATATATATATATATATATATATATCCCTAACATTAGTTCATA
>JAOUZG010047704.1:1101745-1159918 GCA_026289955.1 Argiope argentata | reverse complement strand
ATAAGTATGGATGAGGGTTATTTACATTTGAGATTGATTTCGGAAAACGTTTAAAAGAAACTAAACTCTTCGGCATGAAATGGGCAAGTTCATGTTTTAAAACCAAAAACGTTCGTTTGGAGACCGAATACTTATTCACCAGAATAGAGTAATCCCTGTTTAAATAACAGCTTAATTTATCGGTAATGGATGTTTTAAGTGTAAAACCTTTGCAATGGAAAAATAGGTTTTCTTTAATTATCGTTAAGAAACAATTATTAGTGTTAGCCTTATTATAACAAATAAACCGGTTTGGGGTAATTTGCTGCTTTTAATTGATGAAAATAATAGGCAATCACGGACAGGTCGATGGAAGTTAGTTCTTAAAAAGAAGATCCTGTTATAAGTATGGATGAGTTTTATTTACATTTTTGATTGATTTCGGAAACATTTAAAAGAAAGGAAACTCATCGGCATGTTTATGTTTGAAAACCAAACATTTTGGGTAACGGTAGATTTGTTGATTGAAGTCACAGGAATTATGTTAATCAATTAATGTTTGAGTTAATTTTCATGTCATATTGGGTTGTCTTAAAAGATTAAGCTATTAACGAGGTTTTAAGGTCAACTTGACACTGTTGGATAAAGTTAATTGCCTATTATCGTCATTTTAGAAGAATATTTCTATAAAAGCTAATTCTTTTTTATCATGGTGTGGCCGAGTGCAATAAAAATGACGCGGAGTTCGAAGTATTTTAGCGATATCTTTGAGACTGTCCCAAACTGTCTTGCAATCTTATAAAAAGTGGATCTAAATAGCTTATTTGCTGAAAAAAACCAATCAAATGTTTAAAAAATATTCTTAATCGTTTAAGAATCAGACTGGAATAGTATAGTGTGGTGCTTTTGAGAATGAAGATTAATATCCTTAGCATTGATTAGAATTGTCAGAGTTAATTTACATGCAAGGTGTTACTAAGGAAGATAAATCTGATTTTACAAAACTCTTAAATATTCAGAAATAAATCATAAATTTCTCAAAATCAAAAAATATTCTCAACTTGAAGGAAAATATATTTAACTTGTTGTCAGAAAATTGAATTAAAATCCCCGAGATGAATGTTATAACTGTATAATAAAATATTCTTGTTGTACTGATATCAACAAGAAAGACTTGAAAACAAAATGTATGAAAAGAAATTTTGTGTATTTTAAAATTAATACTGTCATTTACAAATATTTAAATGCAATTTTTAATTAATTAATTCAATTAAGAAAATATTAACATTTCTGAATCAGTATTTTTAAATGTAATATTTAATGGAATTTTAATGAGACTCTAAAAAATTGCAGAGTAAACAAATGTAAATTAATTTTTGTCCTTTTTTAGTTGTTGTTTCTTATGGCATTTCCCGAGGACAAGCTCGCAGAGTTAGTCAGCGATTTAAGCCTAATCAGCGTCTCTTGTTTTGTAGTAGCGCCAACTAGAGCCAAGAGTACAACTTTTGCTAGTCACTCATTACATTTGCTTGTAAAGCCTCTTTTTACAGGGAGGCACATTCACACACCTCACAGATAGAACACAGAAGAACAACCTTGCCCAAATCGGGATTCGAACCCGGAATATCCAGATCACGGGGAAGAGGCACATTCCCTATGCCAAGTCGCCGGCTGTCCTTCTTTTACATCGACTAACTAATCTTATCGTATTGAATTCATTCGTAAATTCGAATAATTTTGTAATTTGATTTTTTTCTAAGTTATTCAATCAATTTATTAATAACGAATAATATTTGTGAATTACGTAAATAAGAAGAAATTAAATTTGAGACTAATTTAACGCTTATTCTTCAGATGCAGAATTTTTATATGGCTATTTAGATGCAACATTTTCAAATATTGCTGAAACTTTTTAGAGATGTATTTATTCGTTCTTTATGCAATACTATTACAATTCAACAACATAAAAGGAAAGAGGTAAACACACTTCATCGCAAAAATCGTTAAATAAAGTAGAAAAATCGACTTTCTTTCAACTTATGTTTTGCTCGGGTTATTCAGCTGGATCCCAGGTTCAAATGCACAAAACAACAAATAAGAACTAAAGGATTTTCTTGATCTTTTCATATAAATTAAGAATACAAGTTTTACAGTCTCATGAATCTAGAAAATTCTTCTTTCTTTAGGAGAATGAAATATGTTTTCTGCTGATTAATTACTCAATCCCTTTATTTTTTTGAAAATATATATAACTAGTTTTCAATTTCCATGCATAAATCCCTTTCCGCTTTTTTATACGTACTACTCACTGGTTTTATTTCCGCTGTGGGAATTTTTTTGCATGCCTTCTTCTTCAACAGACAACGATTAGTTTTGACATTTATTACTTTTAACTACTCAGTTATCTGAGCATACTTGAAATGATAATTACTTCCTCTCCGATCTGCAAATCCTATGCATCAAATTCACTGGTGCGTTAAAGTGATGTTATACAAAGTACAGCAATTCAGCAGGAATAAAAATACATGGAGCTTTCTGGACAATGCTCTGGTGAATTCGTTTCGCAGATGAGTGCTGTACATCTACTTCACGTTTGACGGAATTTCCCTTGTCAATATTTGAATTTAATTTGTTGTACAGCTAATGTAACGCAGCGATACATTTCATTTCAAACCTGAATGTGCAGATTTGTTAAGGTGACAGTTCGGAAGAAGGAAAAGATGTCCTCGTAAGTGTAGTTTCGAGTATCGGATTACTTATGCATCGCAGGTTTGGAGCTAAGGCACGACTTCTTTGATACAAATAAAGCATCGATACGGAGACTGATGTTTTTATGCTCTGTTTGTGCTGCGTGTGGAAACTGAATGGACAGAAATACCAAGTTCGTAATGCAGGTAAGAAGATATTTCTAGGGTAGGGGACATTGCAAGGAAACGTTTCTATTGGGGACGATTTTTTATTAGAAGAAAGCGTTTTATAGCGCTGCAAATATGTTTATCTAAATTATGTTTTTCTTTAAAGACTTTTTCAATTCTTACTATTAGTTCACATTCTCGCTATATATATATATATATATATATATATATATATATATATAATATAAAATTTTCAATCGTTAATAAAATGCAAATAATTTTTTTACTTGTAGTGTATGACATTCGATGTTAATACAGTTTTTTTAAATATTCATTTTTTTAAATTAATTCATTAAAAACTAACTTTCTCGCCTTTTATAATAGTTCTTTATAGTAGCTGTGATTGTTAGGTCGGGATAGCCTGGTTGGTAGGGCGTCGGATTCGAGTCTCTTGTACTGCGAGTTTGAACCTGATCGCAACGTTCTCCCTATCGGGAGTTATTGCACTGGACTACTGATTCAAATGCGGTCGTTATTCGGGTGCTTAGTGGTCCATACCCTCTGAAGATCTCTTTTCATTGTAAAGCGGAACACAAGAGCCAAAATTGTAACTATTTTTTATAAAAAGTAATTAAAATAAAATTTTTCCTAACATCCAAAGTAGGAATTGATTTAAAAAATTGTTTTTTATATTACTTGTTCATAATGTATTGTATTAAATATCTGCTTGGAAAATTTTCTATTTAGAACTTTATTTTGATTATAAATAAGTATATAAGTATAAAAATGATAATCTGAATGACTTGCATACAATATTTATTCCTAATTTTATTCAGAGTCGTTTTTGTTTATAAATAAATGTAAAAATTATAATTTAGAAAACATGCTTAGAAGGTTTTTTTAATTAGAGGGGGATGGGGGTTGGAGAAGGGGAGTATGACCTCAATGCTGTTATCTGTTAAAAGAGTTTGGTTAGTTGATAGCTGATAAAACTGTCAAATGCCTTAGCAGAATCAAAAATAAAGAAAAGGGATTCTATTTAAAGATTGCCCATTTGCAAGTAGTTTGACAAAAAATAAATATTTAATAAATTCAATTTACATCTGATCTTAAAGTAATTAATGTTTAACCACGAAATCTTTTTATTTAATTTCTGAAATGCTTGAAGATTTGGCATTATAACTCTTATCGTCTAATTTTCGTCGATATGTATTAAACCTTTGCACTCGGAGAAGTAATCCGATGCATAATTATTCAATATAGAAGGGCTTTTTTGTTGCTCCAAATTTGTGTATGTTTAAAATTGAATTTCTCCGTCTTTTTTCTATTATGTAGGTATTTTCAATAATCAAAATGGAAAAATGTATAAATAAAACGTCAATATGATGCACCGTCTTGAATGGTGCCCCAAAGGCATCATCGAGTGGAAAGCGTTAAGAATCCTTAACCCTTTGCAGTTTGAAAAGTAATTAGATGCAAAATAATTCACCTAATACAAAGATGTGTTTGTTGCTATGAAAAATAAATATATATAATTCTTTTAAGTTGAATTTCTTTGAAAAATTAATCTACATCTCTTAACCATTATGTAGGCGTTTTTAACTGTTACATTTGAAAAATAAATACATAAAATGTCAAAATGATGCCCAATCTTGAATGTCGAGTCACACTCGACATCGAACGGCAAAGGGTTACTATTTATTTTATAAGTCGTCTTCTCAGCACCTCAAATTACCGGAATTTATTTGCATGCAATTGACCATAAGACGCTTCAGCAGTCAGTAAATCTATCTACTTTACACAGCCATACACTAATGAAGAAAGTCAATACCTATTAATCATTTTGATAAATTCCATTAAAGAAACATGTGCATAAGTGTTCTACTTCCGCAGCACCTGAATATCAACATAGAGAAAATCCGTTTCCCACTGCATCTTATACAGTTACAGGACTATCTACCTATCCTTACTAAAGAGTTCGAATATTTAAATCAATTCCTAAACCAGTCAGGGAAATGCTAAGCATTTACTGCAATATGCAATCATAATTCCAAGTGTTAGGCTTCAGTTAGATTCCGGAATAATTTCCCAAACAACAAAACTTGTTTTAAAGCTTCTCGAATGATGTTGCCTTTCCCATTTGTATCCTTAAGCAATGAATCATTCCATGAAATCATCATTTTCCCGTGGGTCTTTCATTTTCACTGTCTTGTTTCGCCTTCGAACTAAGTGGATGCTTATTATGAGATATATAACCAAGCAATCTAATAAATTTCATGTAATTTATCCTTCGAAATGAAGTTAAAAATTACTTATCCTTACTTAAGTGGATTAAAATTTTATCGTAAGCTGTATCCATTTTACATTCCAAAATGGCATTCTACAGAGATTATTTTTAATCGTTATAAATAAGTCGTTTTAAAAATTCTCATATTTCTTGTATCTATAAATATATTTAATGTGAAATTAAATATACTAAGTTAATTTGAAAAAAAAATTAAGAGTTAATTAGACATAGACAAAATTTGACGCTTATTCCATGATTTTTCTTTTCTTTTGTTCAAAATTTTTATATTAAGGCTAAATATTTTTAATAAATATGCATAAATTTAAAATTAGATAAAATCCCATAAAGGGAAATGTAAATCTCTTCACACGAACAGTTTAGAGGCTTTTTGCACTCGAATAATTAGGGAAATGAATGGATTGCATGTATCTAAAGACGGAATCTCAAATTTTTCAGAATCTTACTACAATTTACATACAGATTTAATCGTTTTATAAAGAATAAAATCTGTTATGTTAAAATCAATTGATTAGAATTTGTGGAAATTCGTATTTAGAAAAAAACATGTAGGGGTTTTTTCATATCCGATTTAAGTTCACCTGGTATCAAATGGCGAACCGTTTTATTTGTAAATATAGATTGATCTGCCAGTCATAAACAAATGATGCGAAATTATATATTAATACTTTAGATTGTTTAAAGTTAACTTAATTTAGCATCACAACTAACAAATTCAATGCCTCCGTTTTAATTTTTTTTATAATTTTTTAATATATTTTTCTTGATTGTTTTTCATTATT
Organism: Argiope argentata; assembly: GCA_026289955.1. Taxonomy (NCBI): domain Eukaryota; kingdom Metazoa; phylum Arthropoda; class Arachnida; order Araneae; family Araneidae; genus Argiope; species Argiope argentata. The sequence continues at coordinate 1,153,997 of JAOUZG010047704.1, read as the reverse complement.
TACTATATAAATGACAGAGAAAATGTTTTTCTCCTAACATTTGTTATTAATTCTTTATTAATTTTACTGTTTCAGAGTTTATTCTTTTAAACATCATAATTTAAAACAAATAAGCAATTGACTTTAAAATATATAGATAATATATAATTAATCAGAAATATTTTATATAACTAAGCTGATCTATAATTAATCAGAAATATTTTATATAATTAATCTGATCTATAATTAGAAATATTTTATATAATTAATCTGATCTATAATGAATCGGAAATATTTCACATAATTAATTTGATCAATAATCAATCAGAAATATTTCATAAAATAAGTAAAAACTTGAAAATAAAAACTTATCTACTGTTATTGTTGGTAGTAGGTTCATAAAAATTTCTAAATTCTTAAAAGCCTTATTTCTGAATAAAATCTTATTAACCACTTAACATACAAATTTATTTAATTTTCTAATTAGATAACTCGTCCTATTTTGGTAATTTATTGTTAATTTGAATTTTTTAAATAATATATGTAGCATTTGGGATACCAAATAGCTTCATATTGATATTTTCGAATTTAAATGCTTAAATATGTGACTAAATTGCAGACTTAAAAGAATTCAGTAATTTGACGCGCGTGGCAGACATACCATTGTATGCGAAGTGGTTAATAATTCTGAAATCATTACATGCTGTATTTGTTTTAATTTTAAATAATAATCAAATTGAAAAAGATTTCTGGATCCATACAATTTATAAAATGCTCAATTTCTCATTTTTAGTGTTTTAAAATATTTTGAGTTGCATAAAAAATATAAAGATATTAATCTATAAAAAAAAATTGTAGCTCTGACAGTATTTTTTATTCTCCTTATTTTGATTCATGATTTCATCATTTACTTGATCCCATAATAATTAAAAATAACTTTCCTTTTAATCATTTCTTCATATTTCAGTTTATATATAATATATTTTAAATATGTTTCAAGTTGCATAAGCTTCCATCTTTTTATTTTAAATGAAAAACTACTTTTCTCTTTAGGAAAACTTATGAATATTGCAATAATCTGTTGTTGTTGTTACTTATGCACTTGCCATAGACAGACCCCCCGCTGATACAGCAGCAGATTTAAGCCGAAAGGAGCGTTTCTTGCTTTTGAAGTAGCACCAACTAGGGCCAAGAGTATAACTTAGCTACACAATCGCCACTCATTTGATTGCTCGTCCCCTTTTTACAAGGGGCACAGTCATATATCTCGCATATAGCGCACAGAAGAACAACCATGCCCAAACCGGGACTCGAACCCGGGTCTCCCAGAACACGAGGAAGACGCGCTACCTGTGTGCCAGAAAGCCGGCTGCAATAATCTAGATAATGAAAAGGAATATAATGTTGAGAGAAATGATAATCGAAAGAGAATATGAATTTCAAAAATTTTAAAGAGTTTTAAGTTACCTTTGATCAACAAGGAGCAAGAGTTATAGTAATAACAGTATAAGTTTTCATTTGATGAATATTTTTAGAGTGATAACTTGTTGATAATTAACCGCTTGAATCTAGAATTAAAAAAACATATTTGAAACATGTTGAACTCAATGGAACATGTAATGCTTATAAGTAAGCAATAATTATATGATTGCGATAACTGAAGTATACGATGTAAACAAAACAATACAAAATAAACAAATTATATTAATCAGCAATAGCGTTACTTTTGTAAATATTATGATTGTTCCATATACTGATTTGAATTCCTTTGTTCGAACGAAGCAAAGATTTTAGTTTTAGATTCATTCTGTGATGATGCTTTTTAACATTTTTTCCATTAATAATTATAAAGAAGATTTTTTGTATTAAAATTCTTCAGTAATAGAAAAAAAATTCCTTATATAATGAAGGCAAAAATTCTGACATAAAATGTTCATAAAAGTTTCAAAAATACATTTCCAATACATTTTAAATGCACTCAAAAATTGTATTTCAAATGCACAAAATAAATGCTGATTTTACCGCTGAAAGGTCACCTCAAGGTCAAAAAAATGAACGAAATGCATAATTCATTTGGCGATGCAATAAAGAAATTTTCAGAATGTAAAAGCTGTCATATTTTTGAATTTAAATTATTTCTTTTTATTTTAGCAAAACAATAAAATCTTACATAAGCTAACTTTTTTCTGCTTATGCAAGATGTGCACATGACATAAAATAGGAAAATTGGAGTTTTAGGATATTTTTCTGAAGGAGTTTCTATTGCATTGAAAAGAAAATAAGCTATATATTTCTAGAAAATATTTTCCAATCCTTCACAGCTAAAAAAAGTAGTTAAATAAAATCTTTTAAGAGAGGTATATCATACGCCTTCGTAAATAAAGTAACATTCTTGATAGAAAATGATTTAAGTTTACGGTCAACAAAAATTCCTTGTTTAAGCGAATGATAACCGACTTTTTTGTTCTAAAAGCAATGCATCTGAATAAAAGAAACTTGGTTTAGATTTTTGCAAATAATAAATGCCATTCTCTTGAAAGTCGTCATTCATAGCAGATAACTTGATTTCGAGTTAGATATTGGAATCCAGATTCGTTATCAAACCCAGATGCCATAAACTCAACCTCCTTCTTGAATCAAGCTTTAAAATGCAGGCTATAAAACCGAATATTGTTTTCTTTCATCGTTTCTGCTTCCTTTCTTCCTGCTTTATAGCTCTAGTCGTTGGAAACAGCAAAAGCTCGTTATTTTTTGATGTGCATATTCCTTTTTAATGATCTGCATTAAGAAATATTGAATTTGCAGAAGTGTAGAATAGGCTGTGCCATTCTTTTTTTATATTTTAAAAACGAATTAGAAAAGTTCTTCTCAGAGAATATTTGAATAGTTTGGTAAATAATAATATGTGCTCCCTTAAGCTCTTTAAAATTACAGATATTATATATTATAGGGTTAAATTCCGAAAAGAAATTTTGTTTGTCGATTAAATATGTTTAGAAAAAGCAAGAAGGATTGAATATTTTTAGAAATATTTTCTAAATAATTGGGCTTAAGTAACACGTTGAGCCACACGTTTCAAATCAATAATTTCTCTTTAAAGCAATTATTATGATAGCAATTAATGAGCGTAATTGCTGCGCATGCGTAGTAGCAGAAAATCGATACTATAGGAAAAGTCAGCACTTAGAGAAGTTTCTACCCTCTGAAAGGGGATACATTTCCCTTTTTCTTATGTTTCTCCTGATGATGATGACGTCGTGTCAGCGTTGCCACAGGAAAGGGGAGGAGAAGTAGTTTCTGAGGGTAAAGACCCTTGAGCACCCGAGGGCAGAAGTCTGACTTCTAGTTCATATGAATAGGCACTCACTTGCCCAATCCCTTTCTAAAGGGGGACTCTTTCACGCACCCCACATATAGAACACAGGGGAAGAACAACCATGCTCGATCCCCGGACGTCCAGATGACGGGGATGACGCGCAACCCCTAAACACAGAAGCAAATTTATGTTTCCCTGAAAATTCAAAACTTTACAGTAATAATGCATTCAATCGTTCAATTTAAATGTTGAGTGCAAATTTAAATAAAATAGTGACTATGTCTGAACTTAGAAAAAGAAAGTTGGTTAGTTTCACAGTACCTGTGCACAGACCATTGTTTATCATTGTTAATATTCATTGATGCCACTTTAAAATAACTGATGAACTTATGAAAAATATAAATAATTTATACTTTTTTTCGGCCAGCTTTCTGGCACAGAAGTAGTAGTTTTCCTCGTGTTCTGGGAGTCCCGGTTTGAGCATGGTTGTTCTTCTGTGTGCTATCTGCGAGATGTGTGACTGTGTTCCCCTGTAAAAAGGGACTCTACAAGCAAATGTGATGAGTTTGTAGCCAAGTCGAACTATTGGGCCTAGTTGCTGCTACTTCAAAAACAAGAGACGCTCCTTTCGGCTTAAATCTGCAGCTGTATCAACGGGGGGGGGATTGTCCATGGCAAGTCCCATAAATAACCAAAACGACGTTTTTTTCGTCTTTTTTACATTTTTTAATGAAATTTAACAAACCAATCAACTTCATTTATAATTATTTTATAATAATTGTATCTCTATAACTCTTAACTATACATTTTCTTTTTTCATTACATCTATGCCTTTCAGCGTGGAACTAAAAAGACATTTAGTTCTCTTTAAACGGTTTAGTACACACATTAGTCCATTATTATTAATCGGTAATTTTGTTGCTTATTATTGTAGTAATCTTGTTTATTAAGCGAATCACTAAATATTTATTCACCTCTAGCAACCATTTATCACAAAATTGCCTTGAAAAATATACTAAAATCTATCCAATGTTGAAAAGAGAACTATTGAAAATATTGTTTCCTTATCCTGAAAACTCCTTATAAGTAATCTACATTTAATCAGAAGTTCCAATAATTCAAAGAATTTCACATTTTATGCTAATTTATTGAAAATAATTTTCAAATTCCTTTCACATGAGACTGCGAGATTACTGAAAGCCTTAACGTAAATATATGATGACATTTAGTCCTCGTGTCCTGTGTGCTGCTTATTAATATCCTTTCTGTCCCTTCATTAATCAAATGCTCCTATACTCCTCTGATTATTCTGAACATCTTTTAGTATCCGAATGTCTCAGGCATGTTCTCTTGTCATTAATCAAGAGCTCGGCCTGCTTATAATAGGGCAGACAACAACATCACTCAATTTAGTTACTTACATCACTGCCTCTTAATCTTTCGGCGCAAAGTTAATAGAAAATAGGTCACCACTGCCGATTAAATTCGGAGCATAAGTCAAAGTCAATGCCATATTGAGTACATTTACACTGTATGCATCTCAAAGATATTAAATAATATCTCACTTTACAAGGGTGTTAAATTATTTGACTTCGGCTACTGCCGGACTTCATGATCCCACAAACTTAAATGTATCGTGATAAATTACTATGCTGTACGTAATTTGAAAATTCAATGGTCTGTAGTTTCGATACATTCATCAATCTAATCTAATCAAATTTCATTAATTAGTCGGACATGCGTAATGAACTTTTGAAGATACTTTTAATATCTAAGCGATAGGATGAAAGGATCAAAATATTATTTTCTAACGGTTGCCTCATAGAGTTAAATGTAATAGAAAAAAAATATTGGACTTTAAAAATTCGATAATATTTATTTAAAATGTATCTGTTACATCAGATTTATATTTGGTTCAGAATCATAAAATGTAATAACAAATGCAATGACCTCGATTATTTTTAGGGTTATTTATACATGTGGTTTTTTTCAATGCATTTTTTTTTTGTTTCTTATGGCACTTGCCATGGACAAGCTCGCTGTGGTAAGCAGCGATTTAAGCCTAATCAGCGTCTCTTGTTTGTAGTAGCGCCAACTAGGGCCAAGAGTACAATTTTTGCTACTCACTCATCACATTCGCTTGCACAGCATCTTTTTAAGGGGGAGGGACATTCACATTCCTTACAGATAGAGCAACCATGCCCGAACTGGGACTCGAACCTGGGACGCCTAGATCATTGAGAAGACGCGCTACTACTTTGCCAAGACGCCAGCATTTAAAGATATGCTTACTACTTGAGTAACCTAGCAATATATGCAGATTGATAAAATTTCTTATTATTTCGTTTAATGTTTCAAGAATTTAAGGAACATTTATTTTAACAATTTATAGTTCAAAGTCCACCATCTAACTGAAAGAGCGTAGACCTAAAATGTTATGAAAGAGCATATAAAAGTAATGAGTTTAGTATTTCTCTTGAAAAGGACACGAAATAATAATAGTCATCGATGGAACTTATAAATCATTATAACTGGTTTTAAAAATTTGTGCTTCCAAATTACCACACTTTTTTATTTGCAGTTGAATACTCGTGGTGTAATTACCATAAATGAAAAATCTTAGCAGCGTTTAATGAACAAAATATTTTCTGCTATTATAGTTACATTATTTAATAGTTATATCGGCAAAGTAAACTTTTGTCATTAAAATTGATGTCAAATTACCTCCCTAATTATGGCATCTAATTTATGAATTGTATTCAAAAATAATGAGCTCAGTTTATATTAAATTGAAACTTTTAGCTTCTTTGATCATTTTTAAGGCACTTGATATAAATACGAATTTTTTAAGATTATCGATATGTACGCAAAATATTTAAAAGTTTCAACTTATTTTAATTTGAGTGTCCAAAACATATATTTGCAATATTGTTTTGAATTTTCACTCATTATATTTTTCACTTTATTTCCTCTTACCAATAAATTTATTTTTTTTTTAAATTTTTTTTTCAAAAATAACCGATATAAATAATTTAAATTTGATTCAAAAGTAACAATTGGGGATTTCGTAAAATTAAATAAATTTTCCTAGTTATATCATACGAAATATGCGAAGTTATTAAGTTTGAATTAGAAAAGCAGAAGTATTTCTGTTTCCGATAATTCAGACAATCAAAACTTTTCAGTTATTAAGGAAATTAGAAGTTATAGGTTTTCAAGAATTAAAATGTTATTTGAAAAGCACGTTATTGTAAATTTAAAAAAGAGGAAATAAATAATATGTAAAATATTTTACAACAGAGAAATTAAACTTGAATATATCCGTCGGAATATAATATTTTATATTAATTATACTCAATCCCGTGTAAGAAAAGGGCTGAAAATAGCCAAGTAAATACATTACCTGCTTTATAACTGTTAATGTCGGCTTCTTTCTGGCACAGAGGTAGCGCGTCTTCCTCGTGTTCTAGGCGTCCCGGGTTCGAGTGCCGGTTTGGGTAGGGTTGTACTTCTGTGTGCTATCTGTGAGATGTGTGACTGTGCCCCCCTGTAAAAAGGAGCTGTGCAAGCAAATGTGGTGAGTGTGTATAGCTAAGTCGTACTCATGGCCCTAGTTGGTTCTACTTCGAAAACAAGATACACTCCTTTCGGCTTAAATCTGTAACTGTTAAGAATAAATACAATTAAATCTGTAACTGTTAAGAATAATAACAACAATAACTGTTAAGAATAAATAAATTTTAAAGTACAAAATAATTTAAAATAATGTCACTTAAATGTTAACTCTCAAAAACAAGCTAATGAAAAAGAAACATATATGAACATGAAAAAATCGAGTTTTCTATTTTACATGGGGTTTGTACGTCATACAGAAATATAATAATTCAAATTGACAAACCAAATGTCATTAATTAAAAAATTCCAATAGGTAAAAGTAAAAAAAAGGGAATAAAGCGGTTACATTAAGTACAATTTTTTTTTTAAAGTTGAAAATACAGATACAATGCGTATCTTGTATGAAATTTGCTCTTATCAGATACTGTCCAAAAACACATTGAATTTTTTTGTGAATAGCACTTCATTTAAATTCAAGCCGATACTAACACTTCCTGAGCTATAATGCTTTGTCTCTTGACGCAGTTTAGTAGCTTTCCCTGAAGTCGATACAAAGACATAATTATTACTTTTAAATGCCTTACTTCAGTATACTACAGATAACAACAATGTTAAAAAAAAGTTAACTGTTCTTTAGATAGACGCAAATCTTCTTTTATTACTCCTCTAAGGCTGGTGATATATGTTGCTTTGGACATAAAGAGAAGTGTGAGATTTTCTTTATTGAAATTACCCTTATCATTCACGGTCGGTAGTAAAACATCCCGCCACATCGCGCATTATTTACCCCCGGGATCGTGTTATAGAACCTCTGAGGAGGTACGGCGTCGATGCGCTCATATTTTCTTTTGCCTTGTTTTCGATAGAATACCCTGATGTATGATATTCTACCATTTTGTTACAGCGGCGATAGGTTTACGAAGCTATATATATGTAATGGATATTGGTATAAAATTTATTAATAGTGCTCGACAAAGAATCTATTCATTTATTAGCTTTATTCTGTCGCTTAAAAAAGTGGTGGTTATATTTCTAAAATGATTATATCAAGATTTATATATATATCATGAAGAACTTAAAAGAAAACAACTTAAAGGGGAAAAATAAAACACAGTTTTGGAGATCTAGGGTCTTTAACAATTTCTAAAGTATATTCCTAATGTATATAAAATATTTAAGTTTTATTGTACTTCATACTGCAGATTTTTAAAATATAATTTTCTTGTTAATATTTCCAAAGTTTCTCTTTTTTCGCTGTATTGCTTTTAGTTATGGCATTTTTTAATTCCTACTATTAGTTCACACTCTCCCTATATTACTATTAGTTCACACTCTCCCTATATACATCATGTTCACGTTTTCCATCGTTAATAACATACTTTTTATTCATTCAACCAAGTTCAAATACATTTTTTTAAACTTGTAGTGGAGGACACAATGTTAATAAAAATTTTTTCAAATATTAATTCATTAATTTGGTTAATTTGTTATCAATTAATTGAAAACTATCTTTCCCATCAAAAATCTTCTCTTCCCCACCACTAAATGAGTAAGATTTCAGTTTTTTCCTGCTAATGAGGTTAGGCTTAACATGCATTCTACCGAATATGTCAAACGGTCTTTTTTATTTTCTTAGTGTTCGATGCATTTTAAGTTAAACATTGTTAATTAATCAATATTTTGGATTAATTTTGAAGTACTTTTGAATTGAAATAAAACAGAAGGAAATTTTAATTTTATAATCTATATTGCGTCACCCCAGAAAATCCACGTATTTGTGTTGCTCCGATTGGAGTTGAAAATTCACGCAGGCGGAGTGTATTCTGATTTATTTTTAATGGATGCGAACTTGATTTTGTTTTAGCCAGATATAATTTTTTGATAAAATATTTATATTAATTGTAATTATTTAATAAAAAGTAACTAAAATAAAAAATTTCTTTGTTAACCTAAGTAGGAATTGACTGAATTTTTTGTGTATAAATTACTTGTTTGCTTTTACGTTACCAGCTATAACAACCGCAGAAATTATAGAAACAGAATATAAAAGAATGTTTAGCATTTCGATTGGTTATATATTCGACGGATAATAGAAATTGGTTACCACAAATTCCACAAATAACATCTTTTGTTTGAAATCATTTAAAAATATGTTTTTTTATAAATTATTTATTAATATTAAAAATAATTCTAGCAATTCAGTTACCAAGATTTTTATGTGGAAAATTATAAAAATTTTTTAATCATATATCATTTTAGATCTTTTAAACCAAGAATAGACGAATAAATTTATAACAATTAGCCAACTTATTTTTATATTTTGCATAAATAAAATATTTACATCTTCATCAGCCATATTATATCATGAATATAATGGCGTGAAATAATCGAAGAATAAAATAATAATAAATAAATAATAAAATAGAGTGCTTAGAAATCAATAAATATTGAGGACACATTGTAGTGTCGATTATTCTAATTAAATATTGCTTACAACATTAATTTAAAGAGGTGAAATTTCGTTATGATTATTTCTCATTACATAATATAATCTTTTCAAATAAAATCTGTTTTGCTATGTTAGTTTTGGGTGAGCACGTATGGTTATTGTGTATAATACAAATATATTACATGGACACCTGACAGAACTACTCGCTAAGTCTACTCATCAAGAATGCAAACGTGGAATATAAATTGATACCACAATATTACCTACTTAGTTTTGAAACTGTAATCAAATTTATTCTCCCCTTACCAAACTCAAATGAAACATTTTGAATGAAGCTATTTGTTGTAGGGCTAGAAATTGGAAACAAGAGGTAATTGGAAATGGTGAGAATAGTTCCTACCGGCGAAACATTAGAAGCTTTGAAATATGGCATTTAAAGCATTCTAGATGAATACAACAAACTCTTTGCACCATATTTCAGTGGGTTTGTCGGATGTTTATTTATTTTTATAGAAAATGTATTCGAAAGAGTGAAGCCAAATTTTAAAAAAGAGCAGGACGGTAAGCAGATAAAAGGGAAATAAAAAAAGTCAAAGAAAATGAAATGTATTGATTGGAATTTTTATTAAGTTAATATAATAAAAAGAAGAAATTGAAATATATTCTCGAATTTCATGTTATCATGCGATAACATTATTCTTTTTTTTAATTCATTATTTGTCTTAATTAATTTAATTCATTAACCAGTTTAAACAGGTTTGAAACATTCACGAGACTTTTATGTTTGTCTCTATCCTTCTACAATATAATAATAATACTTTTTTAAATATCTTATTTCAATTCTTTTCATAGCTATTTTTCTAGTTGGCAAACTAAGTTTTGGATCTCTAATGATTTTGTAATGAAATAACAACCATTATGCCATAATTCTACATCAATCTTTTATAATATGCTGGGAAGAAGCATAAATAATAATACTACAACACTGGTAAAAGCAGTTAAAAAAATTCTTCAACCGATAATTTCCGGTGGCCCATAATCTTAATTGTTGACCATTTTGTTTCGGAGACATCCAAACCTCCTAACCAAAAACCTCATCATGTTCTCACATGATAAAAAAAATACCTCATTTTTTATTCCATACACCGGTTATTTACTAGGTAGATTGTTTATATATTTCTGGGAGCAGCAGTAAAATGTAAAATCTATGAGTAAAATGATATTCCCATTTTTAGATTTTCTTCCTGATAAGTTGAATCGATTTCTAAATCACCTGTGACAATTTTCTTCTTGGTGTAGTTAATAATAGGCTTTTCATGTAATTGAAACCTATATTTTTCGTGAATCTGATTTTTCATTGTATGATAGTGAATAATACTAAGTCGAAAAACAAGTAGTGTCCTATTTCGTCAATAATACCAAACTAACACCTATCTATCATGTGATTTACATGCATAGTATTTTTCAAGTGTAAAAAATGGTTATTAATAACAATATTATAGTATTAACTAACTGCGGATATAGAATGATACAAGAAAACTAATCTCAAAGAAGAAGAAGAAGAAGAAATGAAAAAATTCTGAAGATTATTTTATTGCCACTTGTTTATAAGAATTGGATATTTTGGACATGGAGAAAGTAACATCTTAAATAATCCCTGGTTGAATTTTCTAACAAATGTATATTTTGATTGATTATGTGGAAGGTATCAGAATGAATAACTATTATTCGTTCGTCTGAAAGATTGATGGAGTTGATGGTGAACAGCTGAGTATGACAGGTTCCAAGAACACGCATTTGACTAAATCAAAATCTTCTTTTATGTTCAACTAGAGTCTACGATTGTCGAGAGACAGATTCAAGTTATACCATCATATCCTATAACAGCGCTGATTTTTTAAGGCAGCTTAAATATTAAGGAAAAATTACTTCAAATGGGAACTTAATAAAATTAACTAATCTTTATTCATTCTAAAGTAAGTTCCTAGATCTTATATATCTTCTTCTAGTGTCTCATAATCTTCATTCATTTTTATTTTTATAAAGGTTCAATATTCTGTTTTCACTGACAAAATTTATGATGGAAGAATTATAAATTTTAAGAAATTGAAGTTATTTTTATGGCAGGTATAGGTGTTATTACATTTCGTGGAATATATATTTTCACTGTAAAAGTATTTAAAAAAATGTTCCTATTTACTATTAAAAATAGTAGAATAAATTGATGAAATAATCAATAGGTTCGTATTATTACAAATACAATCGCTTTAAATGAGTTCATTACTGTGATTAGAAGGTAAAACACATATCCGAAACCACCCCATGTTTTCTGGAATATCTTAGAATTATTAGGGTAATTATGAATATTACTGTAGGGTTGGTTAACTAATAAACTAATCAGGAAAAAGGTACATTCCTTAATGAGCTATCCAGAATATTATTATAAAAACACACAAAAAAGTAGACTTATTTTCTTTCTCTTGCGAACGTTTTCAATCGAAAAAGTTGAAATTTTCTGCAAAAATTGTTTCATTACACAAAATGAGGCTAAGTAAAAAATTAATAATTTGAATTTTCAAAATAATAATTTAATCATCTTAGGTAAATATAAACTATTCCTATTTTTAAATTAAACAATTTAAAATATAGATGTTTGTTTACGGATTTGCATAATAATAAAAGTGCTAACTACAAATTTTCGTTTTTTTAATTAGGAAGGACAATTTTTAGTTTGTAGTATAGCGTTTATAACTTAGTTTAAAATCATTTACATATTTCTCACAACAAATGCACGAAATTTGCTTCTTTGATTTGTAAATAAAACGTAAAAACTTTGTATTTTATTTCTTGCTTGGCTTTTTAAATGTGCATGTGCCTTTATCTGCTGGTTTAAATAAATATCTCGGGTTAGCTAATAATTTCTTTAATAAAGCAAAAAACGAACATTGTTTTACTAAGCAATTAGTTATTATTAAGGCAATTAGAACTTTTAACAGCAATTTATGATGGAATGGGTGATAAATTGAAGCAAAATTATAAAATAGATTTCAATAGGGCTGTTTTTATTAGAATTATTTAGAAATATATCAGAATTAATTATTGGTGTATGTATTTTTTATAACTGTATGGCGGTTTTTCTTTTTCTATTTAAATTACTTGGTTTCTCTCGTGAAATGCGAAACCTTATAATTTTCTAAGTTTTTTTTTTCAAGAGAAACAAGCAAGGAAAAAATACACGCGATATTAAATATTTCAGATATCATATAAAATGTTACAAAAATTGTCCTACTAACTTTTTTTTGTCTCGAGCATAGTACATATTTTGCATTGAATTGAGTAAATCAAAATATAGTAGCAATATTTAGTATTTACAGATGTTATTTTTTATTCTTACTTATCCTTATTTCTGATATAAAATTTTAATTTACCTTATTGTTGTTAACATACAACAGCTGAAAGCACTTTCGTTATCAAACTTATAAAATATCTAGAAAGGGAATTTTCAAAAGTATTTTTATCATATTCCATAAATAGTTGATAGTCTGAAACAAAGTTTTAAGAAATGCATAATACAATAAAGGAATGAAAGACTTTTTAATCTTATTTACATCATGTTTTTGCTTTATTATCTGAAAAGAAATATAGAAAAAATGAATTTGTACATGCGATTTGCATGTCGAAAGCCTCACTTCTTGTTTAAAAGGTTTGCATTAGAATTTTTTTGCTATAAAACTTTAATGAAAATAGTTATCAGGCATTTATTTTAGCTTAGAGGAAAACCTGTAAAACATTTCTTATTGATTTTCTTCTTAAATGGAATGAATAATATCTTATAGCTGAGTTTCAAATTTCTTGATAAATATTCATCTTATTTTTTCTGCTAATTATTATATGAGCAAGAGAACTTAACATTCAGTTCCAGTCATAGCAATATTCATATTTCACTGAAATAATATTGTTCATCAATATGTAATTAAGATAAAACTGCTTATTCATGTGTGCATTACATTTGAAAATCTGACATTTTAAGATTTCGCTTATTACCTTATTTTTCATAGAAATTGATATTTAACGATATATGAAATGATAAGATGTATCAAAATCCATGAGTACTTTCGACGCATCTGACGAGAGTAATGCATTGTAATAAATGTATCATTTGAGCGAATGAAAGGAAACTAATATTCAGAGGCAACCATAGTAATATTCGTATTTCATTGAAATAATATTGTTCATACATATTTAATTAAAATGAAATTACTTATATATGTTAGCTTCCAAATTGAAAAACGGCCATTTTTAATTTTCATTTAACAATTTGCCAACCAAAATTTAATCGACATTTAAAAATGCATGAAATGACCAATATGATATAAAAAGCATATTGACCGAATGATATTTCAACATCTGTGAATAATTTCGACTCATCTCACGAGAGTAATGTATTGTAACAAAAGTATAATTGAGCGAATGAAAGGAATATTAATATTGCCAACAATAGCAATATTCATGTTTCATTGAAGGAATATCGTTTATCAATATTTAATTAAAATGAAATTATTCATACATGTTCGTATGCCAATTGAAATATGCCATTTTTAATTTTCATTTAACACCTTATTTATTCTGCATTTAAAAAGGCATGAAATGACCAATATGATATGAAAAAGCATATTGACCAAATATTTTAACATCTGTGAATAATGCCGACTCATATAATGAAAGTAATGCATTGTAACAAACGCATAATTGAGCGAATGAAAGGAAACCAACATTTAATGCCAACCATAGCAATATTCATATTTCAGTGAAATAATATTGTTCATCCCTATTTAATTAAAATGAAATTATTCATCAATGTTAGGATTCCTAATTGAAAATCTGTCATTTTAAATTTTCAGTTAGAGCTTTATTTACCAAAAATTAATCGGAATTTAAAAAAAGCTTGAGACGACAAGATATTTCAGCACTTCTGAATAATGTCGATGCATCTAACGAACGTATGCATTGTAACAAACGCATCATTCAGTGACTGAAAGGAAGCCCATGCATGTCTTCTTTACTTCAGAGTTTCAATACACTACAAAAAATAAAATCAAGAAAAAGTGAAAAAAGGCTGAGATACCCGATGGTCAATACGGGATTAAATTTTACTTGGTGCTACTATCCCTTCCCTGCCCGTGCTACAGCTGAAAGGAAACCAGAAGAAAAGAAAGAGACACTTACGGATTATGATACTCTGACGTCTTTTTTTACGTGTCTGAAATTAATTTAGTGATATCTCGCCGCGCCACTTGGCAAGTATTGCTGTCAGGCAGTGCATGGCGAACGTTAATTTCACGCTATGGGTTTTAGTGATCTGTAATCCCCAAGACTAGCGAAGACTTGGGATCGGGTACGCGGGACTTTCTACAAATTGACAGGATATTTTGTTCATTTAATAAATTACACTCATATATTCAGCAGAAGGGATTGATTTTTCTACCTATACCCATTCTTCGAAAACGCGTGCTGCTTCAAAATGTTCCGAATAAGTAGGTTTCTCGGAGTTAGATGAAATAGGGATTCACAAATGATTTTTAAAAGTTATACTTTTTAATTTTAAAACACTCATAGCAGAGTTATTTGAAACTTTTTGATAGTTAAAATAATAAGAGGGAAGATTCAAATAATCAAAGAGGATTCTTAGTTTCAGTGGGCGTTTCAGACATGTTATGGAATAAATGACGACCAATGGTTTTAAGGAAGTATCTCGACTTAAAAAAGGAAATTAATAATTCCAACCATTGGATATATAAAAATATAAGGAAATTATATTACGAATTAAACTTTTTTGAATTGCATGCCCTTTTTTGTGCTCAAAATGATCTAGCTATAATTAATTAGAAATCGGAAATAGTTACTATTTATAACTTTTTTAGAATTTAAAGGTAGTTAGTAAATATACAAAAAAAATATTTATACAACATCTATATTAGGCAATAATGTTTGACTAAAAACATGCTAATCACTTCTGTAATTTAATTTTTTTTTCAGTCTTTCTATGCTTTAGCATGTAAACTGATAATTATGAAATTTCATTGGTATTTCATTATATTTCATCGTTTAAATTATGAAAGTTTATTGCATTGATGTGAAATTGTTTTAACCAATTACTACAAATTTATCTCACAAGTGAGTTTTTATATCCTTGGTTAATTCCATTTTTAATTCGATTTTCTAAATTAAAGTAAATTATGCGAATAATGTATAGGAAGTTTCAATTCTCTAAATTTTAAGAATGTAAAAATTTTATTTTGAATATATTTACTATTTTTCTAATCAATATAATTTCCGATATTAAAATATGAAAGAAGATTCTAATTTCCCTTTTTATTTCCAATAATTTAAAATTTAAAATAATTTTCAAATTATTAAAATATTACCACTAATATCCCTTGAACCTGAATAACATACATTTTGTTACTATTTTATATTATGGCTTAATAGAATTAATGGAGATAACACAAATTTTCAAAGTTTCTCCCTCACAATTGAAATTTGAATATAACAATATTTTTTATATGATAGTATGATTTCTAAATGGATGTTAAAATGTTTGTTTTCAAATTAATATGAAATATTATTAAATTAAAAAACACTTTTTAGCTATTAATCAACTTTAATATTCAAGGGACATTAAACTGTGAAAAAAAGAATAAAATAAGATTATTAATTAATTAATTATTATTGAATAAAGAATTAAAAGAATTCGTCCATCATAGTAAGATAAATTTAAAATGAATGAAATAAAAAATCAATTAATCAACGATTCTGTCAATATCTAAAAATATTTCTACATTTATTTCAATTAAATGTAGAGGTAAATCAGAGCATTCCTAAATAAACTTTGAATGTTTCTATATCAGCTTTGAAAGAATATTAGATAAAAAAAAGAATTAAATCCCTAGGTTGGTTATACAATAAAAGTTCGGATAACTAATTACAAACAATTCAATCTAAATTAAACTATTATTTCTAATTCAAGATTATTTTCATTTCCTTTAGATTTGAAGGTAATTTATCCCTTCAAATAAAGGAATAATTTCAAAGATATCGAAATTGTTTTTAAATAGGAAAAATGTTAGAGACTATATTCTGTTTAAAAAGCTGCATTTATATAAAGAATATTAAAAATTTTATAAATCATACGATTAATGAAATATAGCAGACATATAATTTATAAATCAAACAATGTAATAAATATATAATCTACTTTATATTTGTGTACAGAACATAGTATTGATACAATGTTTTGACTTTTCTGTTAAAAATTGCATCATAAAAATAGTAATTTTATCCCATATATACGTAATTGGCATTTTTATGTGCAGTAATAATGTGAATTTTATATCAAATATATTTTCCTGCAAGAAATCCAGAAAATTCCACGCAGAAAATTATATTGTGTGTTTATTAAAACATTTATATATGCAGTAAAAAGAATTAACTAGAATAATTTACATTTTTGTATTATATGCTCTCTGAAATGTATATAAATGTTTTGGAAATACCTTTACTTACCAATCTATGGTTAATTATTCATCCTAATCAATTCAATTCCTTGCTATTAGCATTTATCGGTACTTTTCTTAGAAGACGACTTATTATTGCATAGAACTTTTCGAAAATATAAAAACTATTTAATATAAACATTAAGTTAGTTAATATAAGCAAAAAATACTAAATATTTGCACAATCGTATATTATTTGTAGAATTGAAATAGCTATCTGTAAATTTCTTTCACTGTTTCTATAAATTTTTCGTGAAAATTTACAATTTCTTTACTCATCATTGTTTTAGATACAAAGCATTAAAAATTTTATCTATTGAGGGAACACTGAAGTATGAACCACAGATCAAATAAAAATTGTGTTTCCAAATTATTAATACGTCCATTTTCTATTGAAAATTGTAACTAATACATAGAAAATAAGCCTTTTTCGTTTTTCTTATCTTTTTAAATCTTTGTTTTTCATGTCTTCCTGAATTTTATTGTGTCATATTATAGAGAGGACAACTTAGCCAGTTAAATGTTTTTGACGAGTATACTCGTCATTAAAAAAGGACACCATTTTGCGTTATTATGTGGTTATTCAAAGACATTATATATATATATATATATATGTGTGTGTGTGTGTGTGTGTGTGTTTATGGCGGCATTTTCAGAAGACTCAAAACAGTTAACTGGATTTTATAAAAGAGTTGCTTGGAAAAATTGGGTTTATTCTTCATTCATTAATTAACATCCCACTTTAAAGCCACTACTTTTTGGTTACTTCGAGCAAAGTCTTTCAATTTTAAGCAATACCTCAATTATCAATGCGAAATGTAAACCATTATTACACATTATAAATTTACATGGTATATTACTCTCTGAATGGATAAAATATTTAATATATCGAATGATTTGCTTAATGCACTACTCATTAATGTATTTTATAGTGAATTTTTTAGCGTTTGGCGGTTTACTATGATATATTATTTTTCAAATTATTATCAATATGAAATACATGTTTATCAAATTCTCCATGTTTCAAACGCCATTTAATTTTTATTACATTCACTTAACACATTTTGAGATACAGGGCTTTCGATAATTTAATTTTTAGTAAGCCCCCCAAAATCTAGTTAACGAAAAGAATGAATGGCCGAAATCGTTTCCGATTCTTAAAGGATTCGATCTTTTGCGATGAGGGATGAAAAGAAAAATGTTTCAATTCCAAAGAGAATGCAAACTGTTCTTTCATTAGACATTATAGTGGCAAAGATCAGATATTCCATCCAATCAAACATGGTTGCTTAACAACTAGTCATTTTGGAAAAAGGAAACCATTAAGCGTATGTAGTCTTTGCAAATTTAAGATAATATCTAGAGAAAAAGCACTTGAAAGGAATGCAAATCAAATGGAAACTCTAAATGTATTTTTAAGTGTGTGCGTCTCGGGTTTACATGTGCTGTTATGCCGACAAAAGGTATCCAACCTAAAGTGATGCAATTGTTAATTTAGGCGTTTGGAAAATCTCCGACTCCCTACTGGGCAAATTGATGAGGCTTTAAGCTTTTAAAAACGTTAAATTAATGCACGGGGTTGTCTAAAATGGACAGGGAAAAGAGATATTTATCGCTTAAAAAAGTGCTCCATTTCGCCATCTGGTTTGTTGAAAATCCATTCTTAAAAGCAATAAATGAATCAAAGAACATCGTTGTAGAGATTCCTGTTCCAGGCCACTTAAGATTTAAAATTCATATGCATATAAATAGGTTTCAAATAGCTTAATCGCAGTGGATGCTCTGTGACAGCATTGGATGTTTAATAATTATCTTTCCATTAGAATAATTCACTTCAATTTACGTCTGCACATATTTTCTAAGAGTAATTCAGTCTTGAAAAATATTATCTGATGCTTACCGAACA
Organism: Argiope argentata; assembly: GCA_026289955.1. Taxonomy (NCBI): domain Eukaryota; kingdom Metazoa; phylum Arthropoda; class Arachnida; order Araneae; family Araneidae; genus Argiope; species Argiope argentata. Next base: position 1,135,179 of record JAOUZG010047704.1, on the reverse strand, counting down.
AATTCTTTTATTTTAGGTTCTAAACTGTAATTGAAAATATGTAAATTTATTTTAATTCTATTATAAGTGTTTATTATCACACCTTTGTTATATTTCACAGGGCACTTTTCTTTTCGTTGTACGAAGTTTAATCATCCGTTTTGATATTTGTTAAGTGTATTAATCAATTAATTAACCTGTGTTATTCGATTATATCTTTTAATCACCTTAATTAATTTCTTTATAGTTATCTCTTGCTACCATTTGTAAATAATTTCCTTATTTTTGTTTATATAAAATCTCAACTAAATAAAACTACCTTTGTTTGTACTGTGCACTTAACAGATGCAGATATTGTTAACTAAGCTAACAGTGAAATTTCAAATAAAATGATGCAAAAATAACAGTTTTTGTTTGAAAAAAATATTATGTATGGTTTCAATCAATTGATTATTCATAAAATTTTGATAAGAATTTTTCAATAATTTTTTAATTCTAATTATTAATAATTTTTTAAATCATAACTCTTTTATAATTTTTAATCATAATTTTTTTAATTCTTCCATTAAAAGTTTCATCTTTTCAGCTCAAAAACTTTCGTAGTATTCCCGTTCTGTATCTATCTGTATCTTGCTAGCCAGTCACATTCACTAAGCTGAAGACTTCACTAGAAATATTATTTAATGTTTCGTCTTGACTTGTTTCTTTTTCTATTCGAACGTGAATTTGCCTCAATAATTTACATTTGTGTACTTTTTACCTTCACTAATTCATATTTTTTTTGTTAAAATTTGATAAATAATTTCTCTTTTAATATATTCTGCAGTTCCTGAACTGAAAAATAAGATATCTGCTCGTTTAGAAATATTTCTTAGTTGTTTTACTACTTCATAGTGAGAAAAAAAATAGAAATATCTGGTTATTTATCAGTCGAAGAATATAATTAGGTTTTCTGCTATATTTTGAGCAACTCATTTGATAAACATTTAAAGAAGAAAAATTTTGCTTTATTCAATCCTACTATTAGTTCACTCTCTTTCTCTCTATATATTTACATAACTTGTTCAAATTTTCAATCGTTAATAAAACTTATTATTCATTCACTCAGGTTCAAATGCATTTTTTTAAAATTTGTGATGGATGACACTTGATATTAATTCTTTAATTAATCAAATATTAATTCTTTAATTATCAAATAATAATTCTTTAATTAATTTTAATTAGTTCTTAACACTTTAAATAAAATTTTAGCAGTTTGTTATGAAAATCAAAATCAACAGGCAGTAGCTCATTCGGTAAAGGGCAAGGATTTTAATATTTTTCACGTGAAGATGAAGAAAACGAGTTCGATTTTCAATTAAAAATTTTCAATCAATAATGAAAATCAGTAATTTTTTTAAATGTTTGCTTTATGTCTACATTTTATTCAAATGATTTTCAGGAGTGAGTTAGTAGTTGCGACATAATGGTGAGAATGACGAATTTCTCTCAAAAAATAAAATTGTAGAAATTTCATTTCCTATTTCTCTCCTTAAAATCTTGGTCATCAATTGTCGGTCACTTCATCTACCTAACGTTAAGATTTAACTGCGCGTCGGGAAGGATATTCAACAAGGAGAGTGGAAAATTGATAGGAAATTCGCTTTCTCTTTCGTCAATATTGGGATTCTGTCGTATGTATATACGTAATAAGATCAATTGTAATTATTAATAAAAATTAATTAAAATAAATTTTTCTTTATTGCCTTAAGTAGGAATTGACTTAATTCCTACTATTATCTCACACTCTCCCTATATCTATCTATCTATCTGTCTGGCAGTCTGTCATATAGTTATTAAATATTTTAAATCGTTAATAAAATACTTTTTATCCATCCAATAAAATTTAAATAAAGCATTTTAAAACTTGTAGTGAATGGTATTTGATGTTAATACAGTTTTTTCGAATATTAGTTGATTAATTTTGTTTATTAATTTAAAACTAACTTCCTTACCTTTATAATAGTTCTATATTGTAGCAGTAATCGCTGGGTTGGGATAGCCTGGTTGGTAGGATGTAGAATTAGTATCCCATGCACTGCGAGCTCAAACCTGGTCGCAAAGTTCTCCATGTCGGATATTTTTCCACTGAGGGTCAAAGTGATCGTTTTCGGGTTCTCGGGGGTCCATAACCTTAAAACCTATTGTACCCCTCTTTCCGTTGTAAAGCGGAACACGAGAACAAAAATTGTTACTATTTAGTGAAGTAACTAAAATAAGATTTTTCCCTAAATTTTTCGTAATATCCAAAGCAGGAATTGTTTTAAAAAATGTTTTTATATTACTTGGTTGATTGTTTTTTAAACTAAAAATGACATATTTTTTGAAATATTTTTTAAAAGCAACTTTTAATATTTAACCGGTATATTCCATGGGTGTTTTTAATTTCTATTTCATTAAAAAAAATTAAAAATATTGCAGTTTTACAGGTTTTTATCTGAAAAATTCCAAAAAATATCTATCTGAATGAAATAAAACTCTATCCGAATATAGCCTCATTCTTTAAGAATTTTTCACCAGAATATGCTACCAGCTTCATCCAAAGGCCGAACTAACTGGCAACCTTAGTAATTCTACTTTTGTTTGGAGATTGACATATCACTCGGGGCATTATTTAATCATTTTTCTTAAGCAAGTTGGCAGGAGGTTGGAAGAAGTTCAACCTGGCTGGGGGAATAATGGATTCATCGGTGAGGAACGAAAGGACCTAAGGGACGTCGAGTACAGTGTCTTGCCATTGATCCATCCCTTTTTGTTTTAGGCCAGGTTCTCGATGGCACAGGTATCGATCTCCATCGTGGAAGATCTTTGCCTACTTAGTAGTAGTTGCGGAAAGGGGTATCTGATAAGTACTTTGTGGTTCCACAGTGCCAAGCTAAAAGCTCCAGGATTGCAGTATTGAATCTTATATCTCCGAGGCAATCTGGGAAATCCTGGGATCCCTGGGAAGCGAGTTCTGGGGAAGAAATAAATTAGATTGGATTAGATTGTGGAATTCTAGATAAAACATCCACGTTGTGTTCATTATACAATTTATTATTTTAAATGGTGTTATTAAATCCGAAATAAATTCTTTATTTAATAATGTATCTTTTAAAATATTTTTTTTCTTTCTTTTACTTATAGACACATTTCCATTTTGATTATATCTATTAAAATTGCATGAGACGGCAGTATTTTATTGGTCAAAAATTGATCCTTGAGTAATTATAAAGGGTTTAGTATTGAAATAAATATTTACTGTTACCAACGATTTAAGTATTTAAAGATATAATTTATTTTATCTAGAATACATATATGGTTCATTTTAACTAACCTGCTATACAAATATTTTACAGTACATTTGCACTCATTGAATGGCATACAAAAAGTTATCAGGATTACTTTATTAAGATAATTTTGATAAAGCAAACATGTTTGCTGCAATTGTTTATGTTGGCTATTGTTTACTTTTTGAAATGAAGCTTGAAAATCAGAACACATAATATTTATATTATTAAATTAAATAAAAAAATTGGATGTTAGTTCCTTATTTTTTTACAAAATGCCAAATTATTGTGTTATTTAACCAAATAAATAGATTTTGAACGTTAGTTCAAGCATTTTTTTCAAAAAGTCATTCAGACAGTATTCAAATCGATAATTGCGATGAATTCTTTACAGCAATTTTGTTACATAAAAGATAAACAGTGCATTAAAATATGTTTTCTTGACTCGAAATTCATTGAAATAAATTATAAATGTGCATATTAAAGTGTCATCGGAAAATACACGGAAAGATGTGAAAATTATATGTTTCATTTCGTTATTTGGAATACTTTGAGGATTATTCTTTCTAATTTGTATGTGCAATTAATATAAATGTGTAATTCAGTTAAATAAGCATTATATGAGCTCGAATATGAAATTGTTAAAAATATATCTACATAAAAACTAGATAAAGTTGAATATTACAAAGTCATTTTTATTACTGATTAGACTGAAAATACAATCTTACTATGCTATTTAGTTGATAATGATGCTTTATACCAAGATGTTTAGAAGCTACATAAACACAATTTAAGCTGCCATGTATGTTTGCGCCTTGTTCAAATGATGAGTTCAGCTGTTGAACAAGTACACCTCTCACAAAATTGGCACAGCATCCTTCTTCTGTACACAAGACCCCCCCCCGCCACTACTGAACCTATCAGTATCGACAAGATTTGTTGTGGTCGACTGTGGTATTTAGTAATGTCCATCCTTACATAGACGAATTTGTCAAACTGATATTCTCTTCGAAGTAATTGGCCTCAAAGTGATCAATTACTGAATATCCTCCTCTAAAAACTTTCAAACAGTTTCAAAAGGCAGGCAGTTTTTGACATGTCCTTCAGAGTCCTAAGATTACCTGGTACCATCAGTACTTAACTCAAGTCCTTATTTTCAACTTGCATATGTTTTCAATGTTCGGAGATTTCTGTGCATTGGTACAGCATAATTAGGAGAAGACACTTAATTTTGAAGCTATAATGTACGTCAAGCCCGTGAAAATTGCGGACTTTTTATAAAGCAAAAAAACCAATCTTCCTTTCTGGGAAGCAAACAATCACAAAATCACAATTACCTTTACAATGCATGTGAAATAATTATTACGGAACTTTTAATATTATAATTTATATTTAAGGCATTCAAATTAAAATCAAAATAATTTCTTTACCAAAACTTTATGTATGATGTACATCTAAAAAGTAAAATTGAAGCTATCTATTATGAACTATAATAATACGAACTCAGTAATTCAGAGTGTAGGAACATTCTGAATTAAGCAGTCACTCGAATCCTTTATTTCAGAATATTTGATATGGAAAATTATTAAAGTCTGGGGATAAAATATCCGTGGAGATAATACTGATATAACTCACGGATATCTACTGGTTCGGTGGAATATTTATGAGATTGAGAGGTTTGAGACGTGATTAAGGGAATGTAACCAGAAGGAGAGATCAGAAGATAAGACCAGAGAAATAGCAGCACTTGAGCAGATATGTTTGAGAAGTTTGCGTACTCTCCTCATAAATGCATCGCTAATACGTTCATCTATCCGAAGGTATGGGACGTAAGCAGATTTAGGTTTAGATTGCGAATGAAGAGATTAAGGTAAACATGTCTACACGCAAGTGTCTCGAATTTCTCTACGTCTACATTAACATAAGCTCCAGATGGAACGTCGACTTAAATATTTGGTATGAAATTATTCAGTGATTTGGAAGATGATAAAGAGGAGATATTGTTGTTTACGCACAATTAAAAAACTTATACATGATATTTATATATGGGTTTTTTGTTTAGTTTTATCGTTAACTAGAGATCAGCCGGTTCGAAAATCTCAATGATCGTTAAAATTATAATAATTAAATAGTTTATGTAACTCCTATTTCAATAGCTTTTTAATCAGAATATTTTAAAGCTTCTGATATTGCCATATAATTTACTCGTAATATCATAAAGCCTTCAGCCACAACGTAATATGTATCTCTATAATTTTCTGTTAGTTCCCGTAGAATTTATCCTTTAAATTAAAATTGAAATAATTCAATTGCAATCAAGTTTGCATTTTTTATTGAAATAAAACATTTTTTAAAAAATATAAGTACTGAAAACAGTGTCGCTGAGTATTTAAACCTTATGGGCGCTAAAGAATATCTTTCTTAATTTATGTAATATCTCAAAAGAAATTTCAGCAAAATTTTCTGATTCATGATGAACTGATCGGTTAATTAACACTGTTTAAATTTAAATGAATCAAGAACTAAGAAAATAATCAGAAACGTTTGAAGTTATCTGTCGAAAACATGTTAAGCCTAAACTCGTTAGCGTGGGGTAAAAAACTGCTTAAAAAACGATGTACTTAAGACTGCAAGCGTATACGAAAAATATAACTAACATAAATACTATTTAATTACAAAAACACACAACTGACCTAAAAACAATTTATTTACAATGAATATCTGAAATAAAATAAAACAAGAAACCAATTAATTCGAATCAACCCCGTATCCACTTAAATATAGTTGTCCACACAATGAAAACAATGCGCATGCACACATTTTAACACCAGTTATGGTAACGCAAATACGGAAATTTTCTACGGAAATTTGGGGTAACGTTAGGCAAATTCGAAATTTTCAATTTCCTTTATTCTGTTTTATTTTAATCCAAAAATTACTTCGGAAGGAGTTTGGAAGGTCAATTAATTAACGATGTTTAATTTTAAATGTTTTATTATACATTAGGAAAATAAATAGAATCGCTTGAAATAATCTTTTGAAAACCTGTTAAGCCTAAACTTGTTAGCGTGAGGGGAGGAAAAAATCTCAAGCCCGACTCATTTGGAGATGGAGAAATGAAAAGTAATTTTGGTGGGAAATCTAATTTTTGTTAAATACTTAAAATTCTGATTAGAAATTCTAAGAAAGTGCTCCGAGATGCAAGTATCGCTATAGATTATTTATATTTGGCCCTGAATTTAATACAGGGTGTCCAAAAAGTTCCCGTACTGATGATTTGTAAATTTATTTTACAAAAACAACAGGTTTAAAAAGTATTATTTTTATGCCAATGATAAAAAGCACTTTTAACATAACCAAGGAAAAAAATACTGAACTTACATGTATAATAAATGTTCAAAATGTCCCCCCCGTTTCTTAGAGACAATGCTGAACTCGTTTGCGCAAGTTTTTCGAAACGCGTTTTAGCATGATAGGAGTGATTTCTTGTATCCTTTGGGTAATTGCGATTTTCAAATCATCTATTGTTTGAGGATCACTTTCATAAACTTTGTCCTTTAAATATCCCCACAGAAAAAAGTCCGAGATGGTCGGATCAGGGGATCGAGGTGGCCAAAGATTTTTTGAGATAAGTCGATCGCCGAAAAAAAGCTTCAAGCATGTCCATGGTTTCATTACTCGTATGGCAAAATTTCATATACTTGAAAAAAACCCATGGACAATGATTGTTTAAATTTGGAGTAAGGGAACATTTTAGACACCCGGTAGAATCAGTTTGAATAGGCTTTTAATCCATACAGAAAAAAACAAATATTCTCTAAATACCATATTTAAATATTTTTATTTGAAAGAATAAATATCAGCAAAATGTTTACCAAAGCGGGGAAAAATAATCATACTATTAAATAACAAAAATCTACAAATCATCAATGATTGTGTCATCAGTATAGTAAGTAATCAGTGTTATATTAATCAGTGAAATATACATAGTAAAGAAATTTATCTTATAGATATCGTAAGAATCGACAAAAAGTACTTGAAGATGATTCCATAACTGTACTGTTTAATTTATAGTTATTACAATTATCTCTTCTTTTAGGTTTGTCACACTTCTAAAAAAATAAATATTATGGCATTGAAATACTTTCATCTGTACATACGGTAGGAATTAAGTTTCACAGGAAAATTTATCTGTTCTTTATTTACTTAATCAACAAATATATTTAATTTTGTTCAGTTTTTTTTTTAATTTTATGATTTTTATATTACTTGGGTGAAAAAAAATTATATGTTATGGGAATAATAATTCCAGAATTATTCCCATAACATATAATTTTTCCAGAATCCTCTTTAGTACAACTATGCCTAACAATTCAAGACATTTTTCGTATTATTATCTAAAAATCACTAGTAGTATCATTAAGATTATTTTAGTTTTCTATTTATGGCTCAATAAATGTCGTAGTATCATAAAATAATTGGAATTAATTTACTAAAATCTGTTAATGGAATTAACTGACTGAAATATGTTAAGGGAATTAATTGACTGAAATCTTTTAAGACGCCACCAAAAAATTAACTATAAAGCAATTTCAGTTACATTCAAAAAGAACGTTTTAGAGGCTCAACTTCGCTAATTCAGAAAAAAATAATGATAACATATGACATCAGTTTGAAGTAGTCAAGATGTTAATGAGTATCAAACAAAAAACTTCAAATCTATTGAGTTTCTCTTTAAAACTTTGTTTCTGAATGTGTGAGACTATTTCCCTTTGTGTAATGGGGAATAGTTAGTTTTTATTAGATAACAGCCAAGGGAATCTTTGTTTTTAAAAATATAGGTTAGGAAACTGATATTTTCAACCAAAGTAATAGGTTTCTCCTTGTATATTATTATCAGATCTAGCAAATGTGGTCTCAATGGGCATTATTTCAAACAGATGAAAAAAATAATTAAAAATTGTTTTATGAAGCTCACATAAGTTCAGTTAAAGAATACTATTATAATGATATAAATTATTCTTATATATTTTTAAAATAGTCTTTTCCTACTAAATAGATACCTAAAGACATTATATATGAAGATAAATTTTACAAGATTAAATGAAATCAATTTATACATTTCAATAGATATCATTATATTCGTTTTAAAAAAAAGTATTTGTTAATTTTGTGTATTTTTTATGCTTTAATTTATTTAATACCCACTAGAATTCATGGTATATCAAATTCTTTTCATAATTTAGACAAAAAGAGTCACTTAATACAATTTCCCGATGATATTCCTTTCAATGAACATTATTCTCTTAATTATCTAAATCTTATTTTTTCTATTTAAAATCGTTTCGAAATAAGCTAAAAAAATTGTACAGATTAGTTCAAATACTATACGCAGTACACTTTTTAGTTTCAGTTATCTCGAATTTAGTTTTTTGAATTGAAAAATAATCTTATTTTTTTCATTGATGAAAAACTCTTCATCATCAAGCACATCAGCAAAAAGTGCAAAATTTTTCCAATTTTGTTTGAAAAAATAGGTGCGAAAATGAATGTCTTAGATTACTATTTCTTTCGAAATTTTCCACATTAGGAAAGAAAAATGATTTTTTCAAACAACGAAAATTGAAAAATATCTCTTTTTCCACTTCTAATTTTTTTCCTCCCTTTCGAAACAGGAAGAAAGGTTTCTGTCTCTAATTTTTTTCTTATTCGTCTTTATTCGATAATAAAGTCTCGTTTCTCAATAATGCGTCCTTTTACAAATTATCTACCTTTTGCGCAAAAAAAGAAAAAAAAAATGCGTCGCATAAAAAACTTCAGTGTCTATGATTTGTTCAACAATATTTTTCACATCATTGTGAAATTAGTCACCATCATTATTTACTGGAATATAACTATACCATACAATTTAATTATGTCTATCCATGCGGTAATCTATTATTCACTAACTATAACTTAACAGAATCTGAACCACAGTATTTGGAACCTTAAAAACAGAATAAACCTTTTCATATTCATACAATTTGATGTCCTGTGAAGAATATATTAAATCTCAAATATTGAATTTAATTCCATTGAGCAATACATCATTTATTTAGTACATTTTCATATGAATTGCAAAATGTCAGGTAGTTGCGTTATAAAGCTATAGTGTTGATGGAGTCTTGAATTTCAAAAATAATCCCTTTATGAACATTTCAGTTAAATAACAAATGGAAGTAGCTTAAATTTGGAAATCTAATTTTGTTTGGAAAGTTTTCATTAAAAAAGAAAATTGATACTTTTTAAAATATATTTTTGCTTTGATTTATGAAATATCTACCAGAATTCATGGAATATCTAATTATGCTCATAATTTAGACAAAAAATGTACCACTCACACCAGGATCTGTTATTTCAGGTACAGATAAAAGAGATCCGTTTTTCATACTTAAACCTTCTTTGCATAATGGAATTCCCATCTTAACATTCGTTAAAAAAATTGTATTCGAACTGGAAATTGTTTTAAACAATTGTAAACTGTAATCGGGAGTACTTTAAATTGTTTGTTTATAGCAACTTTTTTCACGGATATTACAAAATAATGAAAGTAGTTGTCAAAAACTCAAATGTCAAAATCAGTATATCGGGTTTGAACTTGCATTCCGCTGTTTGTTGTGGTTAGATGAGATATATTGAAGATTTTGTATTGAGCTTAACATGTAAATTTGAATGAAGACGGATATTTTCATCATAAATTTTTTAATTATTTTAATTAACTAATTTTTATAACTAATCTGAGATTTTTTTTAATAGTATAAACGATATTAAGTGGAGAAATTTAGAAAAAAGAGGCATGGAAGATTTTGCACGGAGCTTAACATGTAAATTTGTATAATGATGGATATTTTCATCATACATTTTTTAATTATTTATTTTTTTTATAACTAGACTGAGATTTTTTTTGCTAGTGAAAACGATAATGAATGGAGAAATTTAGAAGAGAGAAGCATGCAAGATTTTGCAGTGAGCTTAACATCTGAATTTGTATGATGATAGATATTTTCATCATATATTTTTAAATTATTTTAAATATTTAATTTTTCATAACTAATCTGATATTTTTTACTAGTAAAAACGTTAATGAGTGGAGAAATTTAGAAGAGGGAGGCATGGAAGATTTTTTTACTGAGCTTAACATGTAAATTTGCATAATAATGGATATTTCCAGAATGCTGTTTTTAAAAATTATTTTATATTATATATTTATACTAGATTTTTTAAAAACTTTTTTCCTCTACTCTAGAGCATGAATTATATATCACCCTGATATATTTCATAAAGGAAAAATCATGCAAAGAAGGATTAAAATTATAATATTAAGATCTATGATATAATAACTAGAACTAATATATAATAATTGAAAGTTCTAAATAATTGATTGCTCTAAAACTTCCCAACTGAATATGTATTTGAAAAAACAGTAACTACTCAGACAGTTTCGAAAGTTATTTAATTTATTCCTTTAAGCATATTATACAATAAGTCTCGTTCAAAAATGCACACCCTCCATTAAATATTTTCTGATATCAACAATAATTAAGTATTAAGTCTCATTTCTGAAATATGCATCCTTTTACAAATTATCTCCCTTTTGCCCGAAGACAAAAGACGGAATTACATTAGATGGAATTTAATAAAGTTAATAAAGAAAGCTTGAGAGGCTTCTTTAATTCCTCTCATTCATACTTCTCTCATCACTGTCAAATTAATAAGTAGGATTATGTACTGAATATAACTATACTATTCAGGTTTAATTATCTACGGCGTCGTATATTTGATAATCGATTATTTACTAAATGCCAGTGACGTTAGAGGATTTGAGTAAGTTAAGAGCTTCGGCTTCTGCAACCACTCGGGAAACAGATTGGAATCCCGGAAGATATGACCAACTATCTGGATGTATATTCTGTTTCAGACTTTACATTAAACTGCTCGTCTCCCTACAGACCAAGAGGGCTTTGGACAAACCCTATTGATTTCAAGTACTGCAGAAACATAGATGCCAGGAAAGAGGAAATATTTGGATGAATGTGAGGGAAAGTGAAATGATGAGGGATATCAGAGTTCATTGAATACGGCTATTAAAAATGTTAGGAACATCGGATGTCATTGTAAATAGAAAAACAACATGTATTCGTATGGTATTGATTATTGGTATGCAATAAAATAAACGAAATAAAGGATAAAGCTTGGTCATAAAATGGCTTGTTTTGTTCGAAGTATTCGTGCAATTGCTGCTAATTGACCGATCGATGTGGAAATTTGAATACATAATATTCAAAATTTTCCATTATATTTCACACAATAAAAAGTTAATAATAAAATTGGCATATAGAGGAAACTTTCTGGTCAAAAATTAATTTTATAAAAGCGTTTAATATCAAATTCTTAATATTATAATAATTTTTTATTCAAAATCTCATTTAAATTAAGTCAAGAGTGTTAGGATTTTTTTTTTCTTTTTTAAATTTGAGCAAAGGTAAGTAATTCGGATTATCAGATAGACATTGGTAATTCAGCATATAATAGACAAATCAGTGTGAATAGAAAGTACAAAATCCCGAACAAATCGCCTTGACAATGACTGTAGAAAACGATATGTTGATTATCGAGAATGTGTTTTAACCAATCTCATAAAATATTGTATCAGGAATTCATGAATTCTCAATGGATAAAATATTGCTTGGATCGAATTCCCTTCAAGTTTTGAGAGAAGATATAAAAATATTCAAAAGATTAAGTTTTTTAATTTATATCAGTGGAAGAAGAAAACACATCGGTGATTATTTAATTCAAGACTTGAGGAATCAGCCTCTGAAAAGTTATTTGGAAAATAAAAATGTTTTAATTGTGACCATGAAGAACCACGAAGATTAAATTTAGAAGAACTTCAAAACAATTCTGAAAAAAATAATTCATAAAATTCTATACAAGATCAATTATATAGCAGAGTTACTTGCCACGAATAGAAAAAACAACTAACTTTTGAAACTTCCTAGCTAGAATAGATGGAATATGGAAATAGAACAGGCCAACTTTTATTTAAATGGCTTAGTACTTGAAATTGTTGAGCCCAGATAAAGACAAATTCCTGTAAGTTACAAAAAAGTCCTCTATTATAATCTCAGCTAATAATATGATGTAGGCTCACATCCGATTTCTTCCAATGCCCTTAATATTTTAAATGTTTAATAATTTTCAAGACGAGAAATCGTGACATATGTTTCAAGAAACATTATAAAACTCCATCTACAAATACATTGCCTCCATACTTTTCTGAAGGAACTTGACCCGCATTAAGGTAACCAACATAATCTGAAGAAGTGGCATTTATAAGATAGCCTAATCGACATATTTGAAAAAGCATTAGAATTTTGTACGGAGAAAAGGTTATGAGTGCAGCAGCAACTCTTATCCAATTTATTGCATGTTTCCCATTTTTTTCATTTCCTTTTGTTTTGTTTTAATTCTATTTGATCTTGGATTATGGGATAGCGAAAAGGGTCGAAGAATTGAAGGGCAATTTGAGCTTTTTCAAAACAATAAATCAGTAAATATGATAAGATATACATGAAATATAACAGACGATCAGCTACGGTCAGCGGTTTGTTATACAGTTTATCATCTACAAATGGCGTCCATTTAAAATAAATCGCATGTTAAACAATATAACTGACTCTTTCAATTATCTGATGGTATTTTTTGTGTGTTTTTTACTGTTTTTCAAAAGCTTTTCCTATGCATAAAAATATAAAAATTCTTTCTTGTAACGTTTTCGATACTTAATATTACAAAATATTTTTAGTGTAATAATTTTCTGATTTTACTGTTAATAAAAAGCAAAAAAGGAGGGATAAAATTTTTCTCAAATGTGTATTATCAGTTATATGATTTTTTTAAAAAAATAGTTTTTGGCAGTATAACCTAAAGTATAATTACATTTTTAGTATTTCAAACGTTAGAACAATGCGTAAATAGAAACCTTTAATTTGATTGCAATTTTTATTATAAAATGATCTTCCGGCGATAATTGTTTTTTGTTCAATCTAATTGCTACTTTTTTCCCAATTATATCAAATAATACTTGAAAAACTCTGCAGAATGTTAGCAGCTAGAATTTGTATTAGTCAAATAAAATATGAGGAAATATCATAGTTAAAATTTTAATGAGTTCTGATGATTTCAACATACCTTTCGAAATTGTTAGAAATTTCGATATTTGTTTAATTTTGATAATATAATTTCTTGGGCAATACGTTTGAAAATATTTATCCAAGGAATTATCTAAATTTTTCATGATTATCTGGTATTAAAACAATTTCTGCTGATTATATTTTGTTAGAAATAATTTATACAAATCGGTCACAAAATGCATTTCTTCCTTTGTAAATGCATCCTTTGTTTATAAAATACATTATTCTCCAGGTAATATATATCTTGGTATTATAACTATTATTAATATTTTCCGAATAGTTTTTCTAGCAACCCTAAATATATCTTTTGTTTCATCATTGCTTTGTATGAATAATAAAGCATCTCTTTGGAGAATAATAATTTATTACTCTGGCATTTACAAACTGATTTTTTCTGAAATTTCCTTTTTAGTTTTGAATATATAAAATTATTTTGACTTTTCTTAAACAGATATAAATTCAAAATTTGTAAACAAAATTGCAGGTTTTTCTGATCAATCTTCTGTTTACTTCAACTAAATATTCCCTTCCATTTTAAACATCATAACAAATGTATTTTATTACAAGCATTTGATATTTGTTACAGAAAATAACATAGGTAAAACGATTCACTTCTTCATGAAGTATTAACATTTACAGTAAGGAAAATTCAAAGTTACATTATTTTTAATATATTTTAAACTTAATGCCTGTATTGTTTTATCATTATAGTTGGTTACTTACTGATTTTTTTCTGAAATTTTGTTTTTAATTTTGAATACATAAAATTATTTTTTTATATATAACATATATAAATTAAAAATTTGTAATCAAAATTTCAGATTTTTCTGGTAAATTTTCTGTTAACTGCAATTAAATATTCCCATGCATTTCATAGATCATAACAAATGTACTTTGTTACAGGCATTTGATATATGCTACAGAAAATAATATAAGTAAAACGATCACTTCAACTTCTTCTAGAAAGATTAACATTTACAATAAGGAAAATTCAAATGAACTTTATCATTAATACATTTTAAATTTAATACATGCATTGTTTTATCATTACAGTCGATAACTTACTGATTTTGTTCTGATGTTTTCTTTTTAGTTTTTAATATATAAAATTATTTAGATCTATAAAACCGATATAAATTCAAAATTTGTAAACAAAATTTTCAGTTTTTCTGATCAATACTCTGTTTATTTCAGCTATATATTCCCTTCCATTTCAAAAGTAATAACAAATGTATTTTGTTACAAGTATTTTATCTATGTTACAGAAAATAACATAGGTAAAATGTTTCGCTAAAGCTTCTTCTAGAAGGATGAACATTTACAATAAGGAAAATTCAAAGTAACTTTATTTTTAATGCATTTTTTATTTAATATATGCATTGTTTTATCATTACAGTCGATTACTCACTGATTTTTTCTGATATTTCCTTTTTAGTTTTGAATATATTAAAATATTTACACCTATTAAACCGATATAAATTCTAAATTTGTAAACAAAATTTAAGGTTTTTCTGATCAATTTTGTTTTTATTCCTGCTAAATATTCCCTTCCATTTCAAAGGTCATAACAAATGTATTTTGTTACAAATATTTTATCTATGTTACAGAAAAAAACATAGGCAAAATGCGTCACTTGAAATTCTTCTAGAAGGATTAGCGTTTACAATAAGGAAAATTGAAAGTAATTTTTAAAAAATATATTTTAAATTAATACCTGCATTGTTTTATTATTATAGTCGATGCCAATTTTAAGGCACATTCACTTTATTTATGGAATACCTGCCTTGTTATGTTTAAATACAAAAATAAATATTTCATAATTTTATAAAATCGAATTCCATTAAACCAAACTTCGAAGTGGTTTCCGAAAATAATGAGTGGTGGTGTGTTGTACATAATGTCCTGCACTGCTTTAATAAGCCAATTCGCTTATTAATTTTAATTGGAAGAGCTTTAGAGCTCAATTTCCCTAGAGCTTTAATATCACTTAAATCCAATGAAGGCGAAAGTCAGGTGTTATGTGCGAGAGGCACCATTTATCATGATCTTCAAGGACAGTTAAAAGGGAGGGCTCTTAAGACCCGGATGTTAATTGATGGTTCCCATTAAGTGTAACTGACACCACGCTGACCAAGACCGTCAGCATCCACTTCTAACTTAACGTCATTGGATTGACTGACTGCAATAATCAAGCGTTAACCTAAGATACAATAGTTGCTTTTGACTCACTTTACAATGCACTTAAGAGCTCTTATTACGATGTTATTGAGATGTCGTTGAAATCAGCATTGTATTGGCTTCAAGGGCAGAAAATACTCGTTTACCGGACATGGAATACACGTGATTAAATTTCGAAGAGGAAATCTTCTAATCAAGAGTGAAGTTTTCGTTTGCTCGATTTAATTCCCTCCAACAATTCCATTTGTATTTCTAGGGTTGCAAATTAGGAATTGAATTGAGTAAATAAAGCGGGATTCTGAATACGTTTCTGTAAATTGCCAATTAAAGCTTTAAATTTTCATCAATTATGAAAAAATTTCTAAATTAGTATAAAAGCTGATTTGATTCATGTTGCTTTTAAAAACTTCAAACTTTCAACTGAACGCAAATGCCATCATTTTTAACTTTAATTATATGGAAAGGCTTATTGATATAATTGCATCTGAAATTGCACACTATACCTTACTAAGTAAAACCTGATTGAGTTGAAGGCCATTGATTCATACCTAGTAAAAAACCGTTTTGGGCCGAACATTTTGGGTTTTGCGACGGTTTAAGAAAACGAAAACTCGGTAATCTGTCTTGTTATTCACATAGGTTTAAAATTATTAAATTTGTCTAGAAGTATTTCTGATAAAGTCAAATAAAAGAACATAATTCTAACCAAATTAAATTAATTTAGACTTTACCAACTGCACTCATATAGCTCAACGATGTTTATTTATATAATTTAAATTTTTGTCTCGTTTAAATAAATAAATTAATTAATTAATCTGAATATTAATTTTATTTTTAATGTACTTCTAATTGCATTTCGAAATATGAGTGATTCTGGTGAAGAAATTTTAAACTAAAAAATTAATAAAACTAATTTTAAAAATGCAAAATATTTTGTATTTAAGTAGCTTAATAAATAATTTTTTATTCACAATGGAGGAATTTCAAATAACTTAGAGTGATTTTTTTAAATCACACTCTCTTTATTATTTCTCTTCCGTTATACAAAATCAAAATTTTTCCAACTAACAATAAACAGTGTAATTTTATAAATTTTCCATTTAACGATAAACAGTGTAATTTTATAAATTTTCCATTTAACAATAAACAGAGTAATTTTATAAATTTTCCATTTAACGATAAACAGTGTAATTTAATAATGGTTTGCTTTTGAAAACTGTTTCTCCTTCTTTGAATGAAAAGGAATTCCAGCAGGCCGGGATAGCCTGATTGGTAGGTATTTGAATTGGATTCGTATATCCCTTTGATTGCGCGTTCGAACTCGCCACCCAAAGACTATCCGTGTGTGTGGTGGCGCTGTTCAATCTGTCATGGTCAAAATTCTTCCGTGTCTAGAGTTATACTACAAGGGGTATTGAGTCAGAGTTGATCGTTCTCTATTTCAGATCTAAATTACCATCCGTTGATGAATGAATAAAATGCATGAGTGAAGTCTGTCCCGCAAAAAGGCTTTGTGACGTGTGTGAGTTAGAAGTTAGACTTCTGTCCTCGGGTTATCAGGGATCCATACACTTAGAAACAACTGCACCCCTCCTTCCGTTGTAAAATGAAACACGAGAACAACAACAGAAATTCTAGCTTGCTGTCCTCTAACAACAAACTTTTTATTGCTATCTCATAACCATTCAGGGTTGTAAAAGAAGTATAAATTTTCACAAAAATTTGTTGATAATGATACTTTTAGAAAATATAAGAATATTACATGAAAATAAATGTAAGATATTAATATTTACTACAAAGTTAATAGTTAACTATCGCAGTTCAGTATTCTGCCGGAAATTCGTAGAATGTCCTATAACTAGAATTAATCTAATTGTTATTTGCTATTCTAGTACTCCAGTTGCGAATAAAAATCATACATTTTGAAGTTAATTTCTTTGAAGTTAAAGGAATATTTTTAAAACGAGAAAAGTAAAATAAAAAAATCCACTGATCTACTTCACGCTGAATATTTTACCACCCAATTTTCAAAGCATTCTACTTCAGAAAGTAAAGTTTTGCCGGAAAATGTGAGGAAAATTTTGTATTAAAATTCATCCTTTCTGAGAAAATGTAACGGAAAAGTTATTTAATTTCGTATACTATATACCGGAAAGATGAATTTTTATTCTCCTGAGATTTTGATTTCGTTCTACAGATTTGAAAATGCGAAAGTTGTAACTTTTCATCATATTCTTTTCTGTTCAGCGTAGGTTCAGTAAAAGAATTACCTGGGAAGTATTTTCATTATTCACTGCTTTAACTTTCTATACAAACTAAAAATACACTGAAATCCTGCATCGCAGTTGCTTTAAATTTTTCGTTAAAATGGAAACAAAAGGCGGATAATGGGAGTTTTACATGCTGTTTGATCACGTGTTATTCTTTTTTGTTACTGAAAGGAAAGTTGTTTCAACTATGCTTTACTTGTAGAAAGCAAAAAGAATTAAAATTCTGACTATAAAAGTATTTCTTGGTAAATAACAAAAGTTTTTTCAAAATGTGAAAATTTTCCGAATTTCATAAGCAATTTATCTTTTTAGTTTTCTACAGAAGTTTAAACTATTTTGGATGAACTGGCGTTAAATTGTTGCTTTATGAAAAAACGAATATATTTCATCCTGAAGCAATGCGTGAGGAGATTTAAATATTATTTCTTTCCGTTTAAGACAACATTAAAAACAATTTGAATATTTTTTTTCATGTATAATCATTAAAATGATGAGCAGTTTTCAGATAACTGGTTAAAATAATATTTTTACTGGATATGTGCATTCTGTAGAAATAACTTTTTAAAATTTAATATCTTGCTTTTATTGAGTTTCTTAATAAATACTTTGAAATATATAAATTACAAATAAAAAATTAATATTTATGATTTTAGACCTATTAAAAATTTTTCAATAGAGTTGCAATAAACTAGATAATTAAGAACATTAAATCTTCAAGTCGTAAATAAATATTTGAATATTAATTTCAGCACAATGATTAGTTTGTATTTATTAAACGTGGTCTAAAAGTCTTCATTAAGTTGTTTTCAAAATATTTGTATTAATTAAAGAAAACTTTCAATTAAGTTGTTTTTGAAACAACATTTAAATTAATAAAAAGAAGTTTTATTATTTTCTTGCTGATTAGAAAAATATTTAAAAAAAGCTTTTTTCTATAGACTGTTTTATTGAAATAAATAGTCTTTTATCATGCTTTAATAAACCGTGTTTTTATTACTTTTTCGCTAACTTAAAGTTTTTTATACTGCTTCTATACATTTTCTTAATGTTTATGTTTTTAAAATTATATTGTTTAAATTTTAATCTATTATTATTTAATGCTTATAATTGAGACTTTTCAATCAATTCAAATTCACAATTTAGATGTTTCTATCTTTATCAACTAAGCTTTGAGCAAATCAAA
Organism: Argiope argentata; assembly: GCA_026289955.1. Classification (NCBI taxonomy): domain Eukaryota; kingdom Metazoa; phylum Arthropoda; class Arachnida; order Araneae; family Araneidae; genus Argiope; species Argiope argentata. The sequence continues at coordinate 1,116,026 of JAOUZG010047704.1, read as the reverse complement.
ATAATTCGTTTTTCTACTCTACCTTATATATGGATTCTCTTAAAATAAGACATTTTAAACTTTAAGGGCCTAGTTCTTTTATCATTCAATTTATACACAAATATTTTAATTGAATAGCTTTCTTACAAATCATATATTGTAAGAAAAAAAAATAACTAAACAGAAAATTTTTCAATAATAACTTACAAAAGAAAAAAAAATTAAAAATTCTTTTTGAAGAAAACTTTACTTACTCAAAGTATCGAACACATTTTCTAGACAGTTATTTGCTTGTTTTTATTTCAGTAACTAGCCGACTTTGGCGACCAGTCGGTTCGCCAGTATTAATGCTCACTAAAATTATCATATAATATTTTATGTAGCTGTGTCTCATAACAGGTTTTTCACCAAAATATTTTTAAACCAAACAAATTTTGATAATCATATAATTGATTTATAGTATTATTTTCTTCAGATGTTCTGTTCATTGTACTACTCGTCTTTCTCTTTCTATCCGAGCAATGATTGTCCCGGAATTGATATTTTACTTAAATGGTGGAGGGAAAGGTCTAAAATTCTATGTTTTTATAGAATAAGGAGATTCTAATTTTCATAAATGTAAACACACAAAACAAATAACGACACAATTGTTTTTCCAGAGATGCGAAAGTTTAAAAACAGCTTGGAAAATGCCGCGCACAAAGGAAATAATGGTGACACATACACACCCTTCATTTCTTTTCTTTTTTTCTCTCCTTTTTTTAATCACTACTTTTCTTTTTACAAACCTTTTTTTCGCTTTATTTTTTTTCTTCCCTGCCCAGACTTTATTTCGAGCAGGCATAGATTAAATGTTCATACCGACTAAAAATAAAAGCAACTATTTTCTTTCTTTTTTAAACTTCCCGTTATCTATGAATGAAAACCAACTGACTTCGCGTATTTCTTTCTAAACAAATCATAATTTATTACTTCCTGCTATATCACTAACTCAGTTGGTGTGGGGGAAGGAAATGAAGATTTTTGGCGGGAAAGTAAGAAAATTGCCGTTTTAACTATTTTCCTCGCAGTTTTTTCATTTTTTCTCTCCATAAGAACCATCTTCGTGTCTTAACGAAAATATTAAAATAAAAATTAGTCGAATCGGTCGAGCCGTTCTCTAGTTTTGCGCTTAGCAACGAATTTCGAGTTGCATTTTTATTAATATAGATAATCAAGAAAATATTAGATCAAATGGTATTATTTGAATATCAACAGGCATTTCAGTTTCTTACATAATAAATAATATATTTTTAAAATCATATTTTAAGTAATTTCATAAACAAACAGCAATGATGTTTTGCATTTCCTTTTAGATCATCGACAAAAAACACAACCCCAGGATAATACATTCATATAAATGAAAAATATCCCAAATGCAATGTATATCAGGGCCATCCAGTAAAACCCCTCAATTCTTAAAAACTTGATTTTTCAATGAAAATTCCTCTTTCACCTTGAATAGCTAGAATAGATCTGTGTGTTTTCTGTCGCAGTAAATTGATAGCCGCACGCATCTATCTACCAATGATTAATGAAGCCATAGAAGCAGGTGGCTCCTAAAACACAGCTATCTCAATAAGCGAGACAAAGTGTAGGATACGTATTGAGTGGGTATTCCTAATCCCACCCATGATATCATAATGCTGGGTGTATGGATGTCCTAGGTTTCCTAGAAACCAGATGAGCTTTAAGTCTCGCCCCAGCTGCTTTTAGCGATGGATACCTCAGGGACATTTTATTCTAGCTGATGTTTTGTGTTTTGTCTTCATCCGGGCCATTCTTTTACGAAACGATTTTGTGAATTACCGAAAAATCTTTAGGTAACGGTTTCAGAGGAATCGTACTTTTACGTAAGTCTAAATCGTTTGTCATGATGGTACGCCCGGAATGATTGGATTAAGCCGCTCTCTAAAGATCTTACATATTTGTATTTATCTAGATAAAGATTCGCGTATGCAAGATATAGCCATTGTTGTTAAAGCAGTTTTGTTTGAAGTTTTGGTTAAAAATATTTTGTTTATAAATGAAATGCTATGCTTTTAGTGTAAAAAATGTAACTTGATATGTAAATTTTGCCCTATAATTCTTTGTGATCTCTCATTTTTATTGTTAACATAGGATGTTGAAATGGTTCTGAATTTTTTTACAATATATTATTGCATGATGTTTCTTTTGAATGAAAAGTGTGTGTAAATTATTAAACTTAATAGTTTAAAGTTCATCATTCATCAGTTTCTTCAATTATGTTGTTGTTGTTACTAATGACACTTGTCATCGACAAGTGCACTGACAGCCAGCAGGGATTTTAAGCCGAATGAGCGTCTCTTGCTTTTGAAATAGCGCCAACTAGGGCCAAGAGTATGACTTAGCTACACACTCATCACTGTACCTTGCACAGACCCTTTTTGCAGGGGCCATATTTATACATCTTACAAATAGATCACAGAAGAACAAGCATGCCCGAATCGGGACTCAAACCTGGGACTATTAGCTATAGGAGAAGACGCGCTACCCTTATACCAGGATGCCGGCTCATCAATTATTCATTGTTTCGACGCAAATAACTTCATCTAATAGTTTTAAATGAGTAATTCTTGTATATATTTGTTTGTTATTTTTGTATCTGGGAAACGGTTTAAACAATTTGAATCAAATTTGATATTTAGATAAGGTATTGATTTTAAGTTTATCTATATACATGTCTTTTCTGTAGAATAGCGATTTTATATTTAAAAAAAAAACATATTTTTATAACTATTAGAATAAGTTTATTCAACTTGCGTATTGAAGTGTAGGCAGTGCAATCAATATAGTGGTCAGAACAACATGAATTACGTATTCATTTCGAATGTTCAGTTTGAATTTCACTTTTTGTTTTATTTTTTACTTATGTATTTATATTTAATATTTTTGGTTTTTAAATTCATACATATTAGTGCCTTTCCCGGAAAAATGTGATTTTATAAAACACACACACACATTTTTTTTTTCATAATTAACTATTAGAGCCATTATCTATCTGCTCGTGCAGCGCCATTTTAAGACCCGATTTCACTATATTACAAGTGATAGTAAATTCAAAAATATAAATAATGATAAACTGTTAAATTAATATTGTATTTGTTAGATTGTAGCTGATTGTTTTGAACAACGTGTTAACCCTTAGCAGTCGGAAAAGTAATCCGATGCATAACTATTAAATATATAGCGGCTTGTTTATTGCTCGACATTTGTGTGTGTGTGTGTACGCGCGCGTTTAAAATTAAATTTCTCCGTCTTTTTACCCTTTTGAAGGTATTTACAATAATCAAAATTGAAAAATAAATGATGAGCCGCCAAAATGATTCATCATCTTGAATGGTACCATCGAGTTCAAAAGGTATCAAGTGCATTCAAGATGGGTTTTTTTTTTTGAAAATTTAAATAACCAGTTCAAATGTAGTTAAGATTGAAAAAATCCATACTTAATCAGTATGTGATTCATATTTAAATACCTGCTCCCAAAAAAATCCTATTGAGTGCAGCTTGGTTTTCCAGATATGTGTAAATAATGGAATTAGATTAGCTTTGTGACAATAATCAAATTTATTTACCATATTCTTGAATGAAAAGTAAGGAGCCACACGAATATACTCTATGAAGTTTGTATATTAAAATATTATATGGGCTTTAATCTATCTTAAAATCATCCTTATTTTGAATAATACCCATTGCTCAAATACTTCTTACACTAGAAACAAATGCTTATAACCAACACTGAAATAGAGGAATTTTTCAAACTCGATAAATAAGCACTCTTTCATTTCCTGATCATTTACCTCTTATTCCCTCGATAAAACATTACGTCTCAGTGGATATAATCAAAGAAAATTTGGTAACGGGAAAAAGGAGGGTGTTACATCAATTGTTATCTTAATTTTAATTTTTGAGCAAAACGGCCTGTTTCCTTTGTTATACCTATTTTTTTCAATCTGAGTATTTCAATACTTTTATATATTATATGGGGTAGTTAATTAGCGTAATTAATTGGTGAGGATATGCTTTATCTTGTAAAGATCGTTGAATTAAATTTGCTCAGATAAAGAGTTTTTCTTCTGATTTGTTGGTTCACGATGCTGTGTGGGTTTGGTATAATATTTGCTTTGAGCTATTTTTCACTTACCAATTTTTTTTTTCAAATGAAAGTGAACCATATTTTCCCATTCCTACTATTAGCTCACACTCTTCCTATATATATATATATATATATATATATATATATATATATATAAATCAAATTTTCAATCGTAAAGAAAATAGTTTTCATTCATCAATCAAGTTCAAGAAAAAAATTTAAAACTTGTAGAGGATGGCATTTGATGTTTATACAGTTTTTTCAAATATTAATTCATTAATTTTTAATTAATTAATTAATTAAAAACCAACTTTCTAGCCAAAAATATTCATTTCTCCTCCGCCAAATAAGTAACGAATTCATTTTGTTTATTCCCCACACTAATGAGGTTGGGATTAACATGCTTTTGGCAAATTATTTTAAAGGATTCTGTTTATTTTCATACTGTTTGATACATTTAAAATTTAACATTGTTCATTAATAGAATTTTTTTTATTCATTTTGAAGCACTTTTGAATTTAAAAAAACAGAATAAAGAAAATTAAACATTTCTAATTTGTATTGGTGTCCTCAATTGCTGTAAAATTATACTGCATTTTGCGTTGCCGCAATTGGCATTGAATTTTCAATCGGTGTTGAAAATTCAATGATAGCATAATTTTTTATCAAATATTTATAGTAATTGTAATTTTTTGGCCGGGATACCCTGGTTGATATGGCGTTCAAATCCGCCAACCGAAGTCTCTACATGTGTGTTGGAGACCACCATTAATTTTATAAATTAGAATCTAAAAAAATAGAAAGTGAATGAACAGTAACAAACAAAAATAATAATTTAACAGCATATGTAGAAAGGATAATAGAATATTGCCAAGAAATCCCCTTTCTATTTTGCAGCTTAATGTTGCGATTCTTCCATTATATATATATATAATTATTTAATAAAGAATAACTAAAATAAAATTTTTCTTTATTAACTGAAGTAGGAATTGATTTAAAATATTGTTTTTATATTACTTGTTTATTATGTCATAAGAACACTAAATTAGTTGAGTCACTACATTTATCAGCATTCTTTATTTACGTCTCAATTTATTTATATAATCGGAAATGGGAGTCATGATGAATGCTGAAGGCGTAATATTTATTTTGAATATTGATTCCTTAGAAAGATTTAAATTTCATGATGTTAATGTTTTCCATATCATGTGAAACAATATCATTAAAATATTTTAACTCTTGTATACCTTTCACCTTATAATTAATCTATATTGTATAATGCGGATACAAGTGTCCTGCTCTTTATAACAATTAAATTATTTTGGTAAAGATTCAAGAGTTGGATAATTTTCACAACCAGCGTTCTTATCACTATTCCAAGAAGCTATTACTTGATATACTTTATTAATGTGTATTCAGATTAACATGAAAGAAGTTTTTGTCACAGTTTTACCATAATAACCAATTTATTTAAATGAGTACCAGTTTTCTTAAAACAGCCCCTATTGCTAAGCATTCAAGTAAGTGAACACGCTCCATTTTGAGTGATTTAAATAGTTATATTAATAGACACTAATATACTTTTTCGCCTACAATATTTTCTAACGTTAAGCCCCACTCTTTAATTCTATGTCCGCATTGGTGATCTTTATTTCTCTCGTAAACAGTGTAATTGACGCAGTTCAAAATATGCCGTGACAATAAAACACCTATTATTTAGGGTGAAATATCTCAATCCAAGTGAAAATTGCTGAAGTGTTGCGCAGCCTTTTAATTGTGAAATTGAGGAAGCTGTTTCGCACGGGAGCACGATTAATATGCTCCATCAAGAGTTCGGGTTGTTGTTCCTTCTTTATTATAGACGAGCACGCCAACTGAGGAAATTCATTGGCAATTCGGGGAAGAGAACGCCGACGGAGTAAATGAAGCATCTAGAGCCCAGCAGAAGCCTCAACGAATTTACTGCTCAGATATTCCATGTTTGTGCTATCATCTCGATCTGTCTCCGAAGCACTTCAAGGACGGGATTCAATTGAACCCCCTGTTCAATTCAAGAGGTAGAACACAAGTCAAATTTGCAGTCAATATCCTGTTGATTGCATGTATGGAAATGAGTTATGATCGCTGGATATGACAGGGTAAGAATAATAGAGACGCAAGGCGAAGCTGAATGGGGGTGAATACGACATTTTAGAATGCTAAGATTCAACAATAATTCTATTACTTGACGTTTCCTCTAGACGATCTGGATAAAGATCCGAACACTCTGACATGTCATTTGGTTTTCCATATTATATTGAGGCTTTTAATAGTGAATAATCAAAATTATATGAGTAAAGGTTTTAATATTATATCACAATTACTAAAAATAGAATATATTGATATAAAATATCATTACATCCAAAAGAAAAAAAAAATCACTTTTCTTACCCCAAAGAATCGTTGTTAGTTTGCATTTTATTTCATTTAGTTAACTTTTTTAACATGCAGCATTACATGGCATGTCAATAAATTGTAATTATAAGAATTTTTTTATTAAAAGTATAAATGTAACCATAAAAAATATTTTAATCAATTCTTCCACATTATCCAAAAACATCATTTTCTAATTATCTTCAGAAATCTAATAAATTTTATTTAAAATTTAATTACGTTTACCATTTTGAAGCAATGCATGCTCTATTTTAAGACAGATCATGCTATTTTGAACTTTGGTTCGATGACGAGAATCATACTTGAGTCGGCAATTTCAGTCTCCAAATTTTTGCCCCACATCAAAAACGGACATTTCTCCCCGACATCTTTAGCATTCTGCTAAGGAATAATATTTCGAGCCGGCTTGCTGGCACAGGGGTAGCGCGTCTGCCTCGTGTTCAGGAGGTCCCGGGTTCGGGCATGGTTGTTATTATGTGTACTATCTGTGAGATGTGTGAATGTGCCCCCCTGTAAAAAGGGGTTGTGCAAGCGAATGAGATGAATGTGTAGCAAAAGTCGTACTCTTGGCCCTAGTTGGCGCTACTTGAAACAAGAGACGCTTCACTCGGCTTAAATCTGCTGCTGGGTCCAGCAGCGAGCTTGTCCATAGGCAAGTGCCATTAGAAACAACAACAACAACAATAATATTTCGAACACAGAACTTTCTTGATATGAGGTTGGAACTTTCCCATAAGGTCCCCACTACTTCGGTTTAAAAAGAGAATCTTAGTAGATATCCAAAGCAAAGTTTGAAAAAATATTTCGAACATTTTTCACTACTGCGGGACTATTATAGGTTCTTTTCTTTTAACTTCAGACTTGATCCCTGAACAGAGTATTGAATTCTGGAAACTATGATATATATTTAACTACTTTCAATACATATGTGAGATTAAATTTATTTTTTGTTGTGAGTGAAGATATATTTTATTTTTTAAATGACATAGTAACATTTTTTATGTCATTATTATATTAACATTACTTTTTATTTTTTTAAAAAATGTTTATTAATTGGGTGTAATAAAATTGGTGAAAAATGTTTAATAATTTTGATTTTTTAAAAATAAAACAAAACTTCTCACATTTTTTATTCAGAAACTGCTGTACATACTACTTTTTATCTCCATTAATATACTGAAACACCTTTTGTTAATACCTAGAAAGCATAATACGCAGAGATAAACGTTGATTAGAATAATTGTATTAGAATAAAAATGTACTTAATTATGCATAATAAATGTCTGGAATTTTTGAAATAGAAAATACAGTAGAAAAAATATCAAAACATTTTACATGCAAGCATTAACAGATTATTTTTGCTTATCTTAAATTTCGAAATTTAAAAAGATTATTGAATGTTTTTATTTGTAATAACTATATACATTTTGCAACATTAAATGTCATAATTTTATAAATTTTATTTAGATAATATTTAATAATTTCTTTACATTTAAAAATATAATTAATTTTAGTTATTATTAGTTTATTAAGAATGTTTTATATACATTATGTGGATTGGTTCGCACCCTTTTTTTATTGCTATTCATCTGTTTTAAACATTATATTAATTAAAATGTCAGAATTAGACATACGCTGTGTTAAATAATAAGTTATTATCATTAAATATTACAAATATGTTTCAAGTAGCACTGTATCTTACAAAAGGTTTTGACAGAGTTGATTTATATTTGCTTTAAATATCAGTATATATATATATATATATATATATATATATATATATATATATATATACAAATTAGACATTCGGACTTTCATTTAAATAATTTACATGCCTTACTTATCTAATATTCAGTAAAAATTTGACATGAATTAAAAAAAGAATAAATATAATTAAACTGTGACGATGTATAACCATTTCTCAAGAGTTCATTATAGTTAGGAAAAATTAAAATTAGGGGAAATCAAAACCTGGAGTAGTAGGCATACGGTGAAAACAGTTCAACAAAATTCGAACAAAAAACGCTGTTGAAACTTACTCAAAAATAGCCTAACACACAAGCTAAAAGTAAATAAAAAATAATCAAAATAGTACAAAGTGCTGAAAGTGAACTAGAAGGAGGGAGACTTTGCTCAGATATTCACGACTCGAATCATTTGCTATTCTCAACTAACTACTCGCTGAGTTGAACTTGATTGCTAACTCACTACTAATCCAACACTCGACTCCATACCGACCAAAATTCTATTTCCCTCCTTTTTATTGCTCCTTAGAAAAGTGCAAAGAGTTTTAGAAAGTAATCCCTAACTCACATCCTAACTGTCTAAAGCGACCTAAGAGTCAATTCATTTCTGGTATCTTTGATTTTGTTTCTAAAGTTGTGAAGTTTAGTTTAGTTATATTAACGTCCCGTTGTAAAGCAATACTTGGACTGTATTGGACCAGACTTTGTAATTTTGAACCACTGTCAGATGCCGAGGACGATGTCTAAGCTGGCACACGCCTCTCAATACCACACCACACTAGCGGGAGGGCATCTGGCCCTGGATTTAACGTGCAACAGACCATTATGGCTCAAAAGAAGGCCACAGTGACCCACCCAAGTTGTGAAATTTTCATCAAATAGGTTGCCAAGATTGACTCGACATTTATTAAGCATCTATCGAGCTATCTGTAAAACTATATTTCTTACTAGAGAACTAAATGCACTGGGAAGCAATATTATGTTAATTAAATGTATTGTGGGCTGAATCTGAGACACATTAGGTAGTGTCATACAACGGTATAGATCTTCAAAATTACTTATGTTTCTAAACAATAAGAATATCTTCCTTTTCCCATCAACGAGCCTTTCTTACAAATGAAAAATCAAGTGCACATTTAATTAGAAGTTCTTTGAAAGAAAGATCTTATTTTTGTTAGAAAAGTTTGCAAAATCTATTGTTCAAATCTGTTGTTAAATGTAGTGTAATAAATTTAACGAAATATTAATTTTCGATAATAAGAGGCTCTTTGAATTTCATTAAAATTTCTCTATTACCTTTCACTCTGTTGTGAATGAAGTGTCGGTAGAGTTTACTATGAATATAACTTGTAAATTATTATCTAACTTTATTAAGTCAATGAAATTGAGCTAATTCATTCTGCTTCCTAGAAAATGAATGAATGATTTAAAACTAGAAATGATTCCTTTTAATTCATTCTGCTTCCTAGAAAATGAATTAGCTTCTAGCTAATTCATTTTCTAGGAAGCAAAAACCTGTTAAAACTCTTTTAACTGGCATGATGTGGCTTAGTTAAGTAGCATTTATCAAATCTATACTCTTATGGAACTCTTTGGTATACTTCTATTGATACTGCTGTAACGTAATGCAGTAGAAGAATACTTCAATAATCAACACTTATTTATGTTGTTATTTAGTCATTTGTTTTTTCATTTTAAATTCCAGCATAAATATTATCTATTGGAAATAGGAAAAATTTATTACGAATTATAATACTGAAGATTAAGGGATTAATGAAAGTTGGTATTAATATTTGCATATAAAGTATTGGAAAAACATTTCAGCCTCTAGCTTTTAAAAATTTAGATGCTATGTAACTTTTTAAAATTAAGTTTTAAAAATAAAATCAGCAGTTTTACTTTTTCGTCTGATTAATATCTAGGTGCGTCTTAATTAAATAAATATGAAAAATTATTTGGTTTAACGAAATTAAAAAAAATATTGAATAAAATTCCCGACCCGTATTTATCAAAGGAACGATTAAAATCTTATAATTTTGATTTCGAACTGTTTTTCCTAGTTTAACCTTTTCAGGACAAGTAAAACATTTAATTAGATTAAAATCAAAATGAATTTTTTTTAATTTTAGGAAAATGTTTAATGTTTCATCTATAAGCATTTTAATTACTTAAAATATCTTTAATTTAGTTATATAAACATATTCTAAATAACTCTCTATATTTAAATTTTCAAAGATATACCATCTAACCCTCTACTATTCTATTTCTCTATATTCACATTCATGTCTAAGCATACTATTATCTCATCCTAATATTTACAATTTTACTTCAAAAAATAAAAGTCCGGATAGTTACAAGTTTTTTAATAATTTTTTTTGGAGAACTGGGTAGTTATTTTAGGAGAACTGGGTAGTTATTATACAGTACAAGCACTTGTACTGATGAAGCGTGTCAATTCGTTTTTCAAGAGACAGAGCCTGTTTAGAATGTTTTGTCCTGTGTGGTGTCACTAATTGCATGTACACCGTTATGGGATTACTTGAGTAACATGCTAATGCAATAAAAGTCGTTACTATAACTAGTATTTATTTGAAAAAACTATTAAAATCTAAAAAATTTGATTTCGAAATATTTTTTATATTTTAACCCTTTCAGGACTGACAAGACATCTAACTACATTCAAATTAAAAGTATTTTAAAAATATGAAAATGTTAAAAGTAAAATATTTTATTAATTATTACTAGAATTATCCTTAATTAGCTATACAAACACAATTTAAATAACCATCTATATTTAAATATTCAAAGCTTTTCTAGATAACTCAACCCCCAAATCCTTCCATTTTTGTATATTCACATTCATGTCTAAACATACTATTATTTCATCATAATATTTACAATTTTACTTCATAAAACGAGAGTCCGGATAATTACAAGCTTTTTGAATTTTCTGGAGTAGTGTATTTATTTTCCACTCTATTAAGAAAGAAGCGTTCATCAAGTTTGTTCCCAACACAGCCGGGTAATTATTATACAGTCCAAGCACTTGTACTGATGAAACGCGTCAATTCCTTTTTTAAGGGACAGAGCCTGTTTAGAACGCTTTGACCTGTGTGGTGTCACTAATTGCATGTACACCGTTATGGGATTACGTGAGTAACATGCTAATGTACCAAACGTCGCTACTGCAACTATTTACCATTACTTATAAATGCTCTAAAAACTCGTTGCATCTAAATAATTACAGTTATTTACGTTTGCGCTAATTACGCTCTCTTCACCACAATCTCCGATAACAACGGGGAGGTAAAAATACATATTTTTTTACGAAAATGGGTTGAAAAAAACCCAGTTTATAGCGAAGTGCTGAGTAGATTAGGATTTTCTTGTGATTTTTTTTTCCTTTTGAAAATTATACACTCACCCAGATTTAGGAAAGAGAGAAGAAGGCACAAAAAAAGTTACCTCTCTGAATTAAAATAATTGCTTTCTCTGTACTAAGCCGGAATGTTGCTGAGTCTAATCGCAATATATGACGGGAGGCGTTACATTTTTTCTTTGGGGAAAAAAAAGGGGAAAAATCTATTGTGGAATTGTTGCTAGGGGTGAAAGCAGTTTATTGCTGCCGGGAGGGGGGGGGAACTGATTCATAGCAGTCTTTTTAGGAATGCGGCCTACTAATGTGTCTGTATTATCACTAATGCATTGTAGGGAAGGGCAGTTAATTTCTGTGTGGTAATTCTACTTTCATTTTCTACAGAGGAGCAGTGCTAATGTTTTAGATATATGTAATTCACCAAACTGTAGTTTTCAGTTGCTATTTGTAGAAAAAAAGAATTAAGTTAATTTAAATATGGAGATTATTTTTTAAATTGCGTAGCCGGTTATATAGAGAATTAGGTCATGGTATATTTGAATGACAGACTGCTTTAGAAGAAGAAATTTCGAACGTAGTTTTTTATATAGTTTGAAAAAAATTAGTATGCATTTGATGAATCAGTTTGAAATTTTAAGGAAATTACATTTCTTCTCATTTTTAGCCGCTCAAGGTAAATACTATCAGTATGGTATGTTCTTCGAAAAACATTTAGAAAGTTATTATTAGATTTTTATATCTCACAGTCTTGCTGATACTGAAATATATATAAAAAATTAAGACTGAATAATTTTCAGTTTCTTGTCAAATGTAGGTAAAATAGTTTCTTCTGTAATATAGAAAAAACTAAATTACAACTAACTAACTAAATAAACTAATGTCGTCGTCCTGGTACAGAGGTAGCGCGTCTTCCTCGTGATAAAAGCATCCTGGATTTGAGTCCCAGTTAGACATGGTTGCTATTCTGTGCTCTATCTGGGAAGTGTATGAAATACCCCCCTGTAAAAAGGGATTGTGTTAGCGAAAGTGATGAATGCGTTGCTAAGTCGTAATTTTGGCCTTAGTTGGCATTACTTCAAAAACAAGAGACGCTCATTGGGCTTAAAATCGCTGACAGCGGTCAGCGCGTTTATCCAAGGCAATTGCCATTAGTAACAACAAAAATAAACTAAATAAAAATGAATTCCTAACACTAACTATCGTTTAAAGTGGTGGTGATTTAAAAGGGTACTTATATTTTACCAATAAATGTGCCTTTTTATAGATATTTTAATCATTCTATGTGCTCACTAACACCAAAAATTCATACTGAATATGTAATATTGCTTTGTTTGCCATCAGATCATAAGATTACCAAAATTGTTAAGAATACAATCGAAAATTCCTTAAACCAATGAAAAAACATATAATTTGATATATTTTAAATTTTATTGCTATCCTATTTCTTTTTAAATAACTATACTTTCATTTTCAATCTTTCTTGTCTGAATATTTTATGTACTTTCCGAAAGTACTCTGGCCGTAGTTTTCCTATGTGAACTTAATCCTAAATTGACTTTAATTTCCCCTGTTTATGAATTTTCACTCACATTGAACTTTTGTTTCTCTTGATAAGTTTGACCCAGGTGTACTGTTTTTTGCCTTCCTAAAGAATATTTTCCATTCATAAAATCTGATAACGTAAATCTAATTCTTTTTTTAATAAAATACCCAATGTCAGAAAAAAATGAGATTCTCGATACTTTGTCTAACGCTTCTTCCACCCCAAAGTCAAAACAAGTAACATAAAAATAAATTAAGTCAATACCTACTGAGGACAAAAAAGAAAAGTTTTATTTTATTAAACTTTTGTTAAATAATTACAATTAATATAAATAATTGATAAAAAATTATACCTATCCAAAAGAAAATCAAGTTCGTATCCATTAAAATTAATCAAAACAAATTCAGAAAACACTCAATTGTCGTTGAAATGAGGCAACCCAAATGCTTGTATTTTCTACGCTAATTGCAGTAACGCAATACAGATTAGAAATTTTTAATTTCCTTTTTTCTGTATTATTTTTATTCGAAAGTTCTTCAATTTTTTTCTTCAATTTTTTCTTCTATATTTTTATTTTTTAATCTTCTATTTTTTTTAACTTTTTAATATGCATACATTTCATGCAAAACGCTATAATACATTCCTCATGTGGATAAAAAGAGTCTTTATGATATGATTTAGAAACGGTGATCGGGCCGGCCAGTCAACGATGCAGCTCCAGCCTGGTAAAGTGGTTAAGTCGCTTCTGTTGCAACTATGTATATTATGAATATTTCTGCTTAACCAGATATGCTCTATCATTCATTGAAGCTTGGATGCGTATAATCCCCCCGAGAACACATCAGATTTGAGGAGGAGAAACTGTGTATAAGTAAGCAGGTCCTATTATTTCCTGGAGAATGCATTATTGCTGTTATAGTTCAGTTGACCATATTTCAAATTACGGGATAAAAAGGGTTTGTAGTTTTCGACCCATTTTCAACCCTTCAACATACTTGTTGGAGGATTTGCTCATTTGTCAATGATAGACACTTTTTTTCTAATCACAC
>JAOUZG010047704.1:1003669-1100501 GCA_026289955.1 Argiope argentata | reverse complement strand
CACACTTTCATATAAAGCCAAAATCATGTGTTTACTTATTATGCATAAAAATATGTTAAATTTTTTTCATACTGCACTATAATCAGAGGAAGTGGCATCTCCAAAATTTTCTCGCATGGTTTTAAATCAAGGTGTTATCCTTATCACCCAGCAAACAATTGCAGACCTCAGATAAAGCACAAAAGTCTTTGAATGACATTGACTTGCAATTGTTATGAAATATTGAATTTTGGCATGAATTTGACATTATTACTGAATCTTTAGTGTGACGTTTGGTGATTAATATCTGGCATAAGGTTAACAGTACCCTAAAACCGGATTTGTGTTTTAGATGGATTTTACCCTACGGATTGAAATCACGACAACAAATTCACATATCAAATTCCATATACTTAAGTATTTGATATTTTGATGTATCACGTTTACGTTCTTGAAAAAGTATGGACCGGCGAATGGTAGACATTTTCACTAATTTAATTCAAAATTTCATACAAATCTACATTTTTGATGTTAAATATGTGTACCAAATTTCATTAGTCTAACTTTGTCAGTTTAAAATTATCGCATTAGAATACAAAGAAACACCTGTGTAGACATATTTCCGCAGAATTTATTATACTCAAAATTTGTTTGAGCTCTTCATATTTGATGTAAAGATAATATGCCAATTTTCATTCGTTTATCTCAAAGGACATGTCTCATCTTTGTCACCGACAGACAGACATAATTTCAAAAATATTTTTTTTAACTCAGAGAGATCTGAAATATAGATTTATATCAAAATTTTCAATTCAAATTTTTTGACCATTACAATATTTTCTATATATCTTGTGTGCGAGAAAATAAAAATAAGGCATCACTTTTTTCAAAAAAAGAAGATATCTACAATCTAGAAAATAGAAAACGTTTCAAGCCAGATACGAAAATAATTTGAATATCACCAGCCACAAATCACCAGTGAGATTTTCTTTCAGTTAGTCGACGTGAAAAATACAACAAATCTCAAATTCTCTTCAAATTTCTTTTTCTTTAAGATTCACGCAGACGATTTTATCTGATCTTTGATTTTTCTCTCCAGACGAGATAAAATCAAACCGATACAATCATGACAAATGTTGTTACTTGGATGTTGCATACCAAGACTCACACAAGACAGCGTAATAGAATTTAAAATTTATTAGGTATGTGATCCCCCATCATTATTCAGGAAGCAGGGGAAGCTCAGGTTTCATTCCGGTAAACATCCATACCAACCCCTCTTCAAATATTACAGAGTTTGGGTGATCAATACGTGAATAAACCCTGAAGTATTAAGCTTCAGTCATTGTCCTAAGCTAATTACACTGGTGAATATTTTGAAACATTTCTGGACTATTTCCTGGATATTACAATGATACTCTTTTATGTATCTGTAAATAGTACGACATTGTAATATTCTATCCTCGCGCTAAATTTAAAATAGTATATCTTAAGAAAATTAAAATATTCCTTAAATTTATATGAATGAAATAGTTTTATAACGTATTGTAGCTGGGAAAATCCATAAAAATGAGAATAAGGCATTTAATTTTTTAAACTGAATTAATTATTTAAATTAATTAAGTAAACAATGTGACAGTTTACAGGTTTTTACTTACTTTTATACCTAGTATAGAGAAAGTATATTAATCGTTACAAAATTGAACTCGATATTTCAACGAATTTTTTCGATTTAGATCTCCCTGAGTTCGAAAAATATATTTTTGGAAAATATCCATCAATTTTTTATAAACATTTTTTTTTAGAATTTTGTAATCACAAGCATATTATATGTCTGATTAGGTGAATTACATAAGTTTCTAATTTATCTCCAGTAGTTAGCTTAATAAGTCAAAACCAATTAGTATTTGAATTTCAAACAGCTCACCGCTTTCGGCTTTCTTTTATCCAATATTAAAATCCCTTATCAAATTTTAACCAATAAATGTCAACCAATAAATGTTAAAAAGTTTTTTTTTCTTCTCCATGGGTTTATTCTTTATCAAAACTTAACTATTGGTTCAAAAATAGATTTCAAAACTTGATGGTAAAATAATTTTGTTTATAAAGGGTTAAAAAAACATCAAGGATAAATTCCCGTATTTCTCTGTTTTGTATATTGCATAAAAAAGATTTCATTGATTTCAAGCATAAAAAACGATAATTATCAGGTTATTCCCTAAAAATATAACATTTCTTAAAAAAAGAAAAGAAAAAGAAAATGAAAATTTTTGACGAAATTACATTTAATCGAATACTATGAAACAGTACAAATCGAAAAATATGTTTATTTCATTTAGTACAGATTCTCCGTCAATGGAAAGGAAAAATAATAATATTTGAATTGAAAACTGAAGAAAAATAAAATATCGAAGATAAAAAGGATGTCTAGTAATCAGGAAAGGAATGCTAATTAGGAAAGGAATATCCCATGATATTCAAAATTTGATGTCTGTTCCTTGTCTTTCAACATTTAGCATTGTCAAAACAATCCATTCTTCATGAATAAAAGTATCAAGAGGATCAGATTAAAAGACAAACACAATTTGAAGATCAGAAAAAAAAATAATGCGCATATAAAATATGTGTAGACAAAAGAATTTACTCGAGGATGTTGTTCACAATGCAACATTTGCAACCCTAAAAAATTAATTTCCAATGTCCAAGAGGAAAGGGGAGTTTAAAAGTTAACCATTTTTGTAATATGTTTTGATAAATATTGTCTGCCTTTGATGATAGTGAAACAAAGGAAATTAAAATTGCAACGAAATAATAGTTATGAATAGAGGCAAATTAAAAACACAGTAGTGGAATTCAATCTTTTGTTAGTTGAGCATTAAAAATCTTTATAATTTGAATTCAATAATTTTGTAAAAGCAAATGATAATTATTCTAGAAAGGTGAATAAAAATTATATTTCTATGAAGTTGAAACGAAATGCTGAATGATCTAAAAATGCACATCAATTAAATGCAAATTTATTAACTAGGTCTAAGATATTACCCGTTATTCCGAATACAGCGAAATATAATAATGACAATATAAATTTTTTTGAGATATTTGATTCTTTTGTCTTATTTATAAATTCAAAAGCTGTATATTATTTTAGTCTCTCTGTGCAGAAATTTGGTCTCAAAATGCTTTGCATTAAATTTATAAGGAAAAGATTATTAATGAAAAAAAAATGAGATATTTATTATGTTAGATGCTTTTAATGGTGCTACATTTGAAAGAATTGTCAGAATAGCTGCAGGTTATATTTAATATTTATGAGACATTTTATTTTTTCATTTTAATAAAACAACTTTTACGAGTAATAAAACAGTTAGTTCCTTTAGTTCAATTACTTTGCAATATAAGAGGGGCATAGCAAACATAAGTAAAAAAATGACAATTTGTAATTACAAAATTTAAAATTATAATTTTACTTGATTATATAAAACCAATTCAAAAGATATATTTTATTTCAATCTCTCAAAATGGGTTCCAAAATGCTTCCAAAGTCTAAAGAACAAGATTGTTTATGAAAAAAAATTGTTTGATATATATTATACTAATAATATATATAGATTTTGGTGTTTTTAGGCCTTAATCTCGGAGAATTTTCGGGTCACAACTGGGTTATAATCAGACAGTAGTCAAACCCTTTACAGAAAAAAAAATCCTTTTATGGAATCCTTGTCTGAGAAAGTCATCAGGCTAGATTTCATCATTAATTATTTTTTCTTTGACTAACTTGATAATTTTCTACTTCCGATTTTGTTCTACTTTCGTTTTGTTCATGTGTGTTTTAGTAGTAGCAGCCTAAGCGCTCTCTAAATACATTTGTGCTTTTTTAAAATTATAATTGACCTATTCATTTTCCGTAATATTTTTGAAATTTTGATCTTTTTAATTGTTAATGTTTATGAAATTATTTACTTCCTTTATATATATATATATAATATACTTCTATGAATAACTGCAGAATGTATTTATTTGGGATGAGACATTTTAAAGTTTCATTTTCATAAAACATTTTTATCAATAATTTAAACAATTACTTTGCAATATTTACAACACAAGAGCGTAGGAAACGTAAATAAAAAATTCAAAGAAAGTATATCGAAATTTAAAATTAATATATACTTGTAATTTCGTTTAGAATATATACTATGTAATATCCTTCGTAGAAGTTGAACAACTTTTCGGTAACATAATACTTAGAGACGATTTCATTCTCTTAAATCCTCTTAATCGATTTCTTTTCAATATAACAGTGGCTTAGAAAAAGTAAATTTAAAATTTAAAAAAAAAGCATATCAAAATTTGAAATTAATATATAACTTGTAATTTCGTTTAGAACGTATACTACGTAGTATCTTTCGTTGAAGTTGAAGAACTTTTCAATAAGTTAATACTTAGAAACGATTTCATTCTCTTAAATCTTTAGAAGTGGAATTCCTAAAAGATTCTTAAAAGGCTTCCCATTTCCGCTTTCGTTCTGTATCTTAAAGAATAGCATCTTTCGTTTCAAAAGAGCGGATGCGATGTGAAACATATTCCTGATCTGCTTCCGGATAACATCAAAAGTTTAAGAATAGACTCTGTCTATTCATTCTAAAAATGAATTCATAGAATTATCTTTAGCAAAATTGCTAGAATTGACCTTTTGCTTTAGTTCATGATTAAACTGTTAAATTTGGATTTTATTATTAATTATAGATTGTGCACTTTCTAGATATTACATTTTATTATGAATACAAGTAGCTAATTGTACTTAAATGAAAAGTATTAAACTTTTCTATGATCTATTGAATTATTTTGAAACAATTAAACTCGAGGTGAAAGTGTTTAAATACTAAGATTCGGCCTGTGTTTTTCTCTTATATCTGATGCCTGAAATTTTTTGTTCTAACTAAAAATTGAGATTTTTTTCCTGTAAATTCATATATTCGTTTATAAATTCCAACGTATATTTATAAAAGAAAGGAACTCAATTTTTTTCAAATCATAAATGATAATATTTTCTTAACTCAACTTAATATGATTAGAATTTTAAAATTTAGCAAGCTTTTTATTATTTTGAAATAAAATATCTATTGATATAAACATAACTTTTAGGGAATATTGTTTTTAAATATCCCCTCATGTTAAAAAAAATTCATTGAGTTATTAAATTTTATCTATCACGTATAGAATGGCATTTTTTGACAGAGGTGACATATATGACCTTTTAATAACATACTATAATGAAAAATGCTTGTAATGCACTTTATGGCATAAAACATTCTACAAATATTAGATAA
The DNA here is from genome assembly GCA_026289955.1 of Argiope argentata. Classification (NCBI taxonomy): domain Eukaryota; kingdom Metazoa; phylum Arthropoda; class Arachnida; order Araneae; family Araneidae; genus Argiope; species Argiope argentata. Next base: position 1,095,195 of record JAOUZG010047704.1, on the reverse strand, counting down.
ATAACTATAATATTTTATGTTTTAAAATATTTACTGTTTTTTTAATAATATTTGTTTCTTAAGATATTTCACAATAAAAAAAATTAAATAACCACCTGAATGGTAGAAACTAGAACAAATTTTATTTTCTAATAAAAAATGCATTAATTTGAAATTAAATTGGCAAATAAATTGATAACAAAGGCGACCGTTATACAAAATAACAATCAAACTCAAAATATCATCTTTATAAAAGAATATGATATCGCAAATGCTAAGGGAAACAACCACAAATGTTCCTGTGTTATTATGAAAAAAATCAATGAATAAAAAGAATGTATCAAATTAATTTCAATAAAAATAATGTATCAAATTAATTGCACAGATTAGGTTTAATGGAAATAAAAAACTATACAACATTACAATTGCGTAAGTAACAGTATTATAACAGCATATCAAAAACAATTGAAAGTTAACTTATTATAATTGCAAGTCTTAACTCGAAAGCTTCAAGCCAGTCACAGATGATAGACTCTGGATTTTCCATTCAAAGAGCGTCAATCACTGGTGACTGACAGTATATTTTCATTTCGCAATGATTGACAGTGTATTTTCATTTCTTAATGGCTGACAGTATACTTTCATTATCCTGTCGATACTGCTACGTTCAGTGGTGGCGGGGTAGTCTACTGTACAGAAGAAGTATACTTTCATTTCGCTGTGGCTGACTTTGCAGTTTGTGCTCAGGCCATGTCAGTCAGTGCGGACCGATAATATAATTATCATTTGGACTGCATTAATCTTTGTCGACTGATGATATACATTGAAAAACTTTCTTTTACTATAAATTTCAATATAATAATCATGAAATAATGCACGTAAATGTATTCAGATTTATAGTAAATCTATTTAATTGTCAGTATATGAAAAAAAGATGAATATCAGGGGAATATCAACGAATTTAGATTTGGCAGTATCAAGCAATGTGTTTTTGGAGGTGGTAAAGTATAAACTAAAAAGAGGTCATTCGAAGTTATATATGTCTAAGATGCTGCTGCTATTCCTACAAATGTATACCAATGCTATTGTAATTTTACATTTTTTAAAAATCTGTGTTGGGCACCATATCTTATATTTTTTAAATACACCCTGTATATTTTTGCTATTTTGAAGTTCTTAAAAATTTAAAATTCAACCATCATAATTAATCTGAAGATAATTTCAAGTAACTCAAATCAGAAAAAAAAATGCTTTGAATTCAATGAAAAACAATTTCCCCAAGAATCTTAAATATTTATAAATAACAAAATATATTTTCGAACATAAAGCTATGTTATATCTGGATACCTACAAACTAATCAATAAAATGGTCAGCAAATAGCCCTTTTCAGGTTTCTTTGGATATGAAATTCTTACGGATTCCACTAAGGGAAGAATGATTTGCGCCACAAATATAAAGAACATTCTTATAACACAGATCTAGAATTCGTAATAATATATATCGAAGCCATAAAATGTGTTTTTCAATAACATTCGGATAGAACAAGACCATTGGTCTGAATGAAGAAAAAAACATTCTTATTTCCTGTGGATACTTCTCTCTTTTAAAACCTGAGAAGTATTTTCGAAAGTGATTCCTTTATAAATGTTTTTGGCTATTTTTATACAATAAAACAGTCTGAGGTTTTAAAAAATAAACTGGCAATTAGTAAAAAAACTTTATTGGATAATAAATTTAATTGGTGCAGGATAGTTTTAATAGCTTAAGAAATATATTTTTAAAAATTTACGAAATTTGCCGAATAATCGCCCATATACAAGAGCAGAAATTGCACGATACAGAAAGACCTTTCTTAAAAATAATTAATCATTGAAATTGATTCTATTTTAATATGATTGATCAAGATTACATAATCGATTAAAAATAAATTACTTATATATAATTAATGTAAATCTGTATGACGTTGGAGTGCCTAATGCGTCAATCAGATTTTTACGTGAAAAAATGTGCAGTTTAATAGGAAATTTGATTTCGCTATGAAATGTGTAATTTCACAGAATGCCCAGTCAGTAAAAAAGATGAATTAAATTATTGTGTGACTGAAGATTCATTTTGAATTGATGACAAATGGATAAGGGCTCAATATGCGGTGCTTTTATTCAGAATGAAGTAGATTAATTTTACTTTAACGATTACTTCCTTTCTGTAGTCAGGTTGGCTTTGGAGGTCTTCCATGAAATAAAAACACAAATGCGGGCCAGATCCCACAAAGTCCCTCTATGAAAGAAAAATATTCTTTATGTGAAACTAAATCATAATTCTAGGTCAAGTACAATCTATATTTAGAGAATTAAAACTTGATACAACTGACGGCAATGAATCAGAGATGGGTGATGATTAACTGCATTTAATGTTATTTGACCATTATTGTGAAAATGCTAAATTGGAGGTTTAATAATGAATCGTTTACTGTGATAAGGTTCGCTGATGGAGGTTTCAACGCGAAAACACAAATATGGACATGTCCCCCCTAAATCCTGAAAAAGACGACCTATACTGTTCATTGGAACTAAGTCAGCATTATCCAGATCATTCGAACTAGCTAACAGAGTTTGAAATACTTTCCTTTTTTTAATAGTTCTTGTTAGTTATAGTAATTATATTTAAAGCATCACCTCATGACCTTACACAGTAATTTTTACCATTTTTAAGATATTTATACAACACTCGTTCATAAAGTGTATAAAAGAACTTATTAGAAAATTATATTGAATTCTCATCTAATTCCAATTTTATACTAATATCCTCCCACAACGATTCAACATATTTTCTCCTCACTTTTGTATCTTGATTTGTACATTTTTATGACCGTGATTAATTTTTTGTTACGATATCAACCCCGTGCACTTTAAGGCCTATTGATTCAATAATTTTGTCAAGAAAACATTAACACAACTAAATTTGAATAATGATCACCCTTTATGTAAAAGAATGGTAAGCCAACGTGATTTATTCCACAAATTTAATACGCCTATGTGTTTTTATTCCGTTTTTTAAAAAAAATGATATGGGAAAAGCAAACAAGAAACATGCGAAAATTCGCAGCTTGAAAGTATCGATTTTACTCAACAATAAAGTCAAACTCTCTACTGAAATATCACCATCAAGGGTTTTTTCGAACGCAACTACTTAATCGACGGACTCTTTCGGAATAAATGACCCTACATGTTTTAGGCGTTGCGAGGGGGAGGGGAGAATAATCTAATTAAATTGTTTACGAAAAATAGAGAAGTTCAATCTCTTACTTATTTACTCGGGATTTCTTTATACCGGATCGGAGTCGATTGTTTTCCTCTAACAAACTTTCTAGAAAGTAATTTACTTCTGACTATACAAATTGGAGAAAAATAAAGGAAAAGCTCAAACAATAACTTTGCTTTTGTGTAAACTGAGGTATAAAAGAGAAAAATAAAAGAGGAGTGATTGCAATAAAAGAAGATACTCAGGCAGATGTTCGAATCTCCACAAACTCATCATATAGACTTTTTTTTTATTTTTTCCTCATTGTGCAGATTTTCTTCCCGATTGTAATTTCAAAAACAGAAAATTAGGTTCTTTTTCACTCACCTTCTTTGTATTGCAGTGAAAACCTTTTGCGTGTTACATTCCTACTACTAGCTTGCCTATAATAGCATGTCCGCATACAACCGACCAACGTGTCACGCTAACCGGTATTTCTCAGGCGTTTACAATTGGAAGCGTGCTGTGCAGGCATTTTTCAGGAACTTCTTTAACCGTCTTATTTTATTACGAAAAAGAATATAGAGCCGCTTTTCTCAGAACGAATGGCTTTTATAAATGTATACACTTCGCCAGTGGAAAATGTGTCTGAGTTGTCGTTTCGAATTGATGAACTTCAAGTAATGTTAAAAGCAATACAATTTTCTTAATAGGTTTTTCACATTACTGTGAAAAGAATGGTGTTATCATAAACGCGGAATACTTTCAATGTCATTCTGAAATTATCTTTTATGGACTGTATTCTCTCCCATTGTACGCTGCTTAAGTTGGGGGAGGGAGTCAGACTTTCGAAATTTTTTTGAGTCTCCGGATTTTCAAAGTTTACGGGTTAATGAAAAGTGCGAAATTTATAATAACTCTAATGCGTCTAATGTTGTGAATTTTTATAAGTCAATGGGATTGCCAGATATTCTCAGGGGAAATTTGAAATCGGAATATATTTAAGTTAGGATTAAATGAGTTTTCCATAAGAATTGTATTGTGAGATCTATTCTTAAAAACTATAAATAAATACAATTTTTATAATACCTTTTGGCTCATTTCAAATTTATTTATTTATTTTACTTATAGTAGATCCCTCAGGGCGACACCTCGAAATGAGGGTGGGATGTTTCCGGAATGGTGGTTGTATCTCACCTCCCTTAGAGGGTACATTAATAGATGGGGGGGGGTTAGGGGACTCTCATCGATGACGAGACGTACTTCTTACAGGGAAGGTTGTACGGGGCCGGTGAGGCCATTAGCACTCAATGACAGTTCCCGCCAGTGCTGCTGTTGCGGCTGTCCAGTCATTCAGTTTTATGGTTTAAATCTGTTTGACTTCGTGGCAAGTTGGAGAGTCTAGCTATGATTTATGATTTTGCTTATAGTAGAAAAGGTGTTATTTGTTATAGTTATTTTTTCCCTATGAGTATAAGTATAGGAAAATTTAGCGAATTTCCCCCCTAAATTATCACAATTTGCTTTTCTTTAGGTAGTCATTCTGTAGAAGTTCTACTCATGTTTCTGATAGCTTTATTCCTTTATCCTACTGTTTCACAACATGTGCAAGGGTAAATTTGGACTATCAATTAAAGAAGTCAAAAATAAGAAACCCGATGAATTGTAAAATTAATCACAGATCTTATCATTCAATAATTTTGAAATGTGGAATGTATTTACCTATTACATCTTCAAGATGATCATTTTAATAATTTACAAACATTTTTTTTTACTTTTTTGATTTTAGAACTTATTATTATATAGTTTAATAAGTACTTAATTTTATATGAATTCGGATAATTTGTTGAATTCATTTCTCTCGGAGATATATAGGTAAGGACTGTGCAATAAGAAAATTGAGTCTTGATTTTAGCTAAGGGATTCCATATTTAACGGTTTTGTTTAATTATAATATGCCGTCATACGCATCAAGATATAAAATATAGCCAGATGGTGTATTCAAGGCATATAAAATGGTGATACGATTTCCTTGGGGCAAATTGTTACAGTGCAAAAACTTCCAACGAGCATGTTTCAAGCATGTATTAATATTTTCTTCGTAAATTTGGTCTGAGATTTATAAAAGAAAGATGAATAGAACTACATTTACATAAGATATATTATAATATAAATCTGTAATCAAAGAAGAAGTGATGACTGGTTATTCATTGCAAAAAGTAGCTATTTGATGTAGAACTAATTCAATGGCCTCCCAGAATTTTTGAAGTTAAATGAATATTGCTAGTAATGGTAAATTCTAAGTGGTGCGATTTTATAATTGAACTTCACAAATGTTAATAAATTTAAATAATTAACTAAACAAAGAATTTAGAAAAATTGTTAATATTGAAATGGTATATTAGAAATGCCCCATAAAAATTCCATTAATAAATTGATCTTACTTCAATCCAGGAATCATTAAAAAATACTTAAGCAGTATTTTAAAAATGCCTTATGACATTTCTTATATAGAATTATAAGCTTTGATATATATTACCCATTCGAAAGTCAAATAAAAATCAAAATGGCCTGGAGTAAATTTAAAAATTATTCAAGTGGTAGAGTCAACTTTTCTGATAAATAAAACTTCAATGTTCTTATTCAATTTGAAAGCTTCTATCTTAAAAATATCTACAAGCTTTTATAGTCACTGTATGGACAAGATTTTACAATCTTTCTAGTTTATTTGGTAAATTAAAATTAAAACATCATGATATTTATATCATTGAAAACACTTGATCGTCAAAGGCTCAGAAGCAAAAATAAGGTATACCAGAAAAGGCACCAGAAAAAGCATTGGGCCTTAACATAAGAAAAATTATACCCTTTATTAAGAATAATTTTTACTACTATTTTTAGAAAGTTTTTCGTACTCGAAACTATTTTTAACACTTTTCCTCACAAATTCACATGAAAGAAGTGAGGCTCAGTAAACTAATTTTTGCGGATATTAGAGCAAGATGTTTAAAGCTTAATGATACACCAAAAAATGTAGTGTTGTACTTTTACTGGACAAACATTAGTGTCACCCCTCCTTACAAAAAGTGAACATTGTCAAAAAATTGAAGTTACTTTTGTCTTCACATTTCACAGGTTATGATTGGACTGGTTGACAGGAAATAAGACTATTTCCAGAATCTGATTACAGGGAAGTTGTCAAAGTGGATACCAGTAGTGAGTTTTATTTTAACAGGTAAAAAATGCTTTGTAAATCGAAGCCGTAAGACTAAAAAAGATGAAGAGAAAATTGACACAAACTGTAAGAAAAGTAGTATCAACTCTGACAAATAAACGAAGGGAAAAGTTTTTCTGGACGTAGAGGACGACGAATTTTACAACATAAATATTTTTTAACTCTTTTCAAATATAGACTGACTTTAATCTCGCAATTTGGATAGGGTTCACAATCTACATAGTTTCACAAGTACCTGTTTGTGAAAACTTGCTGTCACAAAATGATTATGATGAATGCGTATCAAAATAATTTATGAAATCAAATGCACTGAGAATAAAGCTTATAACTGTTATACTATAAAAACTTCATAATAATGAAATCAAAAATAATATAATTTTTATTGCTTACATATTGTATGTAACAAACTATCCCATGCAGTTTAAAAAATGCCCCAATGTGTGGTTAGTTGTTACAAGAGGCATATGCGTATGGAATTGTTAATACTGTTGAATTATCACTATCTAATTATTTATAAAATATGATAGGAATCTTCGATAATTAAAATAGGGTTGAAAGAGTGTTTTGTGAATGTATTTGTAACAGATTCTGAAAAATAATTCTTGATAAAAAATGTAACAACTGGGTTTGCCAAAGAGGATTACTTTATTCTTGGATTTGATTTGTCTGATATTATAAATTTTCTAATATTATAAGAAAGTACATGAATTAATTTTTATATTTTAAGCGAATTTAATGTAATGGATTAAACTCGTGTAAATCCAATTAAATATCTAATTAGCGGGTAGATAAAGGATATAGTGTACCGGTACATTTTAACACATTAGAAATTTAGATACGCCCTGTATGCACTAGAGGATATACGCAATTCGCTTTGTCATACGTCAATGACATCATGTGCATACAATTTTTGATATCATATAATAAATAATTATGGTCTATGATGAATGAATTAAGTTAAATGGATGGTTTTATGGGACAAAAATATCCGGAAGAAATTCTTAGGAGATGCAAAAATTGCAGAAATCTTTAGAAAGAGAGTATGAGAACTAATCAATACCAATAAAAAAACACTAACAGACAATATTATCTTTTCTATTACATTGATGATGCGGTAATAGCTCGAATATTAATCAATTTTGAGAAAATTTTGATATTTTCTTTGAATCTTCTTAAGGATTTGTTATTGCAGAGAGAATTTTGAGATTTAATATTTCAGAATATGAATAATTCTGTAATAATAATATGATTCTATAAATTCAAAATGAATATTAAATAAAAATAAGCAGATTATCAATGAAGAAACTCCCCCATATTTTGAGATATATTTTTATGAAACATACGTGATCTCAGTATAAATATGTGTAATATCTGACTTCTTTAAAAATATCTGAAATAAGATTTTGTGATTCCTGCATTATGAGTCACTTCGTAGCTTAATATTTTATATAAGCTTGGAAATCATTTCATTCAACTTAATTTCAAGTTCAGTTTATTTTAAAATTAAATAATTAATAAAATTATAGTAAATCTGTGTTAGAAATATCTTTTATTAAAAAAATAAAAAAAGTATGAATTAATAATTAGAATATCTTATGTATATTTAAGTTTTAAATATTATTACACAGAATAGTCATTAACGCTTCCAAATTAGTTTTCGTCCGAAAACGAAATAATATATCTTATAAGGTTTATATTTATAATTAACTCGTTTCTAAATTGGATTACAACTCGCAATGTAATTCCGAGACAAAAACACTGAATTTTTCATTTCTGATATCTTTTTGGGGCTATCTAATAACTTAACTAAGTTTTCTAGTTTCATAATATTTTATTTTTGGTGAATACTAATTTTGCATTGCAGATAAAATGCACAGAAAAAATCCCAGCCAAAACTAAAATAGCTAATTACTTATGATATCTCGTAACTCGAATATAGAACTAACCTCAAACTACATTTTTCGAAAACTTATCTCTAATCATTTAGCATTCTACAGAACTTAAGTCCGAAATTATTTTTTCTAACTAGCCAGAACCAAGTTTCAATTAAAATATAAGTTCATTTCCGGTAAAGATTTTCAGAATAATTAATAAAAGAACGCTTAAATTCAAACTACGTAATCACTCCACGCTTCAACAAATATCGTATCTCTCTAAAAAGACCTTTGGAATTCTCCAAATAGATCCGAGCGATACAACATGATAACCGAAATGTTTTAAATAGAAAAATTGCTCACAGAAAGTATAAAACCATTTGAAGTCTTGAAAACTCATTTGGTTTCAAAAGAATGTGGGTATTTACCATTGAAATCACTTCTGAACGGAGCACCGGCTCTTTTCAAAGCTCTCTGGAAACCAGTGTGTTTTGTAATTGGCTTCGTTTATATTTGCATCTGGGAAACGCCGCGTTTTTTGCTGACTTTTTTCGTTTTGACATCTAGTTACGCATTTTCGAAAACTCTTTTCATTATGAAAGTGCTTCAGAGAAAGAATATTTTTTTGTTTGTCGTTGAAAAGCCATTCAAGGAGTTCTTTATTTTTACTCAGTTCTTAAAAATTTTTGTCTTTATATTTGGTGAAAGGGCATGGCAGTATTTGAGGAGCATCGGCACTTTAAACTCATCAAAGAATTTAATTAAAATAACACATTTGATCAAATCGCTTTTTTTCTATTGGAAAAATGAAGAAACGTATATTTTCTATAGAAATAGAATTTACTTTCCGTCTTTTCAAAATTATAAAAAAATTCACGGAATAAGAGTTATTTCCTATTTCAATTAAGACAAGAAACGTATTGCTTATAAAAGCAAGTTATAATGAGTTTTTTATAGTTTTACCTTCAATATTGTTTGTTTATTTCAAATTTATGTTATATTGTGACATTAATAAACATTTGTATCATAATTAAAATAATACATTTGATGAAATCGCTTTTTTCTGTTGAAAAAAGGAAGAAGCGTATATTTTATATAGAAGTAGAATTTTCATAATTTTGGCATTTTTATAATTTTAGTTATAATAAGTTTTTTAAATATAATTTTGCCTTCATTATTGTGTGTTTATTTCAAATTCATGTTGTATTGCATCATTTATAATCCTCAAGTAATATTTCAAACAATATACCTGCCCGATTACGATTCCTCAATAAAATGTAATAAATCACATTTCACTAAGAAAAAAATTATTTTTGAAATATTTTGAATTAATTTCCTATGTTGCTATTTCTAGTATATTTCTTTCCAGCTCATCTTAATCCTTAGAGAACAATTTTGTTAAAATTCATTGTAGACTTTAAATCATTTTCGAGCATTTCCTATTGAAAAATTTGATAAAATCTACTAAAAAAATCTTTTTTTCATAAATTTAGTTCTGTATTAGCATTTTTTGGATTACTATTTTTAATGTTTAATATACTAATAGGTTAAAATTTATAAAATTTAAAATTTTGATGAAATTATTATTTATTTATTTAAAAAATACACTAACAACTGTATTAGTGATTTTATTCTGCAAGAATCAATTTAAAATATTCTGCGTATCTTGGCTCTGGAGAATTTATTTTGTCAAAATTCATAACAGATCCTAAGTCATTTTCAAATTTATCTATTGAAAAATTTGATACCATCCAATAAAAAATTATTTTGTTTCATAAATTTAGTACTGCAATAGTAATTTTTGGTTCAAGAATATTTTGAAATTCTTAATATATCAATAGGTTAAAATATATAATAAATAAAATATGTAATAAATTAAAGTCATAATTTATGAATTTCAAAAATATATTAAAAATCTCTGATTGATATTTATCCTGAAATAATCAATTTGATATATTTCACCTATAAAGCATAGCAAGATTATTTTACGCGGGATAACGTTAATATAAATATACACCGATTTTCACACATCGAAAATGATCCTAGATCGTAAGTGCATTGATGGGGATGTTAGCTTCCCAAGACAGAATCTCATTTAGCACTTTGGATCATATCTGGATTCTGACATGCGTACCGTTTGGCGCCTGTATTAATGTCATTTCAGATTTAGGAATAAGTGCATATCCAACCACATGACGATCAAATGTCATCTAAATGTATATCTAACGCCACAAGAGGCAAACCATGCTCTGTTAACTTGGAGATGGCCTTCCAATTTTGCATAAGCATAATCAGATTTGACACATTCCATATCTATATTTGGGTATCTCTCTTGCATATTTAGAATTTTTCAATAAGTTATTTATATTTAAAAAAAATGCTGATAAGTAATATATAGAAGAAAAAATGATCGTTTCGGTATATTCTTCAGAAAGGGAACTATTGAGATTAAACGAGCTTACTAGTATGAGCAATACGAAATTAAATAAGCTCAATGAATAGTCAGAAACTAAACGAGCTCAATAGTATGATTAGTAAGAAACTAAACGAGCTTAATAGTATGATTAGTAAGAAACTAAACGAGCTCATTAGTATGAGCAATAAAAAATTAAACAAGCTTGAAGTAGTAAGAAATGCAAAAAAGGCTTTCTATCTGCTAAGATTTCGCTTTTTCTTTAGATGTACTTAAAAAAAACGGAATTCTTTAAGAGTAATGGTAATAGCATATATAGCTACAAGCTACAAACCATGTTCTGTTAACTCTGAGATAGCCTTCCTTTTGCATAAACATAATCAGATTTAACAAACTCTATATTTATATTTGGGTATCTCTCAACCATATATAGAATTTTTCAATAACTTATTTATATTTTATAAAAAAATGCTGATTATGGAAGAAAAAACGAACGTTTCGGTATATTCGTCTTCGCTTTCTGAGTAAGTGAACAATAGAGATTAAACGAGCTTACTAGTACCAGCAATAAGAAATTTAACGAGCTCAATAGTATGAGCAGTAAAAAACTAAACGAGCTCATTAGTATGAACAATAAGAAATTAAACAAGATTGAAGTAGCAAGAAATACAAAAGAGCTTTCTATCTGCTAAGATTTCAATTTTTCTCGAGATGTACTTAAAATAAAAAAAAATCGAAATTCTTTAAGAGTAATGGTAATAGCATATATAACGCTACAAGCTACAAACTATGTTCTGTTAACTCTGAGATAGCCTTCCTTTTGCATAAACATAATCAGATTTAACAAATTCCATATTTATATTTGGGCATCTCTCTCGCATATTTAGAATTTTTCAATAAGTTATTTATATTTTTAAAAAATGCTGATAATTAACATATGGAATTAAAAATGAGCGTTTCGTTATATTCGTCTTCTCTATCTGAGTAAATGAACAACAGAGATTAAGCGAGCTTACCAGTATGAGCAATAAGAAACTAAACGAGCTCAATAGTATGAGTAGTAAGAAACTAAACGAGCTCAGTAGTATGAGTAGTAAAAAACTAAACGAGCTCAATAGTATGAGTAGTAAGAAACTAAACGAGCTCATTAGTATCAGCAATATGAAATTAAACAAGCTTGAAGAAGAAAAAGATGCAAAAATCTTTCTTTATTCTAAGATTTCACTTTTTCTAGAAATGTACTTGAAATAAAAAATAAAAAATCTTGAAATTTTTTAAGAGTAATAGTAATAGCGCCAAAAGCGAAAAACCATGTTCTGTTTACTTGGAGATGGTCCAATTTTGCGTAAGCATAATCAGATTTAACAAATTCCACATTTATATTCCGGTATTTTTCATTCATCTGTAGAATTTTTCAATAAATTATTTATATTTAAAAAAATGCTGATAATTAACATATTGAAGAGAAAATGAACGTTTCGGTATATTCGTCTCCGCTCTCTGAGTAAGTGAATAATAGAAATTAAACGAGCTTACTAATATGTACAAGAAGAAATTAAATGAGCTCAATAGTATGAGTAGTAAGAAATTAAACGAGCTCAATAGTATAAGTAGTAAGAAATAAAACGAGCTCAATAGTATGAGTAGTAAGAAACTAAACGAGCTCATTAGTATGAGCAATAAGAAATGAAACAAGCTTGAGATAGCAAGACATGCAAAAAAAAGCTTTCTATCTGCTAAGATTTCACTTTTTCTCGAAATGTACTTGAAATAAAAAAAATAAAAATCTAGAAATTCTTTAAGAGTAATGATAATAGCAAAAACTCTTAACTTAAGAATTCGTTTTGACCAGCATATTAGCTGGGTTAACAACCGACTAACTGTTAAAAAAATTGATTTTCTGAAAAAAAAGGAGTATTTTTTGCTTGTATAAAAACGTTCACAATTACAACCCACTTCTTTTTTTGAGAAAAGGATTAGTTTTTTTGTTTTTTTTTTCAAATTTCAGTTAGTGGTATTAAATGGGAGATAGACATTACCTTTTAGACTTCATTGTATTATTTTAAATCGTGATAAGAACGAATGTAATAAGAGATCTGATGCAATATATTAAGAAACATATAAATATGAGCAGGTAAATTTTTACTACAAAATGATCGAGATTTATTCATTACTAACTTCTTAAGAATTAATAATTTATTTAAATAGAAGTGACAGTTAATTTAAAATGAAATAATTAGACATTTTTCAATACAAGTATATAATTTTCATTTCAAGTGTAAAATTCAAATATTTGATAACTAGCCCTTTTATTACATGACTTGAAAAGAGGTAAGGCCCATTTATTCGAGTAAAAATATGCAAAGAAATCTTGTGAAACATTTAAAAAGAAAAAATATAAAATTCAATTTATATTTTTAGGTTATACTTGCTAAATTTATTTATTTGTAGATTTTTTAAAGGAATTTTTCTTTCGAATGAAGCTTTCATGAAAGTAAGTTATAAAGTTAAAAAAATGTTTTCCTTCCTTTTAGATCATAGTGTAACAATTATATTAAAGTACGCATTCTTCAAAGATGCTACTAAAGAAAATAGCAGAATTCGAATCTGGAAATCTGAGCTGTTCAGTAATAACAATTCCTAATGCAATTGAGCGATCTTTTCCGATTTTTGTGATTAGTTGTACTTTCATTCGAAAACTATAATTCTTAGCCATTATTCAGCAGAAAATAAGAGTGTGAATTGAAAATCATGAAAATATTGCGAGATAACTTTCCTTTGCAAATATATTACTTAAATTTTTCCTTTAAAATGATTTTTATCGGAGCTAACAGAGATGGGAAAATTCCCATATCTGTTGTTTTTACATTACTATGAGGCCCATTCGTGATCAATAATAAAATAATAGTAAGAAACCTCAACAAAATTCAAATTTGTCTTATTCATTATATATGCGGTGAAAATTTGGTCCTCAATCATTGAAGTGTCTTGCATGAAGAAATAAAGTTTGACGTCATTGTATAACGTAACACAGCCTTCACAAGAAGCCGATAATTTCCAACTATAAAAGGTCACGCTGCCTCATGGAATTCATGTGACACAATGGGACAGTAAGAAATAGATGCCCCGACGAAACAACTATTTGCCATTATCCCAATACAGTCATGTGATCTTTATGAGATAGGCATGACCTTCTATTGCGGGCAGTAATTGGCATTCCATAAACTCAGCTTGTATTAGAAAAAAACCGAATGTTTCAATGCGACTTTAAAGTATTTATGATAGTAAAGCTATAATTGTGTTACGACACTTGCCATGGATAAGCCCCGCTGATACATCAGCAGATTTTTAAGGCGGAGATATACGTCTCTTGTTTTTGCAAGTACTTCCATCTAGGGCCCAGAGTACGACTTAGCTACACACACGTCACAGCCCTTTTTAGGGGGCGGACTTCATTCATGCATATTCATTCACTCATCTCAGATCGTAATTTAGACATGGAACAGAGAACGATCACCTCTTATCCAATATCCCCATTGGTATTACTCTCCACATGGAGGATTTTGCGACCACGAACAGATTTAACGAACGCCAGCCACCTCACACTCGGGGAATATTTTGGTCGGTGAGTTTCGAACCCGTAACCTAAGGAGTACGAGTATAACGTTCTACCAACCAGGTTATACCATCCATTAATTAATTATAATTGCAAAATTTTAAATTGCCTTTTAATTTTTAATTAAAGGAAAATTTTGTTGTAATATTGAAAAAATAATGGTTACTCAGTCCCCTTCCCCTTTATTGTGGGGAATAAGATCGTTTGGAACCGTTTATAAAAAAATAATATACTTCGAGTAGCAAAAAAAAATCACCTCGGTTATTTCGATTTATTTCTCATTTCCGTCTTTTCATTTCCGAAATAATACCAAAGGAAAGTAACAGAAATCTCTCTCGCTGATGAAAAGTTTTTTTTCTAATTTTTTTGTGTGATACACAATTTATTGAAGACCTGAAATAACTAGTGTATTTCGACGAAATAACGGCCCCCATATCCATAACACGCGCATACATATATGTATATATATTGCTTTTATCCATGAGACAACTATAAATTTATTTACTTTCTCTCTTCTAAAAAGTAATTCATAGAAAAAAAAAGTAAGCGAAAGTTTAATCTTATGTTTTTCAAACTTATAAAAGTTTACACTTTCTTCGATATAACTACTCTTATATTCATAGCTTCGAGAGAATAGCGTAAAATATTCAAATATATGCGTGTTCTTCAGTTTTGAGAAAAGAGGTTGTTCATATTCTAAGTTGCTAGAGACCTTCGAAATGCTGGTAATATCATCAAAAACTGCGCTCTGTAAAATATTCTGACGACCTGTCAAACGCGGCTCTTCGAAATTCCAGCGATGATATAATTGTAGTCGTTGTTTTGAAAATGAAACGTCTTTTTATATTCATTTTATAATAATTTTTTTCTTGCTTGATTATTGTTTCAAGTCAGTCTGAAATATTGCGGCATTCTTAGCTTTGGTTTTAAGGTAAATGTGTTTAATTAAATATATTTTAATTATTCCTACATATTTTGTGCATCTTATAAGTGAAATTATAGCACGAATTAACAAAATTATGGACAGCTTTTTTAGGTATTTCTTTACCTTTGTGGTTCATAATCAAAAAGAAATATAATTAACATTCACTATTTCAAGAAATTCAGAGAAAGTTGCACCTAACAGAATCGGCATCTTCACAACGATGCTTTTTTGACTAAAGCTACAGCAATAGCGGGTAATTGAATAAAATAAAATTTAATCATTAATATAACAAAGCTTTCCTCATGACACTTGTCTAGTCTTTGTTTCCTGAAAGGTCAAGGAGCCCGACACCAATATCCACGGAAGGACCATCTTTTGTATTGACCTGCACCAGATTCTTCAAAGATCAAACGTACTTCAAATTATGCAATGTTGAAGATTGTATGATAAATTTGTCGTCTTAGGTGCCGCTTTTGTTACCCGAGAGAGATTTTAGGGTGATATTTAGTTTTGCGATTTTTAGTGGCAAAATAGACCTAGTTTAACTTTATAACGTGGCATAGAAAAGCACATAATATAGCACAATGCATCCCATACCGAAACAGACAGTCAAATAAATTTATAAAATGGACATTAATTCTTTATAATGCGTATCTTTTTTACAAAAAAGAATTGTCTGAATATATTTGCCTTTGGTTACATTTTAAAATTTACTAAAAATGAGACACAGCATCATACTTACCTCACATGGCTGCTACTTTATGCGTACGATACTTCTTCTTAGCATAAGAGGCATTAATCCCCCCTTCAACAACCCCCTTATTTTATTAGAAGATGTTTGCCCTATTGTGTCTATTATTTCTTCCCCTCATGATAAAATGTCCTCTGTAGCTTCTTACTGTGACAAGAATGCGATTGGGAAAGCTATTCAGTATTTCTGCTATACTAGCTCATCAATGCCCCCCCCCCACATAATTTTGGCCAGAAAAAAATCGATTAAGGCTCCATAGGTAGAAGCTAAAAACCTAGGAAGTCGCGTTTGACGACGCCAACTGGCCAAAACTTTTTACAAATGAATATAAGTGTCATCTTCAAACACCCACTCAAGTCAAGCTTGTGACGTCATGGTGTCTCCCTGCCAATCATTCTACAAACATCGATTTTTGAGCTAGTTTTTTTTTTTTTTTTTACTTTTCATCTTACTCCTGATGCTTATTATACAAAGGCATCATTAAAAGACAATTGGTTGTAATCCTAAATTTCTGAAATATAATTAATAATAATTTATATTAAGTTTGTCTTTTGAAATATCTGAGATATTTTATAATTACCTATTTATAAGGTACCAGGCGATTACCTTTTATTAATTCTCATAAAATAAAATTTAAATTTCAAAAAAATTATTTGATGAGAATTAATAAAAGGTAATCATTTGCTTTGCCTATTTTATTGTCTTTCGTCTATTTATTAATTACAGGCAGGGTTTATCTACTCGCTAAATATAAGAATACAACAAATAAATTCGTTGAGATCTTTGGATTATCAAGATTTAAAGAATAATCATTGAATTATTAAGATCATACTTACATAAAGTCTGTTGATTGCAATGTTAAACCGCCCCCATAAACAAAATAATAATTGAGTTTTCCTCACCCACATGCAGATTTTATTCAAGAATGATTTTTAAACCCTTTTTTCCTAATTAACTTCATGCTTCATTAAAATATTAAGAGAACAAATATGCAGATCCTATAAACATTTTAACAGGTAATGAATAGATAAATAATTCTTTGAAAAACATCATTAGATATTTGATAATATTGAATAAAGATTAATTTCAAAGTGCTGAAATTTTGTAGCCACATCGAAAGATATTTTTCTCAAAATTTTCTATTTTTTAAAATATTACCGATTGTTACTCTGCCCTACGGTATAAAAGTCATATGTCAGCGTCTGACGTAAATACTTATTGCTGAATTTATTACGTAAAATTCCCCGAGGGATAATATTACACACTTCTTCTTAGGATTGAATTGCTATTTTTATGCTTGCAATATATACAGTTGCATAACTTTTCTTTGTGTCTTGCCTTTTGTTTTACTGTATCATCGGTTAGAATCTGAAGCTGTCAGAAATGATTAATTTAAAAAAGGATTTGAATTCAGTAAAACGAATTATATTTTCGTTGCAGATGATGAAACTAAGTTCCTGTGACGTAATAAGGGATTATCTGCTTTTCTATAAATTGTTAAATAAATGGATTTTATTTCTTTTATGCTATTATTATAAATAAGTCTTTACTTGGCTTTTAACATTTTAACAGAAAAGAGAAGGTTTATACCTTTAAAAAATATTTTAAATATAGTCTGATAAAGTAAGTGACATTTATTTGGTGACGAAAATCTATCACGAGTATAACTTGAGAGGTTGTGTAGGTATAAAGTTATTTCTTTTTCTTTTTTTCTTTCCTTCCTTCCTTTCTTTTTCTTTTTTTCTTTTTTTTGTATATTTTCTCAATTTTTTTTTCAAATTTGGGTATATGAAATACTTTTTATTGTATTCTTGTAAAATTTCATACTTTATTAATTTTTTCTTTGTTTCTCGAGATTAATATAAATTTAACAAGTTAATTTTAATTTAAAAATTTAGGAATTTTTTTCAGATTTTTGTCAGGTCAATATGTCGATATATTCAATATTTTTGTTAAAAAAATAAAGGCTATACATATTAAAAGAAAATATATTTACTTCATGTAAGAATCTAGGTTTTCATATTATACTCATTTCTTAGGGATTTTATTCATAATTCTATTTACTGTGTGTATTGATTTGTGACTAGAAACTTGAAGGTTATCTTATCACAATATATATTTGATTTGCGTTAAAATAAAACAATTAAAGAATCAAACATTTTTGTATGTTGTTTTATAATGAGGATGGTATATTCTTTATATATTTTATATACTACATCAGATACAGAATTTACTTACAAAAAAATCCCTTTATTTATTACCCAAATTCCAAGAAAAATATTTTCGTTGTCGAGAGCTTCCAACATTGCCTTAAGCTTTTCAGTATTAAAACGTGGATAACATACCCACTTTGTGAGTAACACCCCTTTATTGTATTATTGCAAATTTGGGACAATTTAGGTTGTCCAAAGTTTGCTACATTACAAAAAAATCGTCTTTACCGAGCTAAAAGCATTAAAAATTAAATCGAAGCAATAAAATTTCTCCATAAATTCCATGAACTAATCGTAAATTTCAGTGTTTTCGCCCATTTAAATTAACCATCGTCGTAAACTTTTTCCACCGTCCGCTTGCATAAAAGCCTCGCTCGAAACCGTTTAAGGAGGATGAACTATGGCAATTTAAAGTAAACATCCCTGGAGTCCAGATACCTCATTTTCCGTCAAAACACCGGCAGTTTTACGAGCGCGAAAATTAGAAAGTATGAGGACTCGAAATCCTCTAAACCGAAGCTAACTGATTTCCTGGGAGGATCATTATTAAGATCATTAAAACTTTTTAATTGAACCAGAACTACGAATAAATAACTACGCCGCTTAATCGAAACTTGACGTGTAATCTGCGGCTACCGGGGGCTTCGAAACAAAGCGGCGGCTAAAAATTTAACGGCACCCCTTCAATTATTGAGTCTCAGGATGTACATAAAAGACCGAGTTATCATCAACACAGGTGCGAGAACAGATAAGGAAGGGAGCCAAGTAGATATATCACATTAAAAATTCAGCAACAGCAGCAATTGGTTACGTCAGAAAAGAGCAATCAGAATCATCTAATATTAATATAAGGCCATTACACACAATCTTCGAGGATCCCGGCGCGCTCTAGGTGCTAGGGCGACATGAAATACGTACGGGAGAGAATCCAAGCAATTCCGTAGACCTAAGATAGACGGCTTTCATTACAGTATCCACTAATGCCATCCACTGCACTAGATATCTGTCCAGTGGTGTTAACAGAACTTATCCCCAGCTGTAGTTCCTGATTGTGTGCTTTTTCTTCTTATTCTGCGCCGAGGGATAGTTGTGGGGGTGGAATTAAAGTCGGGCGCACCTCCAGATGAAAAGGATTATCGAGAGATTACCCGGAGTTTTGAAATTTCACAATTTTATGATTAAGTTCCCAACCAAGTGGGAAACCTGGATTTTAGGAAGAGGCAATAAACGGATGGCAATTTTTTTTCCAGGAGCAGCGTAGCAATTTCTCCCGGCATCTTTCTAGGCTCAGATTTAATTGGAAGTGGCTTCAAAGGAAAAGTACTTTTCTTGAGTTTTAAATTATGGGGAATTGTTATCATATTTGGAATTAAAATGCGGTTTTGGATTTCCATTTTGTTCTTTGAATAAATAATGCTGTTTCATTTGTGATTTCAGACGTGGCACTTAAAATATGAATTTTTGTTTTTGAGCTCTTCATATCTGTAAATTTACTTTAAGTTCTGGGAGCAATATACTTAAGCTTTTGGATCTAAATAATAATTAATTGGGGAAAAGAGTTTTTTTTATAAATGAAATCTTGGACAAAAAATTTACCGCTAATGTTTTTTTTTAAACACGAGCGTAATAAGCATACAGAAAATAATTTCCTATGTTATTTAATTGATTATAATTTATAATCTGTGATCTAAAATTGGTCATTTTTTCTAATCATTTCTTTTAGTTTTTCTTAATCCTTTTTTTTTCAAATTAATGTGCATATATGATTAGAAAGATTAAATTATTATTATATTATATTATTAGAATACCAAATCCATAACTTATTATTTTTAATTTCGATGTTTTGCTATAAATTATTAAACATATTGTCGTGTAATCACAATCGTAATCCATTAACTTAAAAATAAATTAATCCGACTGTAAATCATTCTGAAAATGGGGCCAAGGTGAATTTTGTAGGTTCAGAAATTATTTATGAAAAGGGGAAAACTGTTCATAGAGCTGTGATTATGTTTGGATATTAGGAACTTATTAATGAACTTTTCCTTAAAAATTAAAAAAAAACGATAAATAATACGTATTGAACTACTTTATCATTTATCTATTGAACTAGTTAGAGTATTCTGAATATCTACTCTCGGAAATTTCAAATTTTTGATCTCAGAAGATATAGTTTTCTAGAATATAGTTTGATATAGTTTAGAGACATTGTTTTCTATATATTAAAAAATCGATCAATGTACATTTTGATTTAACAACATAGCATTATATTGAACCCTCTTGTACGATATTCAGAATATATATGATTTAATTTGTGACATTAAAGAAAAAAATGAGCTTATCTAAATAATTGCTTATTTTTTGTGAAGTAAACTCATAATATTGTAATATTTGTGGTAAATTAAGAACCAGATATACTCACTTACTTCTGCACTTAAAAATTTCTGAAAATCTTATTTTTATCCTTGAGATTACCTTTGGTTAAAATTAATATTCGAAATTTATTGAAATTATCACGTAAAATGTAAGAATATATATACTATACATAATTTTATAATTTACAGAATGAATGCTAATTCAATTAGCACATAACATTATTTATGCTTTCTTGTATTCAGACTTAGCAGTTTGAGGGATGCAGAATATATTAAATTTATTCAGAATATGTACTATTATTGATAAATTATTTCAAAATTTAACAATATTAGGGCATTTCTCTTTGGGTCTTAAGAAAAATGACATTATAAGTTTCTATAAGTGATTTCAATTATGTTGAAATTTATGAATCTCATTAAATAAAGGGCGGAAATGTTAATTTTTATAAATGTCAAAATTCGAAACTCCCCTTACATTTCTCTGAACTTAATTAGCTGAATTCATAAAGTATGTTATAACTTTTTTCCCGTTTCCATGCAAATTATTTCAAAATTTATCAATATTACGTCATTTCTCTTTGGTTCGTAAGAAAATTGGCATTATTAGTTTCTATATGTGATTTCAATCATGTTGAAATTTACAAATCTCATTAAATAAAGGGAGAAAATGTAAATTTTTATAAATGTCAAAATTCTAAACTCCCCTTACATTTCTCTGAACTTTATTAGCTGAATTCATAAAGTATATTATAACTTTTGTCTCATTTCCATGCATATTTGTCGCAGATTCTTCCACTTCAATTCCGATTCTCCATCTGGAAACTCCACGCTAGCAATTTTCGACAAAGTTAATATTAAAATGTATCGGAAATCAACAAGAATATTTTCCTACGCAACACTTCATTTGATATTGTTTCTGTAGGTTAAATAAATGAGAAAGCACAGCTTTTCCTGAATCCATAATGTAAAACAATTTGATAGAGAGAATTCTGGGATACCAAGCTGTCGAAAATAGCCTCGAACGGGAAGACAAACCGACTGTCGAAAATTATCTACCGGGTAACAGCTGTTCTTGCAGAACTATCCGACCGTTTTTGATTTTAAACGAACCAAATTGTGATTTTGAAATGCTTTAGAATAAGATTTCGTTCAGAATAACAATGGAGTACTTGCATATTTTAAATGAAATATATATTGTGAAAGTATTCGAATATATGATATAATGCCATTCAGAATTTTTAAGCAATTTACAACGAATAAATTCAATTTTTTAAAATTATTAATTTACCGAAATATTTAATGCAAAATAAATATGAGGTTCAATCAATCATTTAACTGAATTTGTACGTAGCACCATTTTTATTTTATATTTGCTTTATCCTTATTGTTATATTGTATGAGTTTTTCTCATTATTCTTTCTGCGGATATAACTTTACATTTGAGCCTCTGATGTATAAAAGTATCGAAAATGTAAATTAAACGAAAACATTTAAGATAATAATAAGTATCTTAACTTTTTTACAACTCTTAAGGGGACCAGGGACCTTTAAAATGACAACTTTCAATTTTCCCCTTAGAAATTTGAAACTTTACAGGCAACAAGGGTAACACTATAGGAAGTGACACACAAAAATTTAAAGCATTATATTAACTTATTTGTGAGTTAGGGGGCTTAATATAATATAATATAATATATTAGCGATAAATAACGTTAATGAAAAATGTTCCAGGCTCTTAAAATTTGTTCGAAAATACTCCAGTTTTTATTATTACTTACTCTAACTATTTTAAAACAAAAGTTTGGATTAATATAATAACTCAATCTAATGATTTTTTTAAATTAGCTTAAGTAGTTTTGAGTTATAAAATTGGTTAATTTTAAAATTTCGTATTAAAGATTCATCCCAATTTTGGTTTCAAAAGAGTTAGTGTAAGTAATAATAAAAATTGGAGTACTTTGGAACAAATTTGGTGCGCTTAGAAATTTTTTCATTAACGTTATTTATCGTTAATATTATATTAACCCCTCTAAATCATAAATAAATTAATATAATATTTTAAAATTTTGTGTGTCATCTCCTATAGTGCCTGTTAAATTTCAAATTGCTAAAGTGAAAATTTCAAAAAGTCATTTTAAAGGTCCTTGGTCGCCTTAATAGTTGCTTTTATGTCTAATTTAGATAAATTGCTGCTTCGTATCAAGAATACAAATAAATAATACATTATTTATTCATAGAGTATTACATAGATATTTTAATGTTTTAAAAGGAATAATCAATAGCAAGCCCATAATATGTCCGTCTACCGTCTATTTTCAAAAAATATACTGAAATATTTGGTTTGATAAAGCATAGTTAAATTAAAAAAGATCATCAACATATTTATCTGTTAGGAAATTTACTTCGGGTAACAAGTTATAAAAAACATTTTGTAGTTCAATCCATACCTCTATCGGCAAAGAAAATCCTTACATGATCACATAATTTGAAAATTATTTGTTCCTTTGACAGATATCTTACAATGTTCTGTTTGTTAAATAATTTTAAATAATATTCAAACAATCAAATAATTTATATATGTCAGGACCAAATTTCTAATGCTGGTTATGTTTCTTTTTCGTGTTTTCACTAATTAGTATATAATTTAGTGATGATTATGTTATGATAAAATAAGATAGGCGAGTAAAATTATCGGAATGTAATTACAGGAACAAGTCAACATTTGATGAGAGAATATGTGGAATATGTAACCGTGATCATTGCGATTCAAATGCTTTAAGTGTAGAACAACATTTTTCATCATTTCTCATTTTTCATTATTTCTCATACCAAATCCTATTGCAGCTTTTCTTAGTTCTGTCTCTTTATAGAAGGTTAAGATAAAAAGCCTTATAACTCAATTTTTTAATTTGAACATAAACATTTAAAATTTTAATTAAAATAAAAAATTTTATTAAGTAATTTTAATTAAAAATTTAATTTAATTCAATTAATTAAAAATTAAAAAATGAATTAAATATTTTTATTGAATTTTTAACAATAATATAATTGTTAAAATTTAATATTGACTACATTTCTTCGACAAAATGTCTTCAAATGTCTACAATAGTTATAAATTTATCGTTTTTTATTTTTTTTAAATTTATAATTGGAACCATGATAATGATTTCAATTATAAACTATTTAAAAATTAAAATGATCATATCTTAATAACCAAACTTTGCTCATTTTTTTTCTTGAAAACTATAAGGATCATAGTCTTTTTTTTAAATTTTGGAATGGCTAATATCATCAATTTTTTATGAAGCTTTATTAATACTCAAACAATATTTATCTACTTTAAATTAATGAGTATCTTCGTTTATGTCTTGTCTCATAATTTATTTGTAATAAATTTCTTGTAAAAGAATACTTGTATATGAAACTAAAGTAATTAAAAAGTTATCACTTTGTTCTTCAAACTTGACACATTGAGATACTGGAATTAATGATGTTTAGATTATCAAAAAAAAAAAAAAAAAAAAAGCGGAAAAGAAGCTAATCCCTGAACTTTTGAAGTTTCTTAACAGCTTTTATACTGAAATATGAAGCCGATAAATACTTGGACATTTAAGAATTGATGTTAATTTATTGATTTTTCAACGCTTTCGGTTTGCTGCTAGCAGGTTGAATTCAAACATTTTAAAAAGAACTAGTTTGCATTTTATGAAGATTTTATAATACTGATATTGCTATTTCTTGAATTGAATTCAATTTTTATTTTATTTGACGATAAAATAATTGTGAATTTTCAAAAAAAAAAAAAAACTCAGAACAAATACAAAACCTAAACAGTTTTATGAATATTCTTTTCATTTTAAAAAAGTTGGATTATAATTTATTTCGGGTTTATAACTGGAAATTATTTCTTTAAATTAGCATTGCCAAAAATCTATTGGATTTTGTAAATTGTGAAAAAAATAAAATTAAAATAAATATATCTATTAAGTCATACATAGAATTGTTAGAAAATAGTATCTGACTAATAATTTCACCGTTTTCTACTGCCCATTTGAAACTCAAAATCAAAATGTGTTTTAAATATACATATCGCCTTTAATAGTTATGAAGCAAGCGGAAACAATTCAAAGCTCCTGTGCCAAAACCACTCGATATCAAGGGTATTATTAACACGTGAGAAGTCTCAAATGTTTTGATCCACATCCAAGTAGAAAATATTTTATAAAATATCTCCCACGTTTAAATTTATGACTCTTTTGATAATACATTTGAACTATAAATATTAGCAGTTGGATGGAAATAAAGTATTAGTTTACGCAAAGTACTTGTGAAAATCACGTCCTTTGGATGATATTGTGATTCATTCCACCATTTGATTTTTTCTCGCATCTGTAGGTATATTATTAAGATTCAATTTATTTTTTAAATTTAGTCGGCTTATCTTGAGTGACATAAGTAAAAATGCAGTTTTAGATGCAAATATTTTACTGTTAATGAGAATGTAACTAAATGAATCAAAACAACATTATTGATATGAAACAGGATCAGGAGGGATTTGACCACTCCACATACAATGACGTCTCTGACACGTGCATCGAATTATTGAATTATTAATTTTAAACCTGCAATTAAGTGAAAGTATTCAGTAATTTAAAATGCCAGAATCATTTAGAAACTTTTCATTATCTTAAAACTCGATACATTATTTTAGGAATTAAAATGCAATAAATGTTTAATATTGGATGTGTCATCTAATTAGGAAGTTAAATAAATTCGTATGTCAAGTGGTTAACCTCAAAATCAGATTGTACCGAAGAACCGCCATGTAATCGGGTATGGTACATCTTTAAACCATCGGAGGCAAGCGTCCTCTGGCAGGTGTGGTTTGAAATTTAGGAGAATTGGGTAACAGTTCAAGTGCCGTCCTTCATATCTGACCACGGTTCAAAATTATGAAGTCAGACTCGAAACAAGTCTACTGTTTCTTTCAAAAAAGGAATATGTCGTTATATCGAATAATAAATTTGAGATTTGTTGTTTTATGTAGGATCTCTCATGAAAGTAATCTTGAGACATATTGTAATCACATTCTTTGAACGATATTTTCTCATTTGAACGAGTAAAATCAAACTAGATAATAATTTTTTATGTGTTATGAATGACTAAAAAATTGTTTCATCAAACACTTCCCCATATCGACACTAATTGTTGGACTCAAATAAAATAAAAAATATGCTGGTATTTTTTAAAGAGAATCAATGTAGTTTCCTATATAAACATTCCATTTCAAATAGCTCTACTGTTGCTTTTAAAGATGGACACTAATATAACCAAACAAAAGAATGTCCTTATATCGATTAATAAACTGGAGATTTGTCGTTTTATGCAGGCTCTCTTATGGAAGAAATATTGAGACAAATTGTAATCACATTCTTTGAACGATATTGAACGCGTAAAATCAAATTAGATCATTGTTTTTTATATATGAATGATTAAAAAATGTTTATAATTGTTTCGTCAAACACTTCCCCTAATCGATACTAAATGTAGGACACAAATAAAAAAATACGCTGGCATTTTTTTAAGGGAATCAATGTAGTTTCCTATATAAACACTCCTTTTCAAACTGAACGATTACCATTCTAGAACAGACCTAATAATTTTGAGTGGATGCTTAAGACTACACTTCAGCCAACACCCCGCATAGCAAGCCGTATCTCTACGCTTAATGTTCCTGTGAATGTTCAGGCCATGACAGAAGATTTAATGTGAGGCAGACTTACATTCACGATGAATATTCCAGAAATCAGTTCTCGAATCAGCGATCTCGAAGTTCAGATTCTATTCCCAGACCAAAGCAATCCTATGATGAGAAAATCAAAGACATTTCCTGTTCAGAATAATTCTTCCTGTTTACATTAACTTTTCCTGTTAGATAACTTAAATTATTAAATTTCCTGTTTTGAATAACAACGGAACGACCTTCCTCGGCATTAAATGATAAGCCTTTGAAACCAAAATTATAGGAATCATCATTATAGGGTTAATAATGTAAACTATTATAATATCACGTTTTAAGTTAAAAGAGGTGGGCTCATCTCCTAATTTTCTCATACATTTGTAAAAAAGAATAGAGTGTTTTGATATTTGTAATTTGAAGAAGAAAATCGAGTTTGTATTTTGGATCTCTTGTCTTAACACTTTGGCTCTGAGTTGTTTAAAATATTTTCTCTTCATTTCCTATGTAATTGTACTAAATAGGTTAATAATAAGAATTTTTTTTCAAAATTAATTTTTACTTATGATATTTAAGCCATTGAACATGATATTAAATTAATCCGCAAAAGATTACGTTTATTAAAAACCTATTAAATTAATTTTTTACGATGAATAGCATATATATATATATATAGCTGTGCCGGCGTCCTGGCACAGAGGTAATGGGCATGCTTCTGCTTTTGTGCTTCTGCTTCTGCCAGAGGCACAGGGCATGCTTCTGCTTTTGTGTACTATTTGTGGGGTGTGTGACTGTGCCCCCCTATTAAAAGCTGTGTGCGGAACATTATTAATTAATCGATTTTTCCGAATCCTTTTGAAGTACTTTCAAATTAAAATAATACAGAATAAAGAAAATTAAAAATTTCTAATTTGTTTTGCATCACCCCAACTGCTGTATCTGTATTGCATCACAAAATCTGAGTTGGATTAGAAAATTCCAGCATTTTGGCTTAATGTTTTGATTCTGTCATATTTATATTAATTGTAAGTATTTAATAAAAAGAAAACTAACTTAAAAATTTTCTTTGCTAGTCTAAGTAGTATTTGAAGAAAAAAACATGTTTTTTATATTACTTGTTATTTATATTTTTGTATTCAAATATCCTAATATCCGAATCAGTGCCCTTCACAATGGAATAGACTGCGTCTATGTGAACAAATAAATAAGGGTCTGCAGTTGTACTGACAAGACAGCACAGCAAAACTCATTTATATCTATCATTGCATTTTGGAGTAATCTTTTCCACGGACAAACCTAATTCCAAACATTTTTTCTGATACTTAATATCTTCAATAGCCTGGTATCTCATAATTATATCGACTCGAATTCTTGCAGGCTTGCAATACTTTCGAGTAAGCAAACGGCAATCGAAATAAGGATATAAACCCTTGAAATTAAATAAATAAAATTCTTACTCCAAATTAAATTCCTGTTTCCTCGCCAACCCTGGCCATAATCGGCGAAACAATGAAAGTTGGGTTTAATAGAGCCTGTGCGAGGAAGGGAGCAGTAAAAATTGGGTGAGCGGCGGCAGATTAAAGCATAGAGGAGTTCTTTTCGGCTGACGTTATCTATCATTACGGTAAGTACACCATTTCTCCCCAAAGCCAATTCGCTTATAAGACCGAAATTCGAGATATGCTCGCACGAATAAAAAGGCAGCAAGCTAGCGAAGCGTATCAGAAGGGTACGGTAACTGTTTATGCAAATTCCGGGCCTCTCTTATCTTAAACGAAGTCGCACCAACACTAAAAGTTATTTCGCATAAATGTGATCTTACACCGAGCAACGCGAGAAGCTATGAATTTGGCATGCAAATTAAGTCATAAACTTCGATTGCTGCCACCCTATACAAATGCGTGCCTTTTCCACAAGTAAATGGCTTCGGCGTCTGGGTTATATATATTTATGCACACATCAAAATATGTAAGGGAACTTTGAAGTATATTTTATTTCATATGTATTGATATACCCTTTTGGTTATTTTTTTATGTGAAGTGGTTAATTATGAATACCGATTTCACAAAAGAAGGGACTTTTCCTCCCCCCTCCCCCTTGATTATTTATTTATTTTTTATCGCACCTTAACTTGAGAAATCTTGCATTTAAAATTCTCTTTTATTTCGCTGTGCAGGAAAATGAACTGGAGGCGTTATGGAGAACTGAGAATTCCAAAGAAAATCCCCATCTTTTACGAAAACTGAAATTAATATACGCGAATTTTCAACCTCATTTGCATAAATGACAGGAAGCATGAAAAATTGAATATTTTGATGATTTCTATCTTTTCTTCTTTTTTTTTTATCTTCTCTTACCATTTTAGTCACGGTTTCTCATTTGCTGTTTCGAAGTCATTACGGGCAGACGTAAAGTGTTCTTTCCGAGTTTTTAAATTTAAAATAAGGGGCTAAGCTTCATCTTTTTTGTTCTGGGAATGGAATGAAATGATTATTTGCAGAAATCTGTTACTCTGTATCTGAGATGCTTCCTTTGAATGGCGAATAAATCGTGTCGATTGTTTTTACAAAATTGAAGATTTCAAAGTAAATATGTAATAATATATTGTGATTTAAGATTTTATTAACATTTTTCGTACTTTTAGTTATCATATAAAGAATATAAATCATTGAATTTTTCTAAAATTCATTATCCATGTGACATTTTTAATTTCCATTTTATTCTGTTCTCAACATAAAAGGAATCATTGGAGAAATAGAAAATACTTTTAGGCTTGACTTAGTTTAATTATATTGATTTCCCATTTTAAAGCAACAATAGGGCTATTTTGTGACGGATGACACATGAGTTATCACCCCCTCTCAGGACTTCCACACCAGACTTCCAGGAAGGCGTTTCACCCCGGTGGATTTAACGTTCAACGAACCCACTTATTCAATGCAATCGGTTCTCAAACTAGTAAACTACCGAATCCGAAGTTGATACCTTATCGGCAGGGCACTACAATTTTAAAAATACTTTTAGGAGCAGGTTTGAAAGATGTTTTTTTTATAAAATGGATAAAAAAAATCTTCCTTCAGTACTCCTATGATTTTTTAGTTGTATTAACCACTTAACTGGTTTGTCCGAGTGCCATTCGTGCATCGATTTATCGAATTTTGATAGTTGTAAGCTAAAAATGGAGCATTTATAACGACTATAATTCAATATTAAAATTACTTCGAATACATAGATAAGGCTAGTATTCAATGGATTTCCATTTGAATCAAAATAAAAAAAAATATTCTCAAAATAGAAGATGGCATCTTATTAGATAGTAAAGAAATTAACACAATTAAGGGGTTAAAGTGATAATTTTTTTTCAAATCTCAATCCATGAATTTTAGCAATTGAGAAGGCGCGAAAATCAAGATGGGACAACAGTGGCAAAAGCCAAGACTGCCATAGAAAATCCAGTTCTACTGGTTGCATCATCATTACACAATTGCTAATACAAATATACATTTAAAAGAGTTTATTTATAATCTAGAGAATTACGCCATAAATTTACTATTATTCGTAGTAACATTGTGAAATAATAATAAAGATGACAAGGCGAAATGTTTAATGATCTTCAAAGTTTTGTAATATTTAATCAGGGCAAATCATGCTTAGTAATTTTTCAACTTCGAATAAAATGTTAAAAATAGGATATTTCCGTTCTATTCGAGATTTATATTTATTTTGTATCCAAGCTTCTTTTATGATAATTAGAAAATAAATAAAAGACATTATAATTTTAGTTACTATTCAAAGGTGATATAATCTTTAGATTGGAACGTGGGCTGTATTATATGCTTTTCCCACTTAAATGGACTTATATTCGAAAGTTAAAAATATTTTAATCATCTGAATGCTTATTTTTCAAGCCTTTCAATTATGATATAATTATAATTCTGACTATTTTTGACCAAATGTAGTTAAATCTGTAAATAAAGCTTTCTTATTTGAAACACTCCATTACAATTAATTCTTTGAGCAATTTCAAAGGATGTATAATGAATTTTGAAAAATTAAGATTAAATAGTTTCCTAGCTTTTTCTTACTTATTAATAATTTATTTACGCTTTCCCATTTCCAGCATTCATGAAAATCATTACCAGCATTCATGAAGTATACTTTCTGAGTTTTTAAATTTGAAATGAGGAGCTTCATTTCATCTTTTGTTTTAAAAGAAAGGAACAAAATGATTATTTGCTGAAATCTGTGCCGTGTTTCTGTGATTCTTCGCCTGGATGTTGAATAAATCTTAAGTTTCTACGGCCATGACATTTTCTAAAGTAAATATTTAATGATCTACTGTGTTTTAAGTAGATAGGAAGTGTGATTAATATTTCATGCCTTTAGTTCCAGTATGGGAGAGGCTTTGAATCAATAGTAAAAATCGATGAATTTATTCAAAAGGAGTTATTGATGTGGTTTCTTAAATTACTTTCTTATTCATGGAAACACTTATTTTAAACAAGATAAATAGATATCATTTCCAAGAATTCATTTCCCTCATATCTTGGATACCCGTGAGGTATCAATGATTTCTTGCATCTTTTTTACCAATTGAATGGAATAGCAAATAATTTTTGAATGATAGACTTTCTCACACGGGGAAAATGTATTATTTAGAATACATCCACAAAAATGTCGTGGTATCTGTGTTTCAGTTTTAGATAGATTCTGTGCATTGGTTCCTGTAATTAGAATTTCCATAAATTTTTGCAAGTATCTTTTATGATATCTTTTAACATATATTCAAAGTAATGATTTTTTAAATAATAATCAGTTTAATGAAACTCTTTGACATCCATACATTTAAATACGAATGAAGAATTTACAGACATTTTAAACTTTATTAAAAATACAAAGAAAGAATAATTGTCCTGTAAATGCCTGCCTAAATTCCTTTTTCGAGCTTAAAAAGTTATTTTTAATTCCATAATTTTCTTGTGAAGCATTTAAAATAGAATAAGATTAAGAATTACTAATTGAGTGGAGTAGCCAATAATTTCGGATGTTACAGAAATATTAGTTAGAGTACATTTAAAAAATGTAATGACAGTTGTATTTAGATTTCAGATAGTTTATGTGTATGCGTTTGTATTTATTAGACTTTCTATATTTTTTGAAAGTGTATTTTATAATGTTGTGAAATGAAAACGGATATTCAAAGTAATAATTAGTTAAATAATAATTGAGATATTAAAAAGCCTTCCTTTAAATACAAATGAAGTCCCATACATTTAAATATGAATGAAGAATTTATTGTCAGTTTAAGCTTTTTATAAAGAACCAATTTTTAAGTATTTTAGTATAATTTTAAACTAATTTAAAAAAGAATAATTGTCCTGTAAATGTATGTTTAAAATCCTTTTTCAATTGTAAAACGTTATTTTTTATTTTATAGTTTCTTTATCAACCATTTAAAATGCATGTAAAATAAGATTTTGTGTTTTTATTTATTTTTATAGATTTCCTAAAGTAGTCGATCGAAATGCATTAATTTATATTTTGAAAGTGCCCATGGCAAATCAAAATGAAATACGATAATTCAATTTTCTTTATATTAAAAAATGATTTTAGAACAACCTTGCATCATTTAGCGACATAAAATAAGCATTTGATTAAAATCATAAGTGTTAGTATAGAATGTTAGGATAAAATGTACAATATTTTATATAATTTGAGAAATACATGGGAGATAATAAGAGAACAATTCTTGTATTTTTGCGAAATGCGTTCTCAAACCCTGATTTTAACTGTTTTTGTTTCAATATATTATAATAATTTGCAGTAAATATAACAGCTTTTTATATACAGTTCGTTAATTCTTAAATAACAAAAATAAATAATATAACTCAACCAGCAGCTAAACCAGAGTTTAACTGATAAAAAATGTGAAGTTTGAATAATAAATCAAAATATATGTATGGTAACTACGTTTGAAGGAAAGAAAATGCAGAAATTTATTTTTCTTAAAATATTAAAGTTCAGGTTTCTGTCTTTTCTTTGCCTCCAAAAACGCTAAAAATAATCAAGAATATTCTAGAAAAATGAAAAATTTCATGTAAGTAATTGCAACTAAACATTTTTTTAAATTAATCATATTTTTCTTTTACATTCTTAAGTCACATTACAATTTTTAGTTTTATATTCCAAACATTAAAAAAATAATAAAATTAATTAAATTTTTTATTAATTTACTAAACTGTATCAACCGATATAGTGAAAAGAGTTGTGCAACAAAAGTAATCAAAAGTTTTAAAAAAATTAAATCAAAACATTAAAAGTGAATAAATAAAGAATGAAAAATGAGGCTATCGATAGTTAAAATACGAAAATAAAATTAGTTTATGTGTTATATAATGACATATTTGATTTGATTCATAATGCGAAGTACAGATCTTATTTATAATTTCCATGTATCAACAATTTCCATGTAACAACAACAATTTTAAACATTGATGAAAAGCTCAAATTTATTCATTTATGCTAATTATTAACATGTTTTTTTAACAAAATTATTTCTCAAAAAATTAGATGACATTTTCTTGTAGAAATACCTGAAAGTTCATTTTATTAAACACTAAATGACAATAATACTTTCAAACAACAATTACTTCCAGAATATTATTAACTGTATCTATAAAGAAAGTTTTTTCTTAAAAGTACCATGATTTTTTCTTTCAGAAAATATTAGAATGAATTTAATATTTAGGGTAGAAAATGGAAATGGAATATTAGTTATTTAATTCGAAAATATATGTGTTTATTAAAAAACAAATGCACGGTTTTTTTCTTTAATTCTAAATTAAGATTTTTACAATTTTCCTCCTTAGTATATTCTATTTTAAAACAAAATGGAGCCATAAATTTTTTATAAAGGATTTACGTAGTCTAATTATATATGCAGTTATTTATTGTAAGTAATCTTTGGTAAATTTTTCTTATATAATTGAAAAATGACTCTATTTCCTTTGCTGTTTCAGCTTATATAAATAAGTACAAGTATTCTTAGTTTTAAGTCAGCAATATGTGTTGTGCTTTGATTATAACAACTACTGCCATGGCATACTAGTCATTGAGATATGATATATGCTGTTGCCTATTGAAAGCGGCGACACTATTCTGCCTCAAGTTCCTCTGTCATGACCCTTCATCTGAACTACGAATTTCAGTGCGCCAATCTATTCATTACATAGCAACTACAGCGGCAATTAGGCCCCGCCAAAGTCATCACTAACGTGAACCTTTGGCCACCTGCCCAGTAATTTCTCTAAAACTGTGGTTAAAGCAACATACTATTTTTCACTTGTTTGTTCACTATTCTTTTTTATTACTGAATCCGTTTGTATATGAGTTTATATACCAGTAATTGTTTTATCAGCTTTAAAAAATTTCTGAACTTTAATGATTTTTTTAAATAATTATTTATAGTGGTAGATATACTTTAACAAGTTATTTACATAATATAAATCGACAGACGGATAAACACGCAAAAAGTTTCAAGCACAAGTTTAGTTGACTTGTTTTCAAACGTTCAATGAAGATGATCAAAGGCATCACTAACGTGAACCTTTAGCCACATGCCCAGTAAATTCTCTCAATTTTATTACTGAATTTGTTTGTATACGAGTTTGTATACCAGTAATTGCTTAATCAGCTTAAAAAAATTTCTGAACTTTAATGATTTTTTAAAATAATTATTTATTGTGGTAGAAATGCTTTAACAAGTTATTTATATAATAAAAATCGACAGACTAATAAACACACAAAAAGTTTCAAGCACAAGTTTAGTTGATTTTTTTTCAAGCGTTCAATAAAGACAATAAATTATATTCAAGAACCTATCTCATTTTGTGACTCATTCGTTTAACAGATTCAAAAAAAAAAAAATCTGAATAAAATAAGCAATAACATCTCAGTTATAATATATTTAACTATTCAAATAATCCATAGGTACCTAAGTAACATATAGTACAATAATGTAGGATATTAAACAATATTTGCAATATTGTATTATATTATTCAATATTGAATAATGTAATGTCGCACACTATTGCACAATACTCTGTGCTACTTGAATAATAGATATACTCTATTTCCAAGTTAATTTTTGTTATTTTAAAGCAGAAAAAAAACCCAAAAAGAAGGAAATTCAAAAATTAATTATTACAGTTTACATAAATCATCGTAACATATTGAACTTGGGCGATGGACGAGGTGTTTTGATTAGGCACCGACTGCCTGAGATATGAAATATGTTACTGCCAATCGAAAGCGGCGGCACTATTCAGCTTCAAATTCCCACTGTCATGACGCTTGATCTGAACTACGAATTTCAGACCGCCAATCTATTCATTACAATGCAGCTACAACAGCAATTAAGCCTCGCCAAAGCCATCTCTAACGGGACCCTTTGGCCATTTGCCCAGTCTCTTCTCCCAAAGCGTGATTAAAGCAACAGACTGTTTTTCCCTTGTTGCTTCACTACGTACCCTCCCCCCATCCAGAGCTTTTGTTCGTATTTATGTTGTTTAGAAGAGAGCAATAACGAAGACTTGGTTACAACCCAGCAACGCCAGTTTGGGAGAGAAATCAGACGAAATTGAAGCAAAAGGTTCTGACCCCGTGTTGAATTGATTGAGCAGACGCTGGAACGATGGATATATATTTTGTCTTTCCACAGTCGCGTAATTGCTTGTAGTACTTGTATCCTTAATGAGATACGTTTTTACTCGTCGGTTGTTAAGTCTCTGCTTCATCAAACGGGGCAGTCTGTTTAGGGTTTTTGCGAAGATTGAGTGGGAAAGAAAAACATTCAGTGTACTGAAGGATTTTGTACATTGTAATTTAATACGATGAAAGAAAGTTCTTTCTAAATGTAGCATTGCTTTTCCTTTCTATACTTTTCGATAAATTATTCATTGCTTTTACATTAAAGGGTTAAGTAAATGCAAGTATAGAATTATTTCGGGGAAACGTACAATAATTGATCAATTTCTGGTTTAACATTACATTCACATTTTTAACGTCAATTAGAGCTGTATTTACTATTATTTTATTTTATTTCTGACGGTTCTATTTATCTTTATTTCTATTTCTGATATTTTATTTCAAAGAGATGACGTTTGCTATGTAGACTTGTATATAAATTATTAATGAACAAGAAAAAAGGAATTAATGAAGAGATGAAACAATTTTATTTTAATTTATTCATTGAAATTTAGCTTATTTATATCAACGTAAGATCTCAAATGTTCATTAAGTGTCTGGTTTCAGAATTTTCTATTTATATTAATGGATGAATAATAATTTTTTGGAAAAGTGCAATAAATGATTGATTTCTGGTTAAACACTTTATTCCTATTTTTAGTGTCATTTAGAGCTCTATTTGCTATTATTTTATCTTATTTCTGACGATACAATTCTTATTTATTTCTATTTCTGATATTTTATTTCAAAGAGATGACGTTTACTATGTAGACGAATATAATTAACGAACAAGAAAAAAATAAGTTAATAAAAAGATGAAATTAATTTAATTTATTCATTTAAATTTTGTTTATTTATATCAACGTAAGATCTGAAATGTTCATTATTGATCTGGTTTCAGTATTTTCCATTTATATCAATAGAGAAAAAACAAATTCAAACCCCCCCCCTTTTCTCCTTGAAATTTAAGTTTGCCAATCATTTGTTAAAAAGTCACCAAAATAAAAGTTTATAAGTTTTTGTAATTATAATTTTTTTTCTAATGAGTTGTTATGAAAACAATCCAGACTCAAATACTTCTTTAAAATTTTTTTAAATAAATTTGTCTGAGATATGCTAACTATTACTATGGAAATAGAGAATAAATAGAAAATTTTAAATATTATTTTGAAGAATTTTACAGTAGAAATAGAATACATCAATGACTTTCGGTTTAAATCATAGTTAAATTTTTATCTGTTGTGTGTAATTGAAGCTGCTATATCTATACATACAATAAAACTAACGACTACTTTAGAATCTCCAGTGTTTGGGTTATTTTTAAAAATCATAAAATGAAATCCAAAATTTTCTTCAGGAAAAGAAAAAAACTACTTTTACAACCTAGTCTGATACCTTATATTCAGTTTAGCCTTTTCAATATATTATAAACAAAACTTCAAAAAAAAACTTGCATCCTTTCTTGTATAAATCTCAGGTAAACATGCGTGCCAACACTATATTATGACGAATAAATATCAACATCATTAATATTACACAGATATGTATCTTTGAAATATATATGCTTTCCAAAATAAACATGCAAATCTTTCACAAACCCACACACGGATAAAATAAAAAACCCGCAAGAACACAAAATACGGAGCGATCTACTCATCTTGACTGGATTTTATGTTTTTTCATTTTATTTTTGATAAATTTCCGTTTCGTTTATCTATATCTTTACATATATCGGTAAAAATAAAACTGTGTAGATAGCATATAAGAAATGTATTCTTGAGGGAAAAATATAAGTTACAAACTTCAGTTCGAAAATAATATTAATCTTTCAACTACGTAAATAAAACTGAAATTCCAAAAATTTTATCTCTAACAAAAGAAGATGTGGGAGCAAAACATACGATTTGTAAAGCTTCTAAAGAGATATTAATTTTTCACTTGGAATCTACCTCATTTATGATGTACAATTATAATTTATGTAGAATAATTCATTAATTAGTAATATGTTTGTGCACTCATGCCTTGAAATAATGATTTGGTCTTATTTGAAATAGAAAAGAATAGTCTATGCGGAGAGTTTAAGGTTCAAAGAAGATCTTCTGGTGGAGGTGGTATTTAAATTTTCATATGATTTACCAGCTCATGTGTCATCAACGTTATTTGATTATGGCTCAAATAACGAGCTCGCTTAAATTTCTCTCGAGTTGATTAAAAAGTAGGAGTGAATATGACTATTTTAAACGTGTAGATCAATCAAATCGAAGTTTATTAATTTTTATTAAATGGATTTTCCAAGTTGATTTCAACTCAGTTATACTAACACCCAATTTCAAAGCAACACTAGGGCTATTTGGGGGCGCAATTCGTTCTTTTGAACACCTTTCAATATTCTATAAAGTGTAATATTTGTCATCTACGGTTTATCTAGTTAAAATGTCTAAGATTAGAATTAGTTAATCAATCTTTGTTAATTTCTGCTTAGTTAAATAGTCTATTTAAAATCTCAGTGGTTTAATGTATCAGCGGAAGTGGAAAAAATTTCTACTAAATATTAATGATGTAATCTGCACTAAAATTTTGGACCATTTCTTTTAAAATTTTTATCGAATTCGTAGCAATTAGAATGAGCATGCTACTTTTTATTATTTAATCTATTACAAAACTGGGGTAAGCCCTTTCATTAAGTGAAATCAGTGGCGTCTTCCCAATTATAAAGACTAGGCAGTTGCCTAGAATCGGAAGAATGTCTATTATAAAGCTATTTTCCTGTTTGTCAAATGTATATATCTGCAAAAATACAAACATATGAAAGATAAAATATTAAGATAACATTAATAATTTGTAAAGTATAATTGTTCAAGTTCCTATAAATGCACTTTATCATTGGAATATTTATAAATCTGAGTGCCGTCGTCCTGACACAGATGTAGAGCGTCTTCCTCGTGATCTGAGCTTCCCGCGTTCGAGTCCCGGTCAGGACTTGATTGTTCTTCTGTGTACTCTCTGTGAGGTGTGTGACTGTGTCCCCCCTGTAAAAAAGAGGCTTAGCAAGCGAATGCGATGAGTGAGTAACTAAGTCACACAGTGTGTCACTTGTTTGAAATAGTTGTCGCTACTTCAAACAAGAGACGCACCTTCGGCTTAAAATCACTGACTGTCTCAGAGAGCTTGCCAATGGCAAGTGCCCTTACCGACAACAACAACAACAATAATAATATTATGCACAAATGTAAAAGTTTAAAATCACAGCAATTAAGCAAAAATAGATACATATTTAAATCACAGATGCATTTATCACAAAGTTAATTTTAAAAAAATCCTAAAGTGATTCATTAGAATGTTAAAAATGTGCTGAAATGCGAAACTAAATGGATCACCTTATTTAAAGTGGGGTCTCATAATGTGCATTACTTAGAGCCGCAAAATACCTGAATCCGCCACTGAGTGTAATTACCTCGCTCGCTCTAGCGGCCAGCAACACCGTCTGTACTAACTATTTGCCTTGCGGTAATTCCGCGTGCTTTATTTTATGCTCGGATTGTTCACGATGAATATTTAGGGAGAATTAAATTCTTTCATAAAAAGAATAAAGCTCAATATTGTCGAATAACAACTGCAATATCAGTAGTCCACTTCAAATGGACTCAATTAACTTACTACAATATGTGATTTTCTTTAAGTGTGTATTGTGATTTGTTATTGTTATGCTCCTAAAGTTTCTCGAAAAGTTGAATGTAAACTATAAATCAATAGGTTATGTGTTGATTCTTAGTATACAGACTCAGAAATTTGATTTTGAGCCGAAACATTAACTATTCTATTTACACTGCATTCATTATAATTTCTTTGTTTCTTTGGCATCGGCTAAACAGCGTTGCGTGAAGTAAACGATACTCAAAAATATTTACAAACAGATAGATTCGATATGAAACTGTGCACCTAGAAAGTAAATACTTTGCATGCAGTACAGATAGAGAAACGAACGAAATTGACAGGACAATACTTTAAGTTATGCAAAAGATATGCGTGAAGATCTTGGCATTTCCCCGTAACCTCAGAAGCGGGTAATGAGAATGCACCTTTCTGACAACCGAAGTAAAGATGCCAACTTGCTTCATGAAACTGAGTTGGATTAGAAGTTGTTTTCTTCTTGGGATAACTGCTGAAATTCGTAAGAAATCTTACCGAAAAATTTGTCTACTTAACATTGGCTATACTATTAGATTCAGATGACACTGACTGTAATCTAAACTAAGTATCGGCCAATGCTGATGAACAAGCGACAAGCTCGAATGAATTAGACTACGAGCTTTCATAGTTGTCTTAAACAGGAAAAATTAATTAATTAAAATTGATCCACTGGGATTATTACTATTTATGCGAAATCCAAGCTAAAAGTTACGCTTCTCATTATTATAATAAAGGCCGAATATTCCTCACATATATCATAAGTAGTAATCCTTAGTAAGATAAGCTTTTCAAAATTGAAGTCAAACAAAAACTATTTAAGAATAACAATGATTATCTAAAGGTTAATGAATCTGGTTATCTTGTTAATTAAGTAACCAATAATTGACGTTAAAGACTTAGTTAGAGCAATAAAAATCTTTATTCTAAGAAAAAGTAGACTAATAAAGTTTTAGTTAAAGACAAACGTCTTATTTTAATTATATTAATTTTTCAATTAAATTATGCGTCATAACAGCATCATTCTAGTTATAATTGGAAGTTGATAGGTGTTTCATATCATATTCACTGTTATTCGTTAATTGTTTATAATGATAATCTAGTATTGTTGGCATACATTGTAATTGTTGTGTATATGCCAATAAGTGACATGTGTTTAAGAACTTTTAACAAATGTTCTTACTATAAAACATATATACATACCTTTTTTTCTTGCCGTAAAATTCTTTAAAATGTTTCGAAATGTTTTAGATTTAATATCTAATTACTAGGGCGATGAATATGGCATCCGCTCGAGCAATGGAAACCCGCGTTACACCACGGAGTAGATCATCGAACAATGATTGAAATAAACGATTATCTTACAATCCAATAAAGTCCTAGAAAATAAAAAAAAATAAAAGCAAGAAAAAAAGCATAACAAACAGCAGGGGAAGCTCAATTCGTGTGCATACATTTTTTAAGACAGAATACTTATTTCATTCAGCCCTAAAAATCAATATTTATTCATCGGAACTTATTCAACTCTCAGTAAATTCTCGCAAATCCTGAATTCTTTCCTTAGTTTTCGGTGCTGAAAGGATGAATGCTACTTCATCTTCTTTGTAAAATAAACTCTTATTTTCAGGAAAATGGACCGCTTTATATTTACTTAGTTCAGAACTTCTCCGTTTCTTATATACCCTTCCATTGTAAAATTCGCTATCGGAACACATTTCCTTTGTTCGGTGGCAAATCTTTTGATCAAGAGCTGAAACAGATCTCAGTATTTGCCCCTAATACCGTCTACTCTTTTATTTCAAGCTGTTAACAAATCCGTTTTTTTATTTTCTCGAAACTTTTAATTTATTCTTAAAACTACTCCTTTTATTTGAGAAACTGATTGGTTTTCATCAGCTGTTTTCAAGGGAAATAACCCCCGGACTTAAATGTCTGATTTCTTTTCAAATGAGAATAATTGAAGGTAATTTCACATTTGATGGGTAATGGTAGATTAGAAATTGGGAGCGTAGGTACAAAATTCTTAAAAAGTCAAAATTTGTTCAATTCTTTCAATAAAACCATTATATTTATTATACAAAATAAAATCCAATTCTTCATTATTTGCTTAGCATTGCTATAGTGTTAAATATTAACTCATTTATATTATATGCCAGAAAGTATAAGTTTATGTAGAAATTATAAGTGAAATATTTTGAAATCCAATACTAAAAATGTATTTCTTATTTTCTTCGGATATATAAATAAAGTGTTACATTTTAAATATATTTAATTTTGAGTAAAATTTCCAGAAACTAATTACAGCTCTTACATAAAATAGTGGGTTTCTTAGTTTTTTAAGTAAATGTGACAAATATGGAATTAAATATATAAATATATCCAAATAAAGAAATATATGAAAACTAACACAAAGATAAAACCATAAAGCTGAAAACATCAGGATTTAAAAAAAATTTGAAATTTTAATTAAATATAAAATGAAATTCAAATTATAATGGCTATATAAAATTATAAACTATGATAAAATTATAAGCAATTATAAAATCATAAATAATGATATAAAATTATTTTAGTTTTTCAATGCAAATTATAAGCCCTGGCCTTAAATGTCTGATTTCTTTTCAGATAAAAATATTTGAAGATTATTTCACATGAAATAAGTTATGGTGAATTAGAAATTGGGAGAATCGAAACGAAATTATAAAAGAAAGAAACTTTATAAACAATCACAAAAAATATTTTGGACTTTCAATGCAAATTATAAGCCCTAGGCTTAAATGTCTGATTTCTTTTCAAATAAAAATATCTGAAGATAATTCCACATATAATGGGTAATGGTAGATTAGAAATTGGGAGAATTGGTACAAAATTATTGAGAAAAAATTTATAAACAATAATATAAAAAATATTTTGGATTTTCAACGCAAATTATAAATTCAATATATTTCTTGTTTATTCGATTTTAATAAACATAAATTGCTATAACAATCATAGATCTATCTATAAACTTATTTCTAAGTTGTAAATATTTTTTATTTAACACTCTCCAGAAAATATTCGATTCATTATAAAGTAATTTCTCTTCATAAAGTTCTTAAATTTTCCGAATATTTTCCTTATAAAATCTTTCTTTAATTCTTTCAAAATACCATTTTTAAGTTATTATTTTTCTCCATTAAAGCTTGTGCGAGTTTTTTTTATTAAAGTTTTGCTTTGGGAAAAACAAGACTCGAATCCAGCCTATTTTGCTCGTTTAATAATTCAAGGGAGATTATTTTTTCCATCCATTAGACCATTATAATCAGCAAAACGGCATTACTAATCTGCTTTATCCTTTTTCTTTCCTATTAGAGAAACGTTTTATGACTTATTGCTCGTAAGTAAGAAGACAAATGCTCTTCGGGAATCATAAGTATTGTATTAGCTGAATAATCTCTGGTAAGCACTATCACTCAAACG
Organism: Argiope argentata; assembly: GCA_026289955.1. NCBI lineage: Eukaryota > Metazoa > Arthropoda > Arachnida > Araneae > Araneidae > Argiope > Argiope argentata. The sequence continues at coordinate 1,052,945 of JAOUZG010047704.1, read as the reverse complement.
TAGTAGAAAAGGATTAGGGATTCGAGAAGATTATCATTTTCAGTAGATTCCTTTGCAGTTTGAAGTTCCACTGCTTATGAAACAATACATTTTTACTTTTTATTGTTTAGTAGGTAGGATGTATTTTGAAAGCATTAAAATAATTTTATTTAGGTGTATTTTATAATGGTAGAATGTATTTTGTAAGCCTTAAAATAATTTTATTTAGTTGTAATTCAAAATGGTAGAATGTATTTTGGAAAAATTAAAATAATTTTATTTAGGTGTATTTTATAATAGTAGAATGTATTTTGGAAGCATTAAAATCATTTCATGTGTATATATTACAAAACATAAACATATATTGCCAGAAAATGAATTCTTCCATTTCATATTGGAAAACCATTTCAGTTTTTAAAAGGAAAGAAGCATTAACTATTTATTCATCAAAACTAGATATCCTGATAATAAAATTAAATCTTATAAGAAATCGACCATTTTCCTTTTAAGAGGATTTTAAACGAGTCATGGCAAAAATTGTGGTGCCAAAAAAAACAATGAGTAATAAATTTCTCACAGATATTTCTTTCAGATTCTGCACAATTTGTTTCAAAAATGGCGTAGAAAATAATCTGTACTAAGAAGATGTCAGTTATTAGATGCTAAATTCACCTTTTTCATTTACACTAATTAAATCTTCATTTCTTTCATTATTTATTTTCCGACTTGAGTGTCCGCTGTAATTTTTTAACTGTGATAAGGATGCAAAAGTTTCGTCTTCCTCATAGCCAACATTTTTTTTATTAGAGAAGTTATTAGAAGAATCTACTTTGCTTTCTAGTTTAAGCTAAAATATTTGTATTATAATTAATTATTTGTATTAAAATTATTAAAATATTTTTATATAATAACTTTATTTTTAATTGATTGAAAAAATTAATGATGCTAATGATTACGGATATAAATCTGAAACCTTCATAAGTATAGAAAAGCATTAAATTTGCTTTTGTTTTAAAGCATTAATTCTTATAGATAATTGTCAAAATCATGATGAATATCTATGAAATTTAAAAATTTCTACCGGTAAATGGTACTTTTATATAATAATATAGTTGAAAACTTTAAAAAATTCAAAAACATCAAAAAAACTACAAATATTGTCATTAAATAACAGCTTCCTAGTAAGCTTCCTAGTACCGATTGATTGTTGCGTTCCAAATATATATTATATGTTTACATTTTTTTTTTGAATGAAAGCATTTGCAATTCTTTTGTTTACTCTTATCTATAAATATAATAGCATTAAAAAGCAAAATTAAAGTCCATTAAAAAGTAATAATTTGTGTTTACTTCTGAATTATTGAGCATTCTTTAAGAATTACTGAACGGAATTATATAATAATAAAGTTATTATATTGTTACAGAAAGTTATCTTCTATAATTTTTCTATCTGTATGAACCACCGCAGTAATAAAATTTTTTCAAAGCCAGTAACAAATTCAAAGTTCTAGAAAAATTAAAAACGCATATTTAGTGCAGAGAATTGAAAAGTACAATGAAGTTCAGAGTATTATATAAATAGATCGCAAGAAATTACATATAATTGGCATCAAATAATTAAATAGGCGAATTCGGGGACTAACAAAAGTTAATCAAATATATAGAGATAAATAATTTTAAACAGATCTTTCAAAATTCATAGAATGCTTTCCAAAATAGGAAAATTCTCTCATTTTTTATTGAAATTTCAATAACCATTTCTGAAAGTTTTTGTTTCAACTAAATGCGATTTTTTTTAGAATATCAAGAAATTTAGTATTTAGCAGTTTAGCTACTGTAAATAAGTAAGTATGGAAATTAAACTAAATTACTTAAACTATATTTTGCGGATTGAAATGTATTTTCCGTTTAAACATCTCATTGAAATATTTTTGGAAACACAAGTAATTATCAGTTTTAAAGCCTATTTGAATTCAAAAGTGGATATTGTTATTCGTATAAATTCCTTGAAAAATTCACAAATCTTGAAGAAATCCGTATTTAGCAAGCAAGATAAATAAGGAATTCCCAAATGTAGCTTTTAACCCTTCGCACTCCGAAAAATCATTAGATACAAAATAATCCACTTAAAACAAAGATTTGTTTATTGCTATGATATATATATATATATATATATATATATATATATATATATATATATAATTCTTTTAAGTCAAATTTCCTTGAAAATATAATCTACATCTCTTAACCATTATGCAGACGTTTTTAACAACTAAATTTGGAAATTGAATAAATAAAACGACAAAATGATGCACCGTCTTGAATGGTGCCTCAGAGCCGCCTTCGGAGTGCGAAGGGTTAAACTTTTGGTTTATTCATCTAGTGAATTCATAAGTAGTAAGTAAAATATTGTGTTAACAATTGTTGTGTATCCAATATTGTGTTAACAATTTCTATACAAGCGTATTTATTGATGTTCTACTATTGTGTTAGTAAAGCGATGATTTGTTGCTATGTTAAATTTATGTTGTTTTTATTTTTTATGGATTAAATTTATAAGCTATATAAAAATATACTTAGTATTCATTGCAAATACATTGTTATATACCTGTCCCTTTTTAAGTTGCATTTTTCTCTTTTCACTGGAAATTAATATTTAATAAATGGATGAATGTATTCCGTCTACCATAATGGGTAGAGCTATTTTCAAAGTGACTTGGGAATAAAATAACAATTCACTAATAAAATACCACTTCATTTCAAACTTAAGGTAGCAGAACGTTAAATAAAAAGTGGACTCCTGAAATTTAACACAATAGTTCACTTCTATATGCAGAAGTTTTATAAATAAAGAAGTGAATTGTGTTGTAGGGCAGCTACTATGGCGACGTTGTAATTTTCTTTCTACAAAAGCACTCTTCCTTAAACTATGACTGAAAAGATCTTGTATATTGCTGAAAAGTATTTTGAAGAGTTATCTATCAACGTTTTTCGATTTATATTCATTATATTGGATTGCAGACAGACATCAGTGGGGCTGCCTTTCTTTCTTTTAAAATTCCCATGATTGATTTTCGAGGAAGACAGATGAAATAAAAGAAAATGACAAAAATCCTCCTTTCTTTATATTTTGTTGGTAGTATTGTTGACTATACTCCCCTATCCCTTTCTACCTCCTTTAGTTTGATTAAGGTCACAATAAAGAAAGCATCTGCTGTCGATTGTTATTTGAAGCCTGAAGAAAGGGACGGCCGAGGAATTGCACATTTAATAGCGTTGGGGGAAGCGAGAGAAAGTGAAAAAAAAGAAAGAAAGAATGAGAAAATAATAATAAATAAAATACCTCCCCGTATAATTGCAGTTTTGATCGATCTTCGTAACAGGAGACAATCAATTCGGACCCGCAGACCATTGGTCAGTTTTCCGTTACTCTATTTCCCCTTATTGAAATAACTAACCAAAACAATAGATTCTTTTATATGGTTTGCTATTGACGTTCGCTATGCTAAGCTTAAAATGAGGCTTATTGTATAAATCTTGCTTTGCTTTGGAGTCTGTTTTGTTTTAACGATTCGCGAGTCGTATAATATGTGCAGTATTTTGACATCTAATTAATGATTTCTACTTTTCATATTGTTAAGAAATTATATCATATCAGTTAGAGGGCTTTACATAATTTATGCTAAACATCGTTCAAAAATATTAACTAAAGAAAATATTTAACTTTCTAATAACAAAGGCGTTAGAAAGAACATAAATTTCCTAGTGTTTTTTTTCCCATTAAACTGAAATAAATTTCAAAGCTACAAATTTGAATTCCTTTGTGGTGTATAAAACTTTGTGGGATAATATATATCAAATGTTAATTTTTAATTCATATTATATAGCAAAATGTTAATCTATAAAAGCTTTAAATCATATTTTCATTTTTCTTTCTTTTAACTAAACTAAAAAAAGATTCACTTGAACGATTTTTTTCATGGAAATGAAGAACTCTCAATTTCAGTTTAGAAAAGTCTTTCAGAATTTATTTATGTTTTCTTTTTATTTTTAGCATTTATATATTGTCTATTAGTATATTTACTTAATATATAGTTTTGAATGCCTAATTAAATTGCAGTTTTATATGAAATTTTTCTATAATAAAAAGCTACAAAAATCAAAAGCTCCAATAATGTCTAAAATATCTGAAGTTTTACAACACACAACATTAGACATTTTCCCGTGTATTAGTTTTAAATCCTATAACTTCTCTACAGAATTGAATCTTTTGTGATAACAAAAGTCAAAATCGTGACATTTCATTTATAAAATTGATAGTATCTTTCAGATAGTCAGTATCTTTAAAAGATTGCTAGAATTAATAAATGTATCTAATAGGTAAACCTGTAAAGCACATTTTACTTTTTTAATTAATTAGTTTTTTAAACATATTTTTATTCAAAATATATATAATGAATCAAGAAATTATGTTAGTTTTAAAATAACATGCATTAACTGTGTACAAAAAGTATATGCTGAATATGGTCATTTCTTAATGGTACCATTGCAAATAAAGTATATTGAAATCAGATAATTTATCAATTTGATCGGATTGTTTTTCCCCTCCATATTTTATTCGGAGAAGCCAGTTTATGTATTTTAAAGAACCATAATTTATGTTATGATTCTGTAGCTAAAGAATGTATGCATACTTTACATAACTAATTCACACCAACAATGAATAAAAGGAGAAAATAAAACGTAAAAATGAAAAGGAATAAATTATGAAATATGCCCCAAATCTTTGCACTCTTCGCATAATCAAAGATACGTTGGGAAAAGCTAGAGAATGAATGAATATTTTTTTGTCCCCAAGAGACACGCGCCTATAAATGCATTCTTTTTCGGGAAATCCGAAACCCATCGTGTGTTTTCAAATATTATATTTGTGTCACTACGATGTATTCGTTCAACAAGATTTTGCAATGTGCGGCGTTCGGAATCTTAATGTCGAATGTCATCAAAAATAGATGAAACCTCCGTTGAAAACTCAAGATTTAGAGTACAGATATTCTCTCTCCTACGATAGGAGATTTGTTTCCCTTCTTATTCTAATATTGAGGCTGTATTCGGATTTAGGGTTGGTCTATTTTAGATATGCATGTGGGGGATGCCAGTGGAATACTTTCCTTAGAGCCAAGAACTTTCACCAATATGTATGGGGCATTAACAAAATATCTGTTTTGCTCTTTTTTTTTTCTTTTTCCAGTTTTATTTTGTTCTATATTTCATATGAATACTTCAATGTATATATTTTGAATTGAGATATATTTTACTTATTCTTTGTGAATGTATATAACATTTCTAAGAAGCACGTGAACTCATGTATTTATAGAAGTAGTCGCCTTGCCACATATTTATAGAAAGATGCGGGGTCTTCTTTTAGAAACATTCACATAGCGTTGCATAGAATCACAAAAATTTAATTGATAATTAATTTTAAAGCAGTAAAAAGATAAAATATTTTGAAATGTGTTATTTCATTTATGTTGAATTGCGATATATATTTTGCTTATTCATTGTAAATGTATCTAACATTTCTAAGAAGCACATGAACTTATTTATTTAGGGAAGTAGTTACATTCCTATATATTTTTAGAAATTTGTAGGATCCTCTTTTAGTAACCTTCACTAAGTGGTTACGTAGAATCACAAAAATTTAATTAATTATTAATTTGAAAGGAGACAAAGATAAAATGTTTAAAAATACGTTATTTCAAATGAATACTTGAACATCAATTATATATAGACAGACAATATGATATATAGATAGACATTTATGATATATAGATGAATACTTCAACATTTATGATAGATAGACAGTTAATATGATATATAGATAGGCATTTATGATAAATAGATGAATACTTCAATATTTATGATTTATTATATCTAGATTGAGATATAGTTTACTTATTCTTTGCGAATGTATCTAACATTTTAAAGAAAAGCATGCACCTATGTATCTATATAAATAGTTTGTTTTTCGAAATTTTATAGAAATATGTAAAGTTTTCTTTTATAAACATCTGCATATTGTTACTTAAAATCACATAAATTTAATTGATCTATAATTTGAAAGTAAAGAAAGATAATATATTTTGAAATGTGTTATTTAAAACAGATGCTTCAACATGCATTTTTAATTGAGATATATTTTACTTTGCGAATGTATTTAATATTTCTAAGAAAATCATGAACCCATGTATTTATAGAAGTAGTTGATTTATTATCTATTTATAAAATTATGTGGAATTATGGTATTCACTTAGAAATATTCTCAAAGTGTTTCAAAGAATCAAAACAATCTAATTGATAAATATTTTGAAAAGAGAGAAAGATAGCATATTTTGAACACATTGTATTGAAACATATAAAGAGATACTAATAATTAAAAAAAGAAATATATTTTTAATCGAATTTTTTTAAAAATTATTCTAAAAGCCTTGCCTTTAATTCAGTACTGGCTAAACCACTAACACGAATGCAATTATATTTTTAACAAAAATCAAAATAAGAATTGCAAAAGTATAATCTAAAAAGTGTATAATATATGATAAAGATATTTGTAAAAAGTATACAAAAACCTGGGATTAAAATTAAACTTCGATCAATGTTTTGATTTAGTATCTTTCTTTTCAAATTTGATGTGTTCGATTTTATTCGTATATAAATATTACTTTAAAGTTCTTTTTTTTAATCTTCGGCAGTTGAATATATTTATAGTCATTAAATTTTATAAGCAAAGGTATGACTTGATTTCGATGCGATTTTTAAAGTATATTCTACTTTATAAATATGATTAAAGATCTTACATCTAAAATATATTTCATAATATTCATGGCATTGAACAGTATTGGAGAATGTCAGTCACCATGAAACGTGAAATTATTGTTAGTTTCACATACGTTTACAATATCTGTTACAAATGCCATAATATTACATAATATTTCTAAAATCATACAGTATTTTGTGTATACAGGTTAATTTCTTGTTTTAAAATTGATGGCACATTAAAGATCCATTTAGAGATACTGTTAAAACATATCACTGAAATTCTTTGTTTTAAATAGATTTCATATGTTTTGGCATTTTTTTACAATTTACATTAACTTTGCTTAAAAATTTTAAATTCAAGTACAACTTAACAAAGCATTTCTTCAGAAAACAAATGAGCTTGCAACTTTGTATTTAAATTCTTCGAGGCACTTAGTTAAAACAGAGAAACAGTTTCATCTAACCTCACATTTAGGCAATATTTAGACTACTTAAAGCAGAAAGAATGTTTATTTACTTCTTTTATGAGGATACTTTAATACATCATTCTTAGGTTATTGTAATAAAATCTTAAGTGTGAAGAAATTAAAACATTGGAGTAGGAATTACTCATATTCCTCCGAGGCAACCAAATGAGGCGTTTAAGAAAATGACTCTTAACCACTTAGTCCCATTCTTTTAATCATACCACGTTTGTTAATGGCCAATTCCCCTTTTTAACACGCTACGGCAACTTCCTTCCTCCACCTTAATGAAGGAGCTATTCGCAGGAGACATGGCGGTGGTTATTCTTAGTGAATAGCAACTTCGGTATTAGATTCATGAGTTACCCCCTCATACATTTATTAGATATGCTGCGCGTGTAAGAGAGGACATCAAGTTTCTAATCTAAAGGCCTTCTCAACGTCCGATTTGGTGTTCTTGTCTTCGGGACATTGTGCAAGGAACAAAAATTGCCTTCTTTCAGATCGCTTTTGTGGGAAGCCATAAGCAACAGCTGGGGCTAATGCAGAGGTTATGTAAGTTCAGGAGAATCCTAGAATATCAGTCTAGCCCCTCTTCCCCCCCTTCCCGATCAATAGCACAGGTGCAGGAGAAAGCTCTTTGATTGGGCATTCGTGATAAGCTTTTAAATGTATGGTCGCTTGAAGGCACGAAAAATGTATTATTTCAAGCACGTATTTTGTATTAACTCCGTGGGGTTTTATTGGAATTGAAGTGTGCTGATAATCTTTAAAAGTTCTCAATATTTTTCTTTCACAGATGCGTTAACGCGCGAGTAGTTTATGCTATGGAAATGCAGTTTTAGGACAGGGGAGCTTTTTTTCCCTCTCTCCTTTATTCTATGAAAACATTTAAGATGTCAGCCAAATTTATTTTTACACCCAAACCGTTATCGGTTTCTAGAAGAATATTCCAATATTGCTATCAATTAGGTTGTGAAAACATGAAACAACTGTAACTTGTGTTATTTTTTCGTATATATTAACATTTCAGTCCTCGTGTTTGTTTAACAAATTACTAGATATTTCTTGCAAATATAATTAAATATATTTATTAATTGTTTCTTCTGGATTTTGTTGCGTGTTTTGGTTTTTTCGATCGTTTATTTAATAAAATTAATACCATTTTTTATATAAATAAAATTCTTTGATTAGTTGAACTTTAAGAAAAAAAAGGGATGCGTCTTAGCCACATCATGTATTTCCTTGCTTATTATTTTATATCGGTTTACATAAGTTATTACAAATTTACTAGTATAATGATCCTCTTATTAGAACTAAGAAAAATAATTAAGAATTCGAAATTCTTACAATTAGAAAAATTGTACTTTTATAGATCTTTTAAGATATTCGTAAACTGAGTTCTTAATAATTTTTACCATTTATATACATTCATACATTCAATGGATTTTTAACTGGCTTTCTACCTGATTATTGAATTATTGATAAAATAAGTGACTTTCTACCTAATATCTTTAAGGAAAGGAAATGACTTTCTACCTAATATCTTTAAGGAATGACAGACTTTTTGTTTGTAGTCAATTCATTTAAATTTAATAATTTACTGATAGCAAATTAAGCTTTTACGTTCGCACGTAGAAAATATTATATATTATTATCAGGAGTATTTTACGATTTTCCAAAAGTGCAGATCCTGAAAAATATCAATTTTAGTTCATTCTGTTTAATATAAGATAATGTAAGAGTAAGGTAAACTTTTAAATATTTATCTGAATTTTTTGTGATTGTTTTTCTCTTCCTGAAATAATGAAACCTGAGATATAAATTATTTATGCAAATGAAAGCTGTAATCTAAATGTTATCAAATCTGTGATTAATATAAGCATTTTTATAACTACTTTGAATGTAATAGTGGTTATCCAGGAATACTGAACAGAAAAAAAACCTAATTATGACGGAAGCGTTCTGCACGAAAGTGTATCTTTTATTCAATTCTTGCTTCTTCTTAAAATATGCTAAAAGAATTTTCAAAATTTATTTATTCATTATACATTTCAAATGCTGTATGAAAGAAATAATTTATTCTAAGATGATTTCATGATTAAAATAATGTACTGATAATAACATTTTAAATGCAGGATGCTGTTTCGTGACATTCTACGAAAGAAAAGCAGCCATGGAGGCTCAAAATAGTTTGCATAATATCAAAATACTGCCAGGGGTAAGTGCACTTTCTTCTTCTTTTTTTGCAGTATTATAAACCGAAGTTACGTTTTCAGTTGAGCCGCACTAAGCCTAATTGATGCCGTCTTGTCAATGTCTACTGAGCACCTCTGTGCAGTGCCTTATTTTTTATCAGTTAATGCTTCTTTTGGCAAAAAATGAGCTGGTCTAATGTAGAATGTTTATTGAAGCTAAAAGAAGATAACAAAATTTTTAAATTTTCTGCAATGAAAGGTGAGACATCTAACCTTTCATTTAAAGGGGATATCATAATAAAATCTCCCCCTCACTCCCAAAAAATTACTTTAAAGCTCAAGTTTTCGTTCTGAAAGTGCTCTGTTCGTCTTCGTTTCGTAAGATAATTGTTTTTTAATTATTTTTCGTCTTTTGTTTCCTTTGCTTCTTGAATTATAAAACTTGTCTCAACATTTAAAGAATACGTTAGTTTGACTGATATTCTAATCCCTGTGAATATCAATGAAGCTTTTATGAGATCTATTTACTTTAATAAGACAGTCATTTAAACTTTCGAAAGAATGGGAAATATTAAAATTTCAAACTTGAAGAATATTGCTAACAAAATAATCATATTTAGTATGTTTCATACCAGAATATTTCTATTAATATAAAATCAAAATTTAGAATTTTTTTTCCTTAAGATGCCACCTGATTTTTTTGATGTATTAATTTTTCTCAGTTATTTCATAGACGTCATGAAAAGTTTTTTATAATTAAATTTTAATGTTGCCACATCTATTTGACTCGATTTCTTTGTATCTACAGAATTCTTTATTTTAAAAGACAAATATAATGCAAATTTTTATGATTGGAACAGACAAAGGTAGATTCAACATATCGAATGGACAGTTTATCGACCAACTCAACCCTCCTATACACATCTATATCATGTGTTTTCATGTTTGAAAATGCCTGAACAAGACAAAAATATCCCTCTCCAAACAAACGACTAGACGTACTGCTTTTTAAAAATAAATATTAGATTTCACCATCACCATAGATATAACGAAAAGTTAAATTGGATATTTTAGAGCGAATTATTTTTTTTCCATTTTAAGTTTCTTTAAAGCTAGGCGCTTCTTTGTTTCGACGTCATCGTGCGCTGCAGGGCTTTGCATGTATTGATAGGCGGATAATTATGTAGAAAATTAAGACTATAAATATGTAGAAAATTAATGATGTGTAATTATGTAGAAAATTAATGATGTGTAATTATGTAGAAAATTAATGATGTAGAATTATGTAGAAAATTTTGAGAAATCACTTACATCATAGTATTATAATGTTACATGATAGCTTCAGAGGTCTAAATACTAGTTCTTTAAAATACATTACGTAAATAGCTGAATATGAAAAAACTGTTTCATAGCTTGTAGAAAAAATTATCTTTCACTTAAACATTTCACTAATGCTAATGCAAAAGCTTATGGTAGTTAATTCAAGGGTAGTTTCTCAAATATGCTTATATTAGAACATGAGATATGCAAATATTATGACTCATAATGTTCAAAATTAATCCCAAAATGAAAAAAATTTCATATTTTCACATCGATAATTTTGCTAAAATAATATGTCTGCTTTGAAAAGCATGATGAATTTTTTCTTCTTAACTTATAAGGAGATAATTCGAGAAAATCTCGTATAGATATTTACGTGGTCATGAACTGAAAGAAAATAGATTTTTTCTGCGTTTTTAAATAGAAAAAATATTTTTCCATAAATTGTTTCGGTATAGACTACATGCTTTATTCTTATATTTTTGTGAATAATTATCTTAATTGCAATCTGGGAGAGTTAGAATTAGAGTAATGGAATTAAATTTTACTCACTACGTTTTACATCTATTTTTTATATAATGAATGTCAAAAATTACTATACACACTTTCAGAGTGCTATAGGTTTTGCTCCTTTTCGCGTAGTAGCAATTATTTAAGTCATAAAGGCTCATATGGACAAGTTATATATCACTATCTAACAGTAATATACAAAAAAATTCCTTTACGTTTTGAATATAAAAGCATTTTACTTTTATCTGTGTGGGGTAAGGTGCCATTCTACTCTCTACTACTCTCTTAAAAGTAGTCTATACCAATTTCTACTCTCATAAAAGTCTACCAGAATTATAGATACATTTTGAAGGTCAACTGGTTGGAATATACCCTCAAGGTATCAAAATCGCTTTTTAACTTTCTCTTCCTATATATATATATATAGATAGATAGATCTTTTTAATGTATTTTTCTTCCTGTTGAAAAATTAGAGATTTACCTTTCTTTTCATCATTGTCAACAACATTATTTGATTCTGCTTTCAAAAAGGATTAATAAATTTTACTAGGATTAAATTTAGGAAACACAGAACATCGCAAGAATTTATTTCCGTTAAATTGTTTAAACAATACTCCTACATTTTCGTCAATTTCAGTAATTTTTTTCAATGGACATAAAACCGAATATATGTGCATTCATTTTTTTCTTGTACCAAATCTAGCTCGTTGGTTTTTCTGACTCCAAATACGCAGAAAGAATCGGAACTCAACATAAATTGTTTCAAGCATTTTTTTAGTGTCATTGCCGCATACCTTTTAACGAATTCATATAAGAAATATTTCTCAGGTCCTTCTGTAATTGAAAATCAAAGCTGGAAGTTCCATGCAATATAATTATTCCCTAAAATATGCCAAGAATCATAAATTACGAAGGAGGCTTTGTACATTTACATAGAATAAAGGAGAAAAAAGTATTATTTATGAAACCCTACCTTTTAGTCTTTCTCCCCCCTCCCCATCCTCGCCTTACACACCGCATCGCTTTCGCATTTAGGGGGAACCCCGCTTCTGCGGAATTCTTTTGATATCGTTTAGATTCCGTGACTACAGAAATTAAAGAATGCGCTACAGTAAAAGTGCATTACCGCTGCAGATTCCCGCTCGTATTAAAATAGAGGGGAGAAATTAGAGGAAAAAAATCAAAGCGAAAACACTGTAACCCTGTTAGGAAGTAAAAAAAAATTTCAAATTAAATCCGAAATGGAGACGATCACGCAAAATGTTTTTCTCACTTATCCAAAAGATTCATTTGGCGTTTACCGAAGCATTTAGCATCCCTTCGTATTATTTATTACAGCGTATATAAATTATACCTTATATGCTTTGTTTCTAAGAAAATTCATTCTTATTTATGACCTTGTAAATTTCTACGTTTAAATGGATTTAGATATTCGTTAGTTTTAGATTCATGTTATATGTTTAGCTAATATATCATCTAAAGATAACTGATTACACTATTCGTAAAGCTATTATTTTTGAAAGTTGAAATTCATGTTGTTATCAATAAGAATACGTTTAATGATTAATAGATATACACAGAGTTATTTTAAAAAATTATTTTGAACTGCCTGTTCATTTAATCATATCGAAACTTTGAGTATTTCAAATAAGCGTTCAGGAAATGTGTTTTCAAAAACGAAAGCCATTTTGAAGCTTATTTTTTACTTCCGTTTCTTTTTAAGTTGAAGTTTTTATGATTAGATGGAATTATAAAGCTGTTTGAAAAAAATCAATAGAAGATTTAAAACTAATTTATTTATTGAACATTATTGCATTATTGAATTAACGAATAGTATATTTTGTTTAAGCAATTTCGTTTCTTACTAAAATAAGATTAATTTTGCTTTGATATTTTTATATCAATTTGTATTATTTATTTATTTATTTTGATTAAAATCTTTCTAGATAATTATTCATTAATATAGAATTATAAATATAAATATAATTAATATTTACTAGTTTTTCATTTTATGAGTTTTCATAAAGTTTTGCGCTCTTGCGTGATCTCTTAAAAAGAAAGAAGGGGAAAACTATGTTTTTGATAACTAAATGTGTTTTTTTTTCTAAATCTTGCATTCATGTTTTCTTATTTTATCCTAAAACATATTTATAAGAAAATATACAACAATTCAGAAAATTATTCTTGAAAATTATTGCTAACTGAAATTGCTTAGAAATATTTAATTTGAAAAAAATTAAACACCCAATCTACAAAAAATTATTAAATTAAAAATTGCATACAATAATTGTTAAAAAAGTAGAATTTTTCCAAAACAAATGAACTTTTTATTATATACCCCGCTTTTATAATAACTATAAATTTAAAGTAAAATCAGACACTATAATGGAACGACACAGTTTTGAAATTAAATATATTCGTAAATTCATTCTATAGAGATATAAAATACCATTCAACTCGGTGTAATTCTATGTTTTAAAAACATTCACTGCCAGTTTTTGCTTTGTTTTTAAGAAATGCATCTGTCAAAATGCTTTTTCAAGTTATTTTGTTTGTAAAAATTTTCCTCATTTAATGATTAAAAACAATTTACGATAAAAAGTTTCTACACTATAAAAGTGGTGAAAACTTAAATTGTGGGATAACTGATAAAGTATTGATAAATTTCAGTTGTATTTACAATTAATATTTTGTAAGATGTATGTTTGTTTTTTTAAAAAAAGTCTTTTCTCAATATCAGTTATAAAAATGCAAATAAAAATAAAAAGTAAATTCTTGACTACTAAAAAAAACCCACTTTTTTAGTCGCTTTTTAACTTTTCTTCAAAATATTTTATTCTTTAAGTAACATGAAAAATTCCCAAAATGAAATGAGGTTGAGGTTGAAAACCTCTTTAAAAAGTTTCATCTCAGCAAAAACGTATCTTGAAAGAACAAATTTAACTTTTTTTCAAGCTCAACTTTATGATTTAGACGATATTTGAATGCTTTTCTTTTCTTAAAAACTTTTTATAAGCCTCACCCTTCCCGCGTGTTTTTATTTATTTTTTTACTCTTCTGGGGTTTGAAATTCCCTGTAGTTTTATAATGAAGCAAGTTTCTTGCAAGTTGTAAGGATATAACATGCAACTTGCAAGAAGAGCAAAGTAAATGGCTGGCTTTCTATGTGGTCTAAATACTACTCCACTGGGTAGAAAGCAATAATTCTGGACTCTAAGAAACTCCAACTTCTCCCAACTCTCTGGCGAAATAAATCTCTCCTTTCTTCCTCCGAAGGCAATTTTAAGCTTTTGTCGCCTTTTCCGGATTGTAATATTAGAGTTAAAAGTGTACCATTTCATTGATAGTAAATAAGTGAACAACGTTTCCAATGAGAAAGGACATTTTCTTTATTTGAAGAGAACTAGAACTAGCCTTACAAGAGGCAAGGATAGAAACTTTGGATAGCAAGCGAAGTACTGTTTTTAGCCATACATTATTTATTTGTTCTAATGGATCGTATCCATTGAAACTTCGAACGAAATTGGTTCCCTGCAAATTTGTCGCAGAAATTTCAGTATCGAGCTTAGAGAAACTGATGGGATAGGAGAAGTTGTAACTATTTGAACTTTTGCCTTCTTCCATTTTTTTTATATGTTTACGCATGCATTCTTATGCGTTAGTCCTTAATTAAGTAGTTTAACAATATACATATTATAAATAGAATTCTTTATGGAAATTAATAAACGAAACTCTTCGTTTATTATTAAATATTTCACGAATAATGATGTAAAAAGGTTTTTCTGTAACACTACCATTATAAATTTATACTTTAGAAAAACTTTATAAATGAGAAAACTTTATAAATGTATTTTATAAATAGGAAAATTTTATGAATGCATTTTATAATAAACGAAACTCATCGTTGGTTAAAAAATATCGCATGAATTATGATGTAACAAGATTTTCCTGTAACACTTGGAATTATAAATGTATACTTTAGAAAAATGTTATACATTTATAAATAGGAAAATTATCTATAGAACTCTTTATGGAAATTAATTAACGAACCCCCTCGTCTGTTATTAAATATCTCATGAATCATGATGTGAAAAGGTTTGCTGTAACACTTGGAATTATAAATTCATACTTTCGAAAAATGTAATTCATTTATAAATAGGAAAATTTTATAAATAGGAATATTATTTATAGAATTTCTTACGAAAAATTAATAAACGAAACCCATAATCTGTTATAAAATATTTCATTATTTATGATGTAAAAAGGTTTCGCTGTAACGCTTGGAATTGTAAATTTATACTTTAGAAAAATTTTAAACACTCTATAGAATAAAGTTGTAGTATTAAGAAAAAGGATTTTATATTTGTTAGGGTGGTTGATGCAAGAAACTAATAAAATATAAATAATAAAAATCCTTAACAAGAATGCGCTAACTTATGAAAGTCTATAATTCAACAAACATGTCATCATATTCTAAATTTTTATTCATTTTTGTTGCATAATTCCATTTTAAAACAGTATTTTATATGAATTCTGGCTAATTAATGATAATTTTGAAAAATACTTAGTTTATTATGCAAAAACATTATGACAATACACATCGCTCTTAAGAGACTGACATTTGATAACATGCAGGTAGCAATAAATTTAAACAGAATTGTTTATTATTTCATGTTATTAACCTCTTGAAAAAATGAAGGTACTTAAATGTTAAAATAATTCTAATAACTATTAATCTATCTATTTTGATTATCACATTAGCTTATTTCTGATAAAACTTAATGTATTATCTAGAGTATTTATTTTTAATACAAGTAATACCTGCTAGAGTAAAGGTTTTTAAAAATGTTATTTTAGAAGCTCAAAAGAGTTTTTGAGATGAAATATACCTTTCCTTAAATTATGGATGCAATATCAAAAAAAATCAACACATAAAACTTAATATGGTAGAAACATTAGCAATACCTGCTTTCAACAAAAATTTCAACCTCTTAATAAAAAGCAATAAAAAATAGCGTTTAAAAAACAGAGGCAAAATCTCAATAATATCACTTAGTTTTTATTATCATATAAAAACATGAAATGCAACCCTTTTTTTCCAAACATTTCTCTAAAGAAATCCATTTCACTTTCTGCCTCCTATAGGAATTTAAGGTGAGTGGTTACTAATTAGAATGAATAATCTCTGCGTTTACCTATTAACAATGAATGGTATCATCTTCATCGTACATACATAGTGGTAAAACTTACATTTGTCCAAACTTTCTTTAAAATAAAGTATATATAATAATTAGTTTGGAGAAAGTAATTTAGTTTAGAGGGAAGATGAAATATTAATGTTACAGACAAAAGAGTGACACAATTTCATTAACGGATAGACAACATCTCAATGTTATATCTAACTATAATTGTTTTGATAGAAAAACAGAAGATATTCCCCTTTATTTGAAGAATTTGCATAAAGAAATCTTTTTCACTTTCTGCCTCTCATGAGAATTTAATGTGAGTGGATACGTATTAAAATAAATTATCTCAGCGTATACTTATTAACGACAAATGAAATCAAAATATATAGAGAAAGTGGTAAAACTTACGTTTATTTAAACTTTCCTTTCAAATTAATTAGCTCAGAAGTACTAATACTTATAAGTTACAATGCAATACTAAGTAGTTATAGGCAAAACAATCACACCAAGCCGTAAAATCGCAGATATGTTCATTAGAATGGAAAAATTTGAAAAGGTCATCTTGTATTATTCAATTTCGTTAAAATGGTTTACCTACATTTCTCTTTATTTGAATAGTTTTATTTTCATTTTATGTGCATCTGAGGTCGCTATAAAATGTTGGTGGGATGCTTTGGTTGTTCTTATACAAAAGACAAACTTCTAAGTATATATTAAACTCAGTCGAAATAACTTGCTTGGCCAAACACCGACATTTATTACTATTTCAAAAGAATATTTTAAAGATGTTCATGTAACTGTTTTATATATTTATTTAAACTGCATTCTTCTCCACCACCACCCCAGAAAAAATTGCATTCTTCCCATCCTGTCTAACATACCTCAGAAAGCATTCAATTGTTTGAAAGATAGATGCTCTTTTCCCTTCCTTTATTCCATGTAGTTCATTCGTCAAAATTTGCGTATGGTGTAGACCGACTGCATGATAGCGGTTGAGTTTCGTTTTCAACATCATATTTATCCTGACAAATGATTAATGTTGTCTCTCTCCTCAGAGTGGTTTTTCAAAAGGAACGACGCGGAGCTATAAAAGACTTCGAAAGGAAAACTTGAATGCTGTAATGCACATTGAAAAATGTTGAATGAAATTCCTTTCTAGTGTTGGGAATCTAAAATTAATGTAAGTGGTTATATTTCTTTAGCAGTATGGCGTCGTTTATAAATCATGCAGATCCACGGTTATTTTAGATTTATTTTGATTATACTATTAATCAATCTGGATAATAAATGTCTAACATTTAACAATGATCACCGTTTCTAATGTTTCTAATAATCAATAATGAAAAAAGAAAACTGCTTGTAAGTAAATTAATAATAAATATTTCTTTAATATTTATTACATCAAATTATATCATTGGTTTACAAATATGTATTAAAATTACCAGATCTTTGACTAATTGATGTCCAATGGCATTAGGAATATCCCAAGCTTAAATTGCTCAAAAATAAAATAAAACAGTTTTTTCCATAAATTCTAAGCTATTTATATTGTAAGAGTTAACTTATAGGCATCTTAAAAATCCATCTTTGTATGAATATTTCGGTTAAAATAAGTTCGTCTAATATATCGTTCAAATAAGTATAATTAGTATATTTTGAATTCATCCAAGTCATATTCATTCGGGAATTCTGTTGTATCTGGCAGAATGTTTTTTTTTATTTAATGTTATATTTTTTTCTTATGCATGAACTATAGATAAAGAATTCTGGGCTTCAAACAATTCATACTAGAGTTTTAGTCGGATATCAACACTTAAGGCTTCCCTGACATTCAAATACATATATTTTTTTACATTATGTGTGTATATCTATCCGTCGAATAACTATTAACAGTTTTGAGGTAGATGGTTGAAATTTGTATAAAGAATTACGATTAAATTTCTTGATTTTTATGAATTTTGGAACCAAACCCATTCAAAGGATATAACGTAAGGAGCAAGGTTGATCAAATTCGGTGCACAGGTTCAGTTTGTAAAACATACCACTTATTAAATTATGAGCTAAATAATTTAATAATGCAATTAAAATGGTAGACCATGCTTAACCATAAATTTCACATGCGTAACCATAAGTGTGATTGCATAATAGTAAATGAGATACCTAAAATTAACGAAATTAAGTAATTGATCATGTGAATAGAACTGCAATTGTGTGCTAAAATTTGCTGTTACTTCCTGTCAAAAAAGCTCCCCAAATACATATTTTCGTGATAGATTCACTTAAATGTCTAGATTCACGCCCAAAATCCATATTTGGTAAATATCTTTCATTAGTGTCATGGAAGTCCTCAAGGCTTTATCCAAAGTCCTCAGCTTTCCTTCCAACTGGTTTATTTTGTTGCAATTCGGTGGGTACGTATTTGAGAAGCTAAATATACTTTGCAAACTTCAAAAAATACCTGCTTAATCTCCGTACTGCAAGCATAGAATTTTTAGTTGTATTAATGTCACGTTTTAAAGCTACACTACAGCTATTTTAGGATGGATCTCGTAATTTTGAACCACTGTCAGTTGACGAGGATGACACCTGAACTGGTCAGCCATCTCCGAACCTCCGCTCGACATCAGTGGTAGGACGTTTGGTACGTCGCATTTAACATGTGCTAGACACAATGGTTCTTTGATGGAAGTCAAGACTTTACCAACAGGCAACCGTTGCGCTATTTATAAATTCAGATACCCCTGCCTAGTCAAGGACAATAATTTAGATATATATTTACAAAAGATTCAATCTATAAATTTTACTTTACACGAGCATATTCCTTTTTTTGTAAACTTCACCTGAAGTGTACAAAATGTCAAGAAGAAATAATTAATGTCGGAATGATTAAAATCATTTCTACACACCGACACAGCTTTCCACTCTATTTCAAACCACATGGCTGCGAGATACCTGACGAAACAGCCATTTAATTTTATCGTTTCTCATTTTATAAACATTCTTCCTGCTGTAGCTGCGACTTCTTCTGCTGAAAGCCAAAACCCAGCCATCTGAGTGAATTCAGCCGTTTTGCTTTCCCATCCGTATTCGCTTCAACGAACTTGAAAGTCAGTTTAAACCGGGGCTCAACATTTGAAACTCTAATTAGCCAGTAATTAGAAGAGCTTGATTGTTCTCTTTTGTCTGAAGAGGGGGGAAGGAAGAAGCTCCCCGTTCGACTTAAGAGATGAGAACGTGGAATAGGTTCTCGGACATGACTAGCATAATGACGCAAAATGGAAAATCGTTGTGACTTTCTGGAAGGAGTTCTGCAGTTTTGTGCTACTAAATGAATGAATTCAAATCGTACAAATGGGAGATTTTGAGAATGAATCTACGTGTCTTTGTGAATGAATGCCAGATCTAAAACTGAAAATATAATTTTTTTTTTTAATTTTTAGTTTATCTTCTCTAGGATTCAGGAAGTAATCAAATTAGTAGCAACCAAAGGACGTAGCTGAGTTATTTACTCAAATACTTAGAGGATTTAACTTATGATAATACATAATTTACATTTTAACTTGCAATTTTTAGATCTTTACATAGTCACAAGAAGGATTATTTGAAGACTTGAATCTTCTGTTATTCTTTTTCTAAGTTATGAAAACATTTGAATAATTAAGAAATTGTTGTTTCCACATAACCAATGATAAACTGATGAGCGTTATGTGTCAATGTTATATCTATAAAGTTATAAAATTCTCGCAGTTATATATTTTTTATCTTTAAGGGTGATCTCAATAAATTTCATTGGAACAGCGGTTCCGATTAAACCATTATATATATAACATATATATTACACGATCACAGTATATGAAGTGTGAATTTTTCATGAAGAGTCTATATCTTGATTGAAATAAGCTTTTTTACTTCCTCAGGTTATCGTATCAGCATTTTGTAGTTTCATTAAATAGCGTTTGTCACTTCTCGTCTTTAAATTTTTGTTTATTTTCACTAACCTGATTAAGTTTAATTTTATCAAAGTTATTTTGAATCTCCCTCCTCTAAATTTATCTGTATGCCTTAACAATCTTCTCACGTTTGTGCATCCCCTGCACAAATGGAGTATGCTGTGGTGTTAAAGTATATCTTAATATTAATGCAAATTAAATAAATGTAGCCCCTATTTATCAAACATAGATATTAAGAAGGGGAATTCTTATACTGAGTTTTATCTCTTATAAATCATTGTTATAGACCTGCAATTCTCCAGGTAATAAAAAAAACATACAGATATGAGTGTGTTGTTGTTTTAAGATATTAACTATGATTAACAAAAATTGTACACGCCATTATATGATGAGAATCAATATATATTATATGGACATTAACTTTTCATCACTAGGTTGCATTTCTGAAATTTGTCGTTCAAGAAACCAGATCATTCTTCATTTAACTTTGTAATAAACCATTAATTTCGTTTCCCACATGACTCTATACCATAATTAAAAATTTATATTATATTTAACCCTGCCCCCCCCCTTACATCAGGCTTAACAGTACATGAAACATAAACTTTCGTTTTAAAAAAAGTAATAGTTTATGTATTATTAATTCATATTCTGTCATTCAGAAAACCAGATCATTCTTCATTTAACTTTGTAATAAACCATTAATTTCTTTTTCCACGTGAAGATACACAATAATTAAACATTTATATTATATTTTAAACCTGGGTTTTTTTCCCTTACATCAGTCTTAACTGTACATGAAACTTAAATTTTCTTTTAAAAAAGTAATAGTTTATGCATTATTAATATACATTCTGTCATTCAGAAAACCAGATCATTCCTCATTTAACTTTGTAACAAACCATTAATTTCTTTGTCCATATGAAGATAATATCATAATTAAATATTTATATTAGATTTTAACCCTGTTTTTCCCTTGCATCAGGCTTAACTATAAATGAAACATAAATTTTCTTTAAAAAAGTAAAAGTTTATATATTATTAATACATATTCTGTCATTAAGAGAACCAGATCATTCTTCATTTAACTTTGTAATAAAGCATTAATTTCTTTTTCCACATGGATATATACAACAATTAAACCTTTGTATTATACTTTAACTCTGGTTTTTTCCTTACGTGAGGTTTAACTGTACATGAAACGAACATTTTCTTTAAAAAATGTAATAGTGCATGTATTATTAATACATAACCTAACACCACTCTATGCTCCTACAAGTTAGTTAAGAGTTTTAATCACTATCGCGGGCATGAAGTGGAAGACAAAAGATATCACTTTAGTAGTGTGACCTCACTTGATCCTCGCCAGATTCCTATCTCTGCTATCCTATTGTTAGACATAAAAAGTTTCAAAAGGTTTGAAAAGCTCCATACAATTAAGCTGGACTGTTTTTAATTATTTAATTCTTTTGGTGTAACAAAAGAGATTTGCTAACGAGAACTTTGATGATGTATAAAATTCAGCAATTCACCACGAATACGGTTAACAAATAATAAATACATATGGCGTGCTAACTGTAAGGTAAGAAAAGTTACTATTGCAATACAAAATTAATATTTACAATACAAATATTAGGAAAAGTTTAAAGAAAGAGAAAATAATATTAGAAAGAAGAATAAAATATTTATAATACTATGAAAATAAACTTCCTGCCTTCTAATGCTGCTTAATGCGTTCCTTGTTCAATTCCTACTATTAGCTCACACTCTCCCTATATGTATATATATGTCTTGTTCAAATTTTCAATCGTTAGTAAAATACTTTTTATTCATACAATCAAATTCAAGTAAACTTTTTAAAACTTGTAATGGATGGAAATTGAAGTTTATTTAGTTTTTTTTTTCAAATATTAATTCATTAAATTTATTAGTTTGTTAAAAATTGACTTTCTACCCAAAATCTTCATTTCCCCGTCGTCAAATAAGCAACGAATTATGTTTGTTTTTTCCTCACGCTAATCATGTTAGGGTTAACGTGTTTTCGGCCTATTATTTTCAACGTTTTTGTTTATTTTCATAATGTTTGATGCATTTGAAACTAAACATTGACAATGAATCGATTTTTCCTATTCATTTTGAAGTACTTTCGAATTAAAATAATACAGAATAAAGAACATTACAAATTTCTAATCTGTATTGCGTCACCCCAACTGGTGTAGAAAATTCACACATTTTGCGTTGTCACAATTGGATTGAATCCTCAATTGTGCTTGAAAATTCAATTATATTATAATTTATAGTAATATTATTTATTATAGTAATATATATTTATATTATAAATTGATATTATATATGATATTATTTATAGTAACTGTAATTGTTAGACTAGGATCATCTGGTTGGTATGTCATTGCATTCGCATACCTTGGGCTACGAGTTCGAACACCATATATAGAAGGGAGAATGGAAAATTTTCAATTAATTTGTTTTCTTTTTTGCCGCTTAATACTGTAATTCTATCATATTTATATTAATTCTAATTATTTAATAAAAAGTAACAAAAATATTTTTTTTCTTTTTTAACCGAAGTAGGAATTGATTTTTAAAAAATGTTTTTTATATTTTTTTACTTTAGTCACTATCTTCTGTAACATCATAGTAATCTGTGAATTGGTTCAATACAATTACTTTTTAATTATTGAATGGTACGTCTAATGCTAAGAAAGAGAATAATTTTCTTAAACGCTTTCATTTTTTGTGTGCTTTTGTAGCGTGTTAGAATTACTTTTTTTCATCTGTATATATTTGTTCTTATTTTTTTATTTCAATTATTCATTTATTTCAATTTTCTTTTAATTATAATAACACGAAAACTTTTTATCGTAAATCATCTTTCCAGTGAAAAAGTCGCTTTTAAATAACTAAAGGTTAAATATATTGAAGAAGAAATAAGTATCATTTAAATCTCATTATCTCATTAAAGGGCGAAGAAATATACTTTTCAAATATATTGTATCATAAAGAGGAAATAAAGTTTATGTTTCCATCTGAATGCCATTCGATTACGATGGTTAACGGCAAGTATACTGCAAAAGAGCAATTGGAAAAACAGATTAAATCGTTTCTATTTCAGTCGCACTGAGATCAAATTTCTCAGAAAACCATTTATCTCTCAGTATATCAATGTATATCCGTATATCAATATCACGAAAACTTTTGATCGTAAATCATCTTTTTAGCGAATATTTGCTTTTAAATAACTATGCGGTAAATATATTGACGAAGAATTAAGTATTAGTTAAATCTCACTATCTCATAAAAGGGCGATAAAATATACTTTTCAAATGTATTGTATCATGATGAGGAAATCTAGTTTATGCTTCCATTAGAATGCCATTCGATTATGGTGGTTAACGGCAAGTATACTGAAAAAGAGAAATTGGAAAAATAAATTAAATCGTTTCTATTTCAGTCCACTCAAATCCAATTTCTCAGAAAATCATTTATCTATCAGTATATCAATATCATGAAAACTTTTTATCGTAAATCATATTTCAGCGAAAAATAACTATACCTTAAATATATTGAAGAAGAAATAAGTATTAGTTATATCTCATTATCTCATTAAAGATCAAAATATATATATATGCTTTTCAAATATATTGTATCATAAACAGGAAATCAAGTTTATGCTTCCATTTAAATGTCATTCAATTCGGATGGTTAGCGGCAAGTATACGAAAAAAAAAGAACAATCGGAAAAAATGGTTTAAATCGTTTCTATTTCAGTCCACTCAGATCCAATTTCTCAGAAAACCATTTATCTCTCAGTATATCAATGTTAACTGAACCGAATGTTTCTTTCATGTATTTACTGCAGTTAAGCCGGTTGTATGAACGTATCGGAACATCTAATCTCTTAACTCGAGAACTTTCGGTTACATTCGGTCCAGGTGTAATAGCGATAATCTTCCCAGCCTGAGTAAGAACTTTACTCGCCACCTCACTGGAGAATTCCCCTCTTTAGCAAACTAACATCTCTGCTATGGACAGAAAACCCTCTGGAGAGAACAGTGTGATCATCCCGTCACTTCTATCCCAGATACACCCGTGACGCAAAGCTTACTAATCCCTCTAATTGGCAACACACACCCTCCAGACCCTCTCCCAGTAAGTACTAATCTCAAAATGCATTTTAGCCCTGTGTCCCGAGAACGAGGCAATGATATGAAGTTTTCGGGATGTTAGAATAGGTTTCACTTGTGCGATTCTTCTACAAATGTTATTTCTTAAATATAATTATTGCAACCTGTTTGATCTTATAAAGTTTAATAATTTTCAATCCTTTTACGCACATTATTTCGTGGAAAGGGATATTAATTCATAGCAGGAATCTTGATTATTTGACGACTGATTTAATAATAATTTTTTTTATTTTATTTGTTGGAGAAAAAAATATAAAAATTAGTTTTTACAGATTGTTGATTGTGGTATATCATAAAGAAAAAAAAAAGAAACGACGGCATCTTAATTGGGAAGAAATTCATAAAGAAGGATTGGAAATATTATGATTTAAAAAAAAATTGAAAAAAAAAACTTTTCTTTCGTAGACTTTATTTACTCCGATCTTTTTTTAAACATACGTATACATCTTAAAGATTAGAAGCTGATATAAATTAAAGTAAATAAATAATTTCTGACATTCAGATTTAGGTATCATCAGTTATAATTAAAATACTATACATACTCTTTTCTACTACGAATTCAGTTACATTTTAAATTGTCCTGAAACTGTCGGATGTTTGTAATGTAACTTCTGTTTAAGACATTACAAAAATAAACTACAATTAAATTGGAAACTGCGCTTTTCGGGACATAACTGATGATATTGCAACTGATGTTAATTATGTTTCAGGGTTATGTTGCGAGGAAACATAACTGTATTTAAATTTATTAAAAATTGTTAACATAAAAAAATGGATCAAAAATTAGCTATATGGAGATATTGTCAAATGGTATAATCATAATTCAAAAAATAGTTTTAAAATTACGGTTATAATAGTAACAAATTTAAATAATTTAACAACTCATTCATTGGTGAGATGAATAATAATCATGAATCCTAAATCCTAAATCCTCATGCAACTGACATTATCATTTATTATAAATATCTCAACATCAATTTAATTAAAGAGTACAAAGTAAGATGAAAGACTTTAAATGAAGAATTGTGTTTGTTACGACGTGCTCTTTTGATTTTACATATTTTTAGTTTTTAATTTATATAACATTTTTTTCTCATGCTTCGCATTTCATGTTATCGAAGATTGGCATTCCTTCAACCACTATCTTGTTTTCACATAGTGATCTAAACGGAAAATTTTGACATTAAAACTGACGGCTAGGTTTTGCTACACGAACTGTTATGTATTCTCATGGTGCAGTACGAAATAATCTTAAAAAATGAAATTGATTAAATAGAATATTTTCTTCATATCATCTTTACTATCCTTTTCAGCTATATCTATTTTCTTTTAGATATTCTTTATGTTATTATATAGAATAAAAAAGGCATTTTTTATGTCATTATTTTTGTATAAAGGCAAATAATAGTTATGGCTTCAAAAACGTATAAACAAAATATTCAAAGTGATCTGAGGTATCCGAGTTTCATTTTTAAATAACTTATAACTTATACCGTTATAATTGTTTCATTCAGATATATAAAATTATTATTAAGTGAAAAATTTCGTAATTTATATCAATTGGCTTCAATTGTCAAATGGGATAACTGGTTAACTTATAAGGAAGACAGACTTTTTTAGGCATAATATCATGCTCTGGTCGAATATATATATTTATATGCATACTACATATTTTAACATGAATAAACTAAAATATTGAAAGAATCAAACTATTAATTTTATGTTAATTATTGAATAAGAAAACTCCCTATTTGCCACGTACTGTACATGGAATACATTTTGTTCCACTAAACATGACAAACTAAAAGTTATTGTGTAAAGTAAAAGTTTATACTAAAGGAGCGAATTATAAATGCAAAAGAATGTGAGCCACTCTTTCATCCTAAACAATTTATTTTGTTGCCGTGAAGTTTGAAGAGAAGGAAACCGTAATTTTTATTAGCATGTAAAATATTTGCGTGATTCATGCAAAACAATGCTGAGTTAGGTGGCACTGACTTAATTAAAAGCGCTTCCAATTATATCATGCAAATTTCATGGTTCTTTAGGAGTTTAGCAGTAATATTAATGATTCAAGCACCTTTAAATATGAACTAAACACCTTTTGAATTCTTCCTGCTCTTGCTGACAGAAAATTATTCCGAAAAATCTTAAATAACCCCAGTAATGACGCGTTAAGACACATTCCGTGTATGCTTATGTAGTAATTAAATATTTGAGGAAAGAAAACTTGTCTGGAGAGTAGAATGTAATAAGGAGCTTTGTAACTAATTAACCCTTAAAATCATTCCAGCTTAGGAATCTTAGATAACTGGAACGCCGGAGTTTCTTTGTGAAAGACATGAAAACTTCTAAGCACTCTTAAAACCATAGTAATTGTCCGTGTTCTTTAGGTGTTGATATGCTAAAGAGAACAGTGCTTAACTTATTTTTAATAAGAAAATGCATGCTTCAACATTTTTGAGCAATTTCAAAAACTAGCTTTTCCGGGACCTATCTGCACGAGCGTCTCTAAAAAACAAAGCTCCCACCATGATATTCAATCATTCAAACTTATCGAAAGGCTCAAACTTATCGAGATATTCAGACGTCTTGGGCGTCCTCCGTAATTTAATTGAATGGGCGTTCTGAGCCTTTAAGTATTAATAGAGTACTCTCAGTGATTTGCCTCCTTTTGGTGAGTATATAATCTATGGGTGTTATAATCTATAGGTACTCAGTTATCTTTTCTCTTCTCTTTTTTGGGGCGCAGAATGGTAAGTAACCACTTACTCGAATATGAACCAAAGCCTTATTTTGACATGGAAAGATTTTTGTACCCAACTTTCGTGCTATGTACATAGTTGTGGGCCAAAGGAGTGATATTACAGCATCTAGCTATTGGGATACTGAGTGGATGGTGACTTAAGTTTAAACCGCAAATCAAAATACGAGACTTAGCTGCAGGTGTAGAATGGGACTTTAAGAGCTTTTTAAGCAGTGTATTGATAATTTTGAAAGAAGAGATTCATAGGTAATTTTCTATAGTTGACTAAGCCTGACATAAAAAACATAGAAAACAATTAATCCTCGTCTGTTACAGGAATATCATTTTGTGCTATATTTTATTAATATCCTTAGGCAGACTAAGTTATTACATCTTCATGGTAGTGGGCTTATATTGAAGGATTATATTTGATATTCGTGGTATGAACTTTATGGGAAAGTAAAGATGTAGGGCACGAGTTGTTCAATGACGAATTAAGATGTCGGTAACATCTTGTTGTTATGTTATGCTTATTATCTTATTAACATGTTTTGATTATGATTTCTTAATCGGTTAAATCAGCTCACATGACTGGTCTCAATGTCCCATGAAGATGGTAATGGAATATTTTCTTACAAATGTGGAGTTAAACTTTAAGGTACATGAGTGGTTAAAGACAGAAAGAAAAAAAAAACTCTGCGATTCGGCCGAGGGGGAGATTTCCAATCAAATTTATTTTGGTGGGTTATAAGTTTAGAAATGTAGATAAAATGTAACATATTTTTATTAATCACTAGTCTGGCAATATAGTAGTGATATAAATAGCAGGGATAGTATCACAGTGGGCTCAGATTGAAAGATTGCATTTGATATTCGTGGTATGGGTTTTGTGGGAAGAAAGGATGTAGAACACGAGTTGCTGAATAACGAATTAAGATGTTGGTAACATCTTGTTATTATGTTACATGGAATATCTTATTAACACGTTTTGATTATGATTTTTTAATCGGTTAAATCAGCTCATTTGAATAGTCTCAATATCATATTAAGATGGGAATGCAGTATTTCCCAACGAATGTGGAGTTAAAGTTTGTTTTCTTCTTTTCTAAATTTGCAACATAATGCTATGGTGAATGTACGTGAGTGGAAAGTGTGTGAGTGTACTTGAAAGCTAGAAAGAAGGGGAAAAAACCAATTACGTGATATGGAGATTCAGAAGTGGAGATTTTCAATCCAATTTTTTTAGGGCTTCCAAGTTTGTTAATGTTGATAAAATATAACATATGTTTGTTGGAGGACATTATTGGTACTTAATTTAGTGGGACGAAAGAGCTCAGTAACCGGAAGTAAATTGAGTAACAATTTATTTTAGAGTTGTAATTTTTGGCTATCGCCAACAAGGATTGTTAGTAGGAATATTTAGGTAGGGTAGGAGTCTTGTTTTTCTAAGTTGCCAGGTGTTCGTGAGATGCGGAGTTCGGATTTCGCCTGAAGCTGTGACTGGGGAAGTGTAATCGTTTGAACAAGAAACTGGCCAGCAGGGTATGATGACTTCAGGCACAATATTGTTTCGGCTTAGTGAGTCACGAAAAAGGGGGAAGGGTCAGTCCTCTCCAAAGAGACAAATCGAGTATGGAATATTGGTTGTCGGCGTAGCTGGTTTTGATGATAAAGTCAATGCATCTATATTTGATTTTAAAAATGAGATCCAATATCAACATCTTAGATTATATTGCATATTATTCGCAGACACTATATTCGTTAGGGTTTTTTTTGCATTTTTTATTTATTGTTTGCATTATTAAATGTTTTGTGTATATTATTGAAGGGAAAAAACTTTAAAAACATGACTATGCTAAACAAATCATAAAGCCATGAAAGAAAATAAATAAGAATATTATTCATATTTTACAAAATATCTTTGACTTTTGAAAATAGAAAATATTTTAATTAATTGTATGATATCTCAAAAAATGAGATGATAAGTCTTTAATAAATAGAACTTAGCGTAACTGAGTTCTATTTATCATAGAATTCAGTGTCAAAAATGTGCCATACTTGGATTTATTATTTTTACCTTTCTTGTCGTTTTTAAACTACATCTAATGGAAATCTTTTTAATTATATTAATTAGTGAAAAAAATAACCACCCCATTGATAAAGGAATCTATCCAAAAAGAATATTTGTTAGAATTTCAGTCGTAAGGATTTTAAAAGAAAAATATATCTCCATATAATTTTAAAGCCTTGCCGATTTTATTCAATTTATAAGCTTTCTTGAATGTTATTAATATACATAGCAGGATTAATAACATTCCAATGAACGCCATTTTAACTTAAGAATGTTATAATATACACAACAGGATTAATAACGATCCAAAAAAACCATTTTATCATAAGAATATTATTAATATACACAACAGGATTAATAACAATCCAATGAACATCATTTTAACACAAGAAAATATCAATTGAAGAAAAATATCTTAATAAGGTATTGTTCCATTCAGTTTCAAAAACTTTCCTTCCTTAACTGAAACTTTATTGTAATGAATATATTTTTTTATTTAAAAATAATAAATTCTTTATATGGAATAAAAATCCAAAGAAATAAAAAAAATCTTTCTCATTTTAAATTAAAAGGACTCTCATTTCAAATTAAAAATGCTAAACGGTCAATATATTATATTTCATGTTTAAAATTTAAACAAATAATAATAATAATAATGATTTTTCATGTCCGAGGAGACAAGAACAAGTTTTAAAATTTGAACAAATTAGGTTCTTCTGTTCAAGTTTTTGAATTTTTTAAATGTATAACACTTCTCACTCTTAACTTTTGAAACACATTTTCGAATACATTTAAAAATATAAAATAGCAATACGTGCTTATTAATTTTAAGTGTTTGTCGTAAACGTTTAAATTAATGTATTCCGGAAAATCTTAGAGTTAGGGATAAAGTATTACGGTACTATATCAATTTACTTAAAAACGCTTTTACCAATATTATTTGTATTTTATTAATATGAATTATCACATGTATTATTTATTAAATACAAATAAACTATTAATGAATTCATTATAAATTTGAATTGAAATTTAACATTCATTATATCAAGAATTAGTTTATTTCATAACATCAATGTGCATTTGTAGCATTATTGATTATTTTACAGCAGATTGTTCTGCTACTTTTAATGATATCGGAGTAATGATTTTTTTTCGCTACAAATTTATCATTACTTTGACTTTTATCGAAAGTCATTTTATTTATTTTGCTAAATACTTCTACGCATTAGTTTGGAGAATTTGTAGAATGTTGTTCCCTCTTCAGCGATTCTTAAATAAAACAGTTATGAAAAATCGAGATTTTCGAGTGCTGCAACATCAATTCCAAGACAAGTTTGTATTAATCACTTCACGCTAGAAAAGCTGCAACGTATCGTATTTGGAAATAAGTGGTTCGAGAGCACTATCAACTTAAGTCTCATTAACATTGATTTTCGATTTGGTTCAAGGCAAAATATCCGTTCGCATTTATTGCGGTGTTGAAGTAATCGGTTGTGTGCAATCTTTTCGTCTTTGATAAATGTGATTATGCGAGTCTTGCAGTTAAACATCTATATTAAAGAATGACGTTTTATGTATTACCCAATTCTTAATGGCCTTGGTCATCGGAAGTGAAGGGTTTGTGAGTAATGGGCAAGGGAGAGATATTGTAAAGGATAACAGAAAGTGTAGAATGAATTCAACGATTGCCGAGAATAAAAACAGTTAAAATAATAATAATAATAATGCTTAGAAATTTTTCTGTGTCTCAGCAGTGAATATATATTACACGGAACATAAAATTGACTCGGTAGCTATGAATAAATTTGCTTCAATTGGTTTCAGAACAAGAGAGTATAGCATATCTGTAAATTCTGCTGCGGCAGCGTTAAGGAATTTCAACCACACGCAATCATAGTCATGCTGCAAACCTAACCACTAATATCAGGTAGAATATATCAATCCAAATGGCGGTTTTCTTAATAGGTAAATGCTTAAAACCGCTAAACGAGAGAAGATAACATAAAGTTTCGAATGAATTTAGCAGTTGCCAAGAATAAAAACAGTTAAAATAATAATAAAAATCCCTTTCAAACAATAAAGGTTCTAGATAAAACGCATACTATACGTAGCAAATAATTATGGGAACCCAATTGAAATAAAAGAAAAGAAATAAAAAGTATAAATATTACTTAAAGTAAACAAATAATATACAATAAATAATGTCTGGCGTCAAAGATGAATAAAATTAAGAGATAATTTTATATGTATTAAAAACTGGTCTCGAATCCTTGTAAAACACGAGTTTCTGTGATTATATTCTGTATTCTAGTATTATATTATCTAAATAAAACGGAACATTATAACTACAATCAAAGTAGAGTGAAAATGAAAAATATTTCTGTATTAAAAATTAATCACGGATTTCTACTAGCGTGAGTACTTGTGGTTTTATAACATATACTAGCATTACTTTCGAAAACGTTTCACTAACGTAACCAAAACTAGCGGCACATATCTATTGCAGAATTAATTCAATTAATGCATTCTTCTTTACTCAATGTATATATTCAACTCAATGTATATATTCTTAATCCACTGTAATTAAATTCGTCGAATTAATTTTTCTGAGAACCCATTCTTTCACGTAATGTCTTCCATAAAGGAATGCTTTCGTCTTCTTGAAATCCTCAGCAATAAAACTGCTCGCATTCATTGTTTCAACTTCAAAACTTTCTCGAAATCAGTTAAGTCTAACTCCAGCCATTTCCTCTTTGGAATTGCGATTAACATCTCATAATTACGGCGTCATCTTTCGTTTTATTCAAGTCTCTCTCGCGCTCTCTATCTCGTTTTCTCTCTTTCTCGTAAGCTAAACTTACTGGAAACTTCCCAATCAACGCACCTAATTAGCTGAAGAGATTAAGCTAGGTGCACTGTTTACCATTTATTCCACTTCGCTAATCTATCCCTCCCTTTACCCTCAGCACGGCTAATACATTATATATTGCACATCGTCGGATCGTAGCCTTGCCTGCTAGCTCATGTCTCTCGATATGTGAGCAAGGTTGGATTCGGTAAGCCGAGCTGCATATTTAGCGGGCTTAAGAGAACCGTTATCGCTTTTTGAAGGCTTAATGGACCTTGATTCATGAGATTTGAGAATTAAACTCGGACGCCGTTTGTAATTGCTCGGGTGTCTTTGTTTTGATACCTTACCATCCAACCAATGGGAAGGTGGCATCACTCTGACTTGTACCAATTTACCGGGTAGGCTTGTTTTACAGGAAGCTTATTGGAAACATGAATTATATTCCGCTGGATAACGGACTCCTCTTAGAGCAGTAGGATTTGTCATTAACAATGTTTATGTACTGAGATTTATGGTTCTCTAGGTATTTAAAAGGAAATGC
Organism: Argiope argentata; assembly: GCA_026289955.1. NCBI lineage: Eukaryota > Metazoa > Arthropoda > Arachnida > Araneae > Araneidae > Argiope > Argiope argentata. Next base: position 1,020,105 of record JAOUZG010047704.1, on the reverse strand, counting down.
AGAATATGGCTGAAATTGTGATTATGGATTTTGACTGTGTTTGAAATTTTAGATGAGTTGGCGGTAAATTCCATTAGGATTTTTGAATAAATCTGATAAATGTTTTTTTTGTCAATGCTTAATAAATAAAACAATGTTTTGAGTTAAAACGAAAGTCACATTTATATAAGACAATATTTAAACAATTTATATAAGGATTTTCCATATTTTATTTCCAACACAGAATATTTCCAATCGTTCTCTTTATATATATTCGCTAAATTAATTGTTGAAGAATGATAAATGAATAAAAAATAATGATTTAAGTATTTATTGTTGATAAAATGAAGGGGTGAATGATAAATTCAGATTCATATATTTTTTTGTTTATACAAAAATGTTACATACTGATTAGATTGATACTTTAACCCTTTGTGGTCCAATAAATAATTAGATGCAAAATTATTCACCTAATACAAAGATTTTTTTATTGCTATGAAAAATAAATATGTATATAATTCTTTTAAGCCGAATTTCTTTGAAAAATTAATCTACATCTCTTAACCCTTATGTAGATGTTTTTAACAATTAAATTTGAAAAATAAAGAAATAAAACGTCAAAATGATGCACGGTCTTGAATATAGAGTCACACTCGACATCGAACCGCAAGGGGTTAAAAACATTTTTGTTTTGAATAGTGTGGCATTCTTTGAATTTGACGAAATTGAAAATTAAATTTAAAAAGAAGATACATTCCCATTCACACAACATATGAAATTAAAGTCCACATGTCTCATTTTCCTACTGAAAGCACTAGAATAAATTATCTACAATGTTAAAAAATTTAATGTTAAGTAGAAGTAACGGTGAAAATTTCTTAACTCATTAAATATGTTCTTAACACTAAATTATTTCCTTAAATACCTGCAAGTTTAAATTATAATCTCCCCCTTGATTTATTTAAAGACGCTTAAAGAAAACGGATTGAGGTTTCATGCAAGAAAATAAATAAGAAATAAACTTTTTTCTCACCTAAGCCTATTAACTTATAAACGCATTTAGTTAATAACGATAGCAATTGTAATTTTTTTCACTTTGCGCTGAATCTAGCGACAAACGCATTTGAAGCTGATAGAAGCCCCTTAATATTTTGCATCCATTTAAAGCACATTCTCCGGTAGAAATAAAAAGATAAAGAAGCGTTGAAAATAACACTTTCTTTCGCAGGAGAAAAAAAAAAGAAAAAGTGCGTTGAGTTAAAAAAAAAATCCAAGGTAGGTAGTATACTTTTTCCATCACCCCTTTTTCTCTTTACTAAAATTTTTTCTTAAGGTTCTTGAACGCTTTATTTTTCTTCTCACGTTAATATGACGTCCTTGGTTGCCCTCTCCTTTCTCCTACTCATGAAATACTACCTTACTTTTTCGTATAAAATTTATCCTCCACCAGCTGTACAGCAAGAATCGATTGAGTCTTTATATCGTACGCTTACAATCTCCCCGATCTCACGTCCACTAAAGCTTTTCCAACCAAAACCATTCTTCATCCACGACCGCAAAATGGCCTTTAAGAGTATCCTATCATTAGATATAGAGCCAGGGCTTTTGGAAAGGGTGGTAGGGAAAGGAAACAGGTGCAGAGTACCCTAGTACACTGATGAAAAAAGAGTGTTTTCCCACTCACGACCTAATTCAGGATTGTGGTCCTATCGTTGCGTTAAGTGGGAAATCTCTTGTACCTGGGTTTGAAGACTGTTTAGGGATACTACATGCTGCAACTGTTTGATTGCTGCTGATGGCTTCGATTTGATCTTTTTTCGAAGGCCATTACTTTAGAGTTAGAAATTTAGGACAGAAAAACCGATCTTGGTTTCGGTTGCTCGGTCAGACAGAAAGTATCTTGCTTAATAATGTGAGTGCTTTTTCAGGTTCTTTTGGATCCAGGTGACATCCGATTGATTCGTGTTAAATAAGTGAAAAAGTCAAAGTTAATGCGTTTGAAATAATTCGTATAGGGGTTATTTTATATGGGAGAAATAGAAATTTCTCTTGCTTTGTTAAGATCAATGACATTAAATTGCTCTCCTCATCCCTTATTCCTTACATGACGAGCGATTTAGATACCGATTCTAATTTATTCTAATCAGATTTACTGAATGCTCATAATGTAATTGTCAGTTCTTAATGTAAATGAATTTTACTAATAAGTCGTAGATTCATAGTATGCTATACTAGTCAAAACATTTAAAGGACATTGTGAGTCTTTTATAAAGTAACGGCATAAGATTTTTTTGCATAAAATAGAAGAAGGTAATCACAAATGCAAATTTTGAGTGTGACTTAAAAGATGACACTTTAGCGGCAGAGAGTTTGAGTCTTCAACTGAATATAAAACTAAGAGGAAAAGATCGAAGGAGGTTTAGTAACCTCGTTGTTTTGATGAGTGAGATGTTTCAATGAAGTCATTCGAATGAAAAGCTTGAAGAGTTGTCAACCGATTAAAAGATGGCCAAACACAAGCTGAAGTTATAGATCCAATTGGAGATGCACAAAGTGTGATTTCCAGGATTTGAAACCATGTTTTGGAGACACGCAATGTAGGCTAAAGATCAAGGCAAGGGTACAGAGGGTAACATATCTAATGAAGACCATTAATTAACATTAACAGCTTGTAGACTCAAAATTAGGAATGCCACTCTTGTTTAACAACTCCTTCGATCGGCTACCAGTAACACAGTTCAACTCAAACTGTCCAAAGCCGTCTTCACACTGTAAATCTGTATCCTCGCCAACCAATGGTGTCTGTCTCGTAAGCAGCAAGGCACCGTCGTCTCGCAGGAAGTGGGCGTCAGAGCATGTGAACAGGAGGACAAATTAATGGTGCAAATTCTTTTCTCTGATGAGTCCCGCTTTACTGTTCATCTTGATAATAGGCGTATTTTCATCTGAAAGGAACATAGAAGTATTTTTAGCAGAATTTAATTTGATAAATCTACAGAATAATTTTTCGGGATTAAACATGCCGTTTTATAATTAACAGATACGCTAACAGTATACCTTCGGCAAATCATCAGCAATTACTTAAAATATTTAAATAAGAATTCAAATTCGAAAAACGAAATCTGGTTCCGATTTCTCAATCAGATAGAAACAAACTGTTGAGTAAAATATGTGCTTTTTTTTAAATCTACACGTTACCTTTTAGTTGTTTGTTAAATATTAGTAAGAGAGTAAATATTTATCTATTTATAGTAAATAGTTTAAGAGTAAATTATTACGGATACGTAAGAGAGTAAGTTATTTTGGAAAAGAAGACATCTCTCATTTTCAGCGATTCTCTCAGCATTTCTATGATTCTTAATCCAAATTTCACTGAGAAGGTGTTCAAGGAATTTTTTTTAAAGTTTTCCAATTAAATTAATTGCTAGACCCTATTTTATTAATATGCAGAGTGTTTCAAAAATGCTTACAAAACTTAAAACGTAATTCACACATTAAGAAACAAGTCACATTTACCATTGAAAATAAGGACACAAGTGTAAACAATGACTACTGAAAAGATCTTTTTGTTGTTGAAATATATAAAAGAAAACACTTCACCAATTAAAATATAAAATGCAGATCATTATAATTCATAACACTATAACAGCATAATGGTAGTTTATACAACATTGCAGGTAATCAGGATTTTAAGTTGTTTTTGAAAGCAGGAAGCAATATTAACAAAAGAAACTCAGAAATATTTTTAAAAATTAGTGTTCAGAAGATTTGTCATCCAAGGCTACACATGTTTCCCATATATGTTTATTCGAGAAGCTGTTTTGCTGAGAATCGAAAATGTGTACTTCATTAAATTTGTGATGTATCTAGAGTATTTATTTTATTTGATTCACTGCCAAATTCTTCTTAGCCATCACCTTTTGATCTAACGATCTCATATTCATTTGCATAATTGATCCGTTTCAGTAACATAATCTATACTTTTGAATTCCCTCGTATTCAACATTTCAGGCTATTTAATAATAATTTATAAAATTTCAGTGTATGTGTATGTTTGATTATATTTACCAAAATAAAGAGGATTGGACACTTTTGCAATGAGATACTCTCATATTCTCTAGAAAATTTTAAGTGACTTTGTTAATTGATATTATGCTCATTATATCCAGGAGGAGAATAGATACTGTAATGGTACCAAAAATTATTAATATAATTATCTTGATATTAAAAAATCATAATTTTTACCATTCTTTCAGGAAAGGTGTAGAAAATACTCAAAATTAAAATCTAAAGGTAAACTTCTAAGCAAAATTTATTCTTTTATTATGCAGAGAATTTGAAACATTCACATCTTCGAGATGAAATAATAAGATTAGTTGGTTTCTATTCAGAATCCATGCGTCCTCGATTTCATGAGCCTTAATTTATTTTTTGATTAGAACTCTTCGTTTTCTAGCATCAGCGCATAAATGATGAAAATTGCAATCTTGTTTTTTATATCTTTTTAAGGCTTACGAGCATCCATAATTAAAACATTCTTTGCATATTTTTTTTACTTACATTAAAAAAAATATCTAAAGTCAATCTGATGCTGCAAAAATTTCCTGGGATTAAGTGCTACGCGAGCGAAAAAAAACTCATAATTTAATAAAGATTACAAAAATTTATCTTTTTTTATTAATTATTGTTTCATGAACTATAAAAGAATGATAAGTGATTAGAAAAAGATTCTTTTTATATATCTAAATAGCTTTCGCCATCTGTATTTTATAGCCAACGTACAAAAAATTAATGGATTCAATTCACATTTTAATGTTCGAATTCATGGAATTTTATCTGAATCTTAATTTTTATTTGCATATCTTTTTTTTAAAAAAAATCTAATGGGGATATTAGAAGAATTCACCTCCTGTCGATTTAGCTTACTTTTTATAAATATATATTGAATTTTTAACTGCTTTATAAAATATTAATCTTTGCATTAATTTCTATAAAGAAACTCTTTTTTGCATTAATCCATGAAATTTTAGATATTTTTTAATGTAATTTCAAAAAAAATCAATTAGATTTATAATTAATTTCGACAAGTAATTTTGAAACTCAACATATTTCTTTATGAAAATATATTAGATCTTTCAAACAATTCTATTTATAATTATCAAGTCTTTCATATAAACCTTAAAAAATATTAATACTATAAATTTAAAAAAAATGCTAATTAAGTCAGCATTGATTAATATGCAATTTGAGTTTTTAATCAGATTCTCGTATTTAATACGTTAGTTTTTAATTAAATCTTTGTGTGAGATTTGTTTGCGCACAGTAATGCTATATTATCTAAGTAAATAATTTTTACACTTTTTGAAATTACGTCTGCTATTTCATTTATATTTAAAACTGTCTCAAAATGGTGTTAAATGCCAAGCGTCAAGATTTATTAAACTTGTTTTATTTAATATTTTATTTACACATGGATGAAATAAATAATTAACTGAAGCTTTTTTAAATATAATTTATTTAATTATTTCTTACCCAACTGGTTCTGATAGAAACAAATAAAAAATTTATAGAATTACAACTCGATAAATATTCATTTCACTTAACATGAAATTTAATATGCCTGGGAATTTTATTACAAACATTGTGAATTTTAAGAAAGGTTTAGAGCATCATAAGGATTTGTCGTGTGTCAGAAGTCAAAATTGTTTTTAAATTAAAGTTATTCCAATCAAAATGCAAAAAATAAAATGTAAGAATATTTGCGACGTATTAAATTCAATACAAACTTTTTTTACTGAAAAAAGATGCAATTTTTCAAATTTAAAGGCAACCAATTGTCACTTCTGGTCGCTTGAAAATGCTTACAATCAAAGCAAAAAAGCTTTAATCTTTGTAAATAATCGCTGCTATAGCCAGATTTAAATCCATAAGATTACTTCACTTCGTGTTACTTAAAAAATAAAGTCTACGGAAGAAATCAATCTATTTGAATAAATTAAATAAATAGTATTATGACATGGGGGTCAGTCAGTAATGCTTATGAACAAACAGCATTACAGAGTGATAAAAAAATAATTGGTTTCTCTTCTGAATATCTAAACAAGTTGTTTAGGGCAAAGGGGGCTTAGGGCATTTTATTTAAAGTTTATAAAATATATTATTATAATGATATTGTAAATAATATATCCATTTTGTAATAATTTAGTACTTTTTACCTCGGTGTTTACTGCATATACTATGATTTTTCCATCATTTTTTTCAATCATGCTAAATTGCTTTTTTACCATTTTCTCTTGAAATTTCACACCAAAAACAAAACAAAAAAATACTGCAATGACATTTTTAATATCATCCAAACATTCTACTCTTATAAAAACTGATTGTTTTAATCTGAAATAAATAAATAAAGGATTGTCATTTAATAAATAACAGCTGCTGAATTGGTTTTAAACAATGGAACAGTTTTAATGCATGCGTTTAAGCGATATGGAATATATTGTATTAAATACGACTAATAAGACTGGGTGATTATTTAAAATTCCATATTTCGTAGTTTATTGTATAGTTTATTCGTAGTATTGTATAGTTCATTTCGTAGTTATTGTATAGTTTCGTAGTTCATTGTATTTATAATTTATGCAACACATAAAGTAATCCTTTAATTTTAAAAAATTTTCATTTAGAAGAATGTACCTACTCTTATGGATCAGAAATTAACTATTTTGTCACGATTAGAGTGGACACCATATGTATAATATTTATTCCAGAAAGATATACCAACTCTTATGGATCAGAAATTAGCTATTGTGCCACTATTAGAGTGGACACCATGTATATACTATTTATATTATGCCCAGATAATAAATTTATGGAATATTAATTATACAATATATAATTTACATTATTACAATTTATTTTTACATAATTTAATACAAAAGTTTCCATCTAAAATTCAAATACTTAATTCTTGAAAATAATTTTGATGAATACCATTCATTTTAGGTTATAGTGGCTTCAAAATTACCTTATATTTAAATTATAATTTAATCTTTTATCACCTGAAGCGATAATTCAATAATAAACTCTTATAATTAATTTTAAATATGCTGTATGCTATATAATTAGAAGCTTATAGCAATTTATCTAAGAGCATCAAAAAAAGTATCAATAATTTTAAAGCAGATAATATTATAATATTTAATTTGTATTTTGTATCTCTAAATAAAATACTCATCGAAAAGTAGTAATTTGTTAATCTAACAAATTTAATTTAAAATACAGCTTTAAAAGGGAAATACAAGGAAATTCTAACGTTCTGTTTTCTATAACTTAATATTTCAGTGGGAATTTCCTCTTTACCTTTTTAATTTAATTGCATATTCTTATCACTCTCTGACCATAAAATCTTACAATCAAACTGATAAAAAATTAAGCTGAATTCTTTATAGAACCTTCTTATCAATATTACTGAAAAATTATTTAACTAATGTCAGTTAAATGTAATTTAACTGATATTGTTTACCTAATTTCCATTTCTCTTTTTTTGAATTGGTTACATTTTTAAATAAACATAGAAAATGGATGTATATGAATCTGTAAAAGAAAAACATTCGTTTGGTATTTTACAAAGAAAATATTATAATGTTGTTAAATATATTTGTTTATATACATTCTATTTTTTACATGCTACAAGTTTTCATCTAATATATTTTAAATAAAACGGAGCAATTAAAAAATTATGAATTTTATAGAACGGAATGAAACGTGATAAATAATAATATGTCCATTTCTGAGATTACAATATTTTTTTGTCAAAAAAATACTCCTCTACAAATCATCATTGTTTCTTTCACATCTTTTTTAAATACATTTATCATTTCATGTTCATAATGCATATTTATATTATTCATTATTATTATTATTTATTTATCTATTTCATATTTATTTTATTTTATATTAATTATCACATTGGATATTTGTAAAATATTTACATATTCTTGAATCTTTTTAAAACTGCATAGTATAACTATAGAAAAATTTTATCTCCATTTTCGAAATGCAATATTTTTCTCTATACTTAGAAAAAAATTTATCTTAAACTTCCAATCTTAACTCTGTAAAGCCTTTAAAATATCTTTAAAATATTTAGATAGTGTCGATACCCATGAATATTTGAGAAGAAAATTGTATTCAGTAAAGACATTTTTTTAAAAACTTTTTGAGATTTGTTTCAAAATATTTATTAAAACATGTTTGTATTCAAACATATTAAATATTTTAGTTTTCAGTGAAAAATTGTATTTTTAAATATATATTTTTTCATTGATTTACGATAAAAATTATGCCAATTTTACAAATTATCATCAAAAATTTGAAAATATATATTTAATAAACATCTCAAGTTTTTTTTAAAACCCATTTGATTTTTTAATAAACAAGAATGGAAGCAAATATTGATGCTTTTATGAATGTCAAATATCACATTTCAAGATTTACGTTCACTTTAATGTAAAGCAAATTGCACGAATATAATTTATTCCTTTAGTAGTAAACGATGCAATGGCATTTACAAATATATTACATATAATATGATAATAAAAATACCATTTCCTTATTTTTCTCTTTGTCGTTTTCTTGTTTAATACGAAAGACCAGACGTTATTTCTAAAAAAAATCAATTTATGACCTTGCTATTTTTTATTCTACAAGATATTGACTTCACTTTAGTTCAAAGTTCTCTTTCTCAAAGTCAAATAAAATTTCATAAGAGACGATTTCTTTACAATCATTTTACTTTTTCTCCCATCACTGAAGAATCTGAAAGGTATATTGGATAGAATTTACGGGAAACTAAACTAAAAATTCGATGAAGGTGCTGGTCGACTTTTTGCTGGCGTATTTGTTGAGGTTTTATTGAGGCATTTGGTCTTATAGAGGAATCATTACATGCGTAAAAGATACTTTCGTCCCTTTCAGGGTACTGTCGATATATTCTTTTTTTACTCAAGTATTACCAGTTTACTCTGGAGACGATTTAACCTTCAAGGGTATTTTTAGGCATACTCCTGGGAGACTTTTTAGCTTAACTTTTTCACGTTCGTTTCACAGCTATGTTTTATCCAAGCTTTGGGACTTTTTTTTCTTTCTATTTAGTCTTACTCTTCTCTTTTTTAAATGCAGAAGAATGACTAGATATAAATTATCTAGTCATTCTTCTGAATTATCAATTCTTTTATAAATACATATATGCTAAATATTTAATTCTAAATATAACTGTTACATTTCAAAAATGTTCTTTTGTTTATATAACAAAATAAACAGCTGTAGAAATTCTAATTAATATTTTTTGACCTAAGAAACTAAATATTTTCATATTTTGTTTATCTTAAATAATAGTTCAAAATATGACGACATTTATACAAGTTTCTCAAGTAAGGAATGAATTTTAAAGTAGATGACGTCCTGAAACGTTGATTTTTGGCAAAAGTGAGTGAAATTTTATGTAATATTTTTAATCTTGGAGCCTTCTTTTTTACGATTTTTTTTGGGAATTAAATTAAAATTTGGAATCAATCGTGCATTTTGATGGAGAAAAAAAAATACAAAGTCAAATTTTTATATAAAGTAGTTGTCAGTCATGTGTTTACTAACGTGAACAGTTAATTTCAAATTAGATTAATTGACCACATTAGTTGATAAATATTTTAAAATTATTATTTAAAGTATTTTTTATTGTCCTTTAAAGATAAAAACAATAAAGATAATTGCTTTAGAAATTCGGCTACCGATTTAATGATTTTCATGGAATAGAATCAGAAACTTTTTTGTGGAAAGATTCCTAAACACTTTGATATCTAATAATCATACTCCTTATTCCTAATTTCCTGGATGCCTTGTTATGTTCCCTAATGTAACCTAACAAATTATTTTACGAAAACTTTTAACCATATTTCGAACAGATGTGTTTTATCCATTCAAATAAAAACTTTAACACTTATTATTTCTCAAGTTTTAGATTCTGAACAAGATCTTAACGCATTAAAAATGATTCCTGATTATCATCTTCCAAATTTAAAAAGAAATTTTGGAACTTCTGGAGCTATCATTATGACATCTTCTAGTAAAGCCAGCCGTCTAAATTATTGATGCATCAAAAACTTAAAAATAAATTACACACTTTTATAGCATAGACATATATTTTTTTCAACAATTGCGCTTTAAAACGTGTATGGTTAAATAAAATAAAATTTCAAATGCAAAAAATAATGCATAGTACATTATTTTTCTCGCCTAAACTCTTCATTTCCTCAGTGCCAAATAAGTAACGAATTCAATTTGGTTATCCCCCACGCCAATGAGGTTAGGCTTAACATCTTTTCGGCCGATTATTTCAAACGGCTCTGTTTATTTTCTTAAAGTTTGATGCATTTAAAATTAAATGTTGTTTATTAATTGATTTTTCGGATTCATTTTGAAAAAGTTTTGAAACAAAATAATACAGAATTCAGAAAATTAAAATTTTCTAATCTGTATTGCGTCACCTAAACTGGAGTAGAAAATTCACACATTTTGGGCTGCCTCAACTGGCGTTGAAAATTCAATGCTGGTATATTTTTTGATCAATTATTTATAGTAATAGTAATTGTTAGGCCAGGATTGGTAGGGCGTTGGATTTTCACTCCTTCGGCTGCGAGTTCAAACCCACCAGTCGAAGACACTTTGTGTGATGAACGTTAAATCTGTAGTAGTCACAAAGTCCTCCATGTCGAGAGTAATACTACTGGGGGTACTGTGTCAAAGGTGATCCTTATCTATTCCAGATCTAAATTACGATCTGTGGATGAATGAATGAAATTCGCCACGTAAAAAGGGTTTGTGACATGTGTGAGCTAGAAGTCAAACTTGTGTCCTAGGGTGTTCAGGTGTCCATTCCCTCAGAAGCTACTTCACCTCTCCTTTCGTTCTAAAATGGACAACGAAAACAACAAAATTTGTAATTATTTAATAAAAAGTAACTAAAATAAAATATTTTTTCCTGACCTTAGTAGGAATTGACTTAATTTATATATATATATATATATATATATATATATATTATATATATATATATATATATATATATATATATATATAATATATAACGCATTTCTCTACAATAATGATTTTGATAGTGACAATGTAAATGAAATAGCTCAAAATAGCGCATTCTGTTTAATTGGAAAGAAATCAATATACCTGGATTCAACAAGAGCTCCTTTCCTGCTTTTGAGCTCAAACCTCTGTCATATCTGTAAAGCAACTCTTTCATATCTGTAAAACACCTCTTTCATACCTATAAACCTCTTTCATATCTGTAAAACTCTTTCATATCCTAAAAAATACATCTTTCACATCTGTAAAACTCTTTAATGTCATAAAAAATACCTCTTTCATATCTGTAATATGTAATCATACATATGAATAAATTTAATCCTTTTAATTTATTCGCGTTTACAGGATTAATATTTACTTAATCTAATTTAACTTCTATGAATTTTTGAATTTCTGGATTCCAAGCTATTTTCTCCAAATGAGCCTAAATGCCAGTTAAATTTAGGAAGGATTCTATTCTTACTAAATTCATTTCCACACCTTCCGTTTTTCTGTTTTCTACCCTCCTAATCGGTATATGTACCTCACTGATTGTGAATTTAACTAAGAGCTAAAATGAAAAACTAAAAATGCAGCATTTTTCAAGATACAAAGAAAACAACTCCATATCTGATTTTCTTTACAATATATATATGTATGTATGTACCTCGCTGTAAACGCAATTTTATTATGACGAATTATATGAATATTCAAACGCTGTATTCTTTTCCTTTAAAAATTTGTCTTTTCTCTAGAGAATGCCTAGAATTTTTTCCATTCTGATTACTTAGAATGTAGAGTCCCAAAGAATTAAATTAAACAAGAAACAAAGTAATGTGGAATGGAGAGAATTTCTTTTTATTACGTTTTCTTAGATTAATTTTATATAATTTAAACAAAAGTTTTCATAAATAATGTTTTATAGGATGATTATTATAAATTCAAATGAACAGCAACGAGTATAAATATAATAAAAGAATTAATATAATATTTGAATACATATCTTAGTTCTAAGGAATTCAAAAGAGTCTAAATATATACACGAGTTAAAAAATGTAATTTTATTTAATTGCCAGAAAATGTCAAAGGAATAGAAAATTGTAATGTAATGCAAAAGAATAATATAAATAAATGCTTCGACTGCAGAACGAAAAATTATGTTTTGATAAAAAGAAATGCTAGACTTCCCTTCAGACAGATGGAAGAATAAAACAATGACATTTCTGTTGAAGGAATGTATTAATTATTAAAAAATTCTTCTAAGTATTTATGATCTTTGTTAATAACAAGTATGTATTATTTTACAGAATATTGTTATGATAATAGAAAGGAATATTTGAATGATGATGCGATATTATTTTAACTCATGTAAAAAGTGAGCATCCAGGTTAAGAAAAGTGAATAACAACAAAATTTTGAATTTAATAATTTATATCTGAGGTGCATGATTCTATTTTGAAAAAATAACGTCGCAAATGCATTTTTGTATAAAATTATTATTTAACCCATTAGAAAGAATGTTTTTAAGTATACTTTCTTTCAAAGCAACGGCTTTTAACGATTTTCATGTTTTTCTAATTCTTTAATGCATCTATTTTTTTAAAAAAATGTAATAAATTCATAATCATGAATTTTCTTATGTAGGAAGAACATTTTATTTTATACGATTTAAAAAATTCAGCTGAAATCAATTTGAGTTTTAAAAATTAATAAAAATTCTGTATATATTAATGTAAATACTTTTTGATTATAGGCTTTTAAATATATAATAAAAAATCTAATTGATTATGGTAATAATTAAGTCAAAATTTTAAAAAATTAGATCTCGCAAATGTATTTAAATTCTTAACTAGGTATTTTAATTATTTTTCTATTTTTGCAAGAACATATATCCAAAAACATATATCCATTAATTTAAAAACTTTTATCTCAAATATTCAATGCTGTAGAGGATGATGTTATTATAGATATTTAATGCTTTTATATTCATATTATTATTCAGATTTTCATTCTTATTGTTGTTTAAAATTTCGGAATATTTACGTCTTAAACACTCAGAACTATATATTAGAATTTCTTGATTCTTTAAATCGCCATTACTGTTTTTTCAAAACTATTAAATAATTAATCCCACGAAGATAAAAATAGATGTAGATCATGCATCACGGAATATAGTGAATTAAATATGCATGAGAATTCATTAAATTATATTACGTTTTTTATTATGCATGTAATTAAATAGTTAAAAAATAATTATTTTAATTATTATTATTAATAATAATGTGTGGAATGACACTATTTGTGCTCTTTTTCATTTATGTGACGGCCTTTGTAAATGACTTTATGACAAATTAAAAACTTTGTTTTCAGATAATTTCATCCTATATATCAAGGTAATTATTTATTTCTAAATGTTATTAATGTAAACAAAAACATGCTTATTATTATTTATCAAATTATTGAACTTTAACGTGAATGAAGGTGAATTGATAAACGAATTAAACGTATGCAACTCAATTTCGTATTTTGTTATATAAATTTGAATCTTTCATCAAAGTTGGAAGAAAAGCTGTACAAAAACAATTTTTAACATGATGAATAATTTTTATATAAAAATAAATGTACGATAGTATTATTCTATAAAGCTCATAAGGTATTGATATTCAGACTGATATCTGTAAACAATGATAAAAGACTATTAATGAAGGTATTCATATCTACATTTCTGAAATTAAATAAAAATATTGTTGTTCATAATAAACACTAAGAGCCAAGAAAAATAAGTTTCTGAATATAAAAAAAAAGAAATGAAAATTTGCTTCCATCATGTACTTTCTAGATCGAATTTTTATTTTCGGAACTAGCTAAGCCTTTTTATAGCTTCGCTTCTTTCTTCACATTTTTTTCCCCTGGTGAACCGCTTTCAGAACTACTTTTAACGCGCGAGTCCATCCACTTGATTAAAGGAAATAATATGCTGCGTAGATACTGAAATTTTAATAAAACTGCAAACTAGGCTTGTAGCGAATAAATGATATTTCAAAATTTAGATCGGAACTAATCTAGGAGGAGTATCATAATGTAAAACGCAGTAAATATGAGCTTTAATGCTTTTATTTTTCTCAGCATTTTTCCCTGTTGAAGTAGTTACGCTTCTAGAAAAATGAGAAAATAAAATAATGCAGAAAAAGTAATAACAGCAAGAAACAAAGCAAATTTTTATACTTCGCTTATTTTCTTATACACTTTTCCCTCCTCCTTTTCTGCATTATTTATTACTTTAAAATAAAATCCTGGAGATCACAAGGGAGAATATTTCGTTCCCTCCGTGTCAGGAAAAAAATCCGACTTCGGTTGGTATGTTCGGTCTCCTAGTGTTTGTATACGCTGTTCTGAGGGTATTAAACTCCGCTGACTTTGACTCACGACATCAAATAAAAGAGGGCTTCAATTTGTTTCCTGGGGTCGTCTTGTCATTGCGTTATCATACTTACTGGGTCTGACTGTACTCAATCGTAATAATTGGATTATGCTGAATAGGGAGGTTTTGCATGTCACTACCCTTATTTGAGCATTAAACATAGGAGGTTCCGACCCTTGAATAAATATATACTCACTTCAAAAAGGTAATGCTAAAGTCGGCGGGGTTCTTAAATCAGAAGAGTAATACAAAAGAATATGAGCCCTTCTCTAATTAGATAAATAGACATGCAGCTGTGAGTGCAGCTGTAAATGAAAAACTTTTAAGCTAAAAATTAAAAGCATCGTTATAGCTTTTACTAAATAATTTTGGAGAAAAACGTTGAAATGTATATTGATTTATGAGATTAATATGGGTCGGGGTGATTCTTAAATCAGAAGAGTAATATAAACGAATATAAGTAGACTTTTGCTTCTCTAATTAGATATACAGACATGCAGCTGTAAATGAAAATGTTTTGAGCCAAAAGTTAAAAGCATCGTTATAGCTTTTACTAATGAATTTTGGAAAAAAAAATGAAATGTATATTGATTTATAAGATTAATATGGGTCGGGGTGGTTGTTAAATCAGAAAAGTAATACAAAAGATTATAAGCATTCTTATATTTCTCTAATTAGATATACAAACATGCAGCTGTAAATGAAAAAAAAGTTTAAGCTAAAAGTTAAAAGCATCGTTATAGCTTTTACTAATACATTTTGGAGAAAACCTATGAAATGTTCATTGATTTATGAGATTAATATGGGTTGGGGTGGTTCTTAAATCAAAAGAGTAATTCAAAAGAATAAAAGTATTCTTCTGCTTCTCTAATTAAATATATATACATGCCGCTGTAAATGAAATAGTTTTAAGATAAAAGTTAAAAGCATCCTTATAGCTATTACTAATGAATTTTGTAAAAATATATGAAATATACATTGATTTATGAGATTAATATGGGTCGGGGTGGTTCTTAAATTAGAGGAGTAATACAAAAGTATATAAGGTTTCTGCTTCCCTAATTAGATATATAGACATGCAGCTGTAAATGAAAACGTTTTTAGCTAAAAGTTAAAAGCATAGTCATAGCTTTTACTAACGAATTTTAGAGAATCATATTAAATGTATATTGATTTATAAGATTAATATGGGTCGGGGTGATTGTTAAATCAGAAAAGTAATACAAAAGAATATAAGCATTCTTATATTTCTCTAATTAGATATACAAACATGCAGCTGTAAATGAAAAAAGGTTTAAGCTAAAAGTTAAAAGCATCGTTATAGCTTTTACTAATTAATTTGGATAAAAAATATGAAATATACATTGATTTATGAGATTAATATGAGTTTGAGAGTATGATTGAAAGATAGTAGTAAACTGAGGTACTTTATACGAAAATAAGGAATCCCTTGATTGGAGACTTTTTTCAGGAAATTTGAATTATTGGTCAGTAATAATTAAATATATTCATAATTAATATATACACTGGTGTGCATGTTTTACCCGAAAGATACGGAAAAGATTAGAAAATTTCAGTAATAGGTAGTTCTAGAAGTTTTACGGGTTACCTTTGAAGAATTTAATTCATTGGCAAACAATTCTTTAAAAAATATGTAGATCATATAAACATAAGGGTGACTAAACCTCCTCGAACGTTGAATTTATCAAGTATATGTACATGATCTACCCTCAGTAGAATAAATTCTCGAACTCAGAAACTTATGAACCCAAATCTTAATCTCAAGGTTCTATAACTTAATTATATCATTCAAATTATACCAGTCGAATACTAAAGAAAAAAAAATACAGGAATTTTGTTGTAGCGTCAGCCTTATAAGCTAGATAATATCCTTCGAGCTGAAGGG